>KE154902.1:39955-65928 GCA_000411075.1 Sisymbrium irio | reverse complement strand
CTATATATAATATTACAAACTTCCTTTTCTCTAAAAAGGATATTTCCTTTTCACTAAATCCTAATCACATTAGGATTGCTTGCTCTTCAAGCTTAACACAACATATTGTTCACTTGAAGTTGACTTACCGGATCTGCGAATTTGAGTTACTGCTAAGGTAATAGCGAAAGAAACGATATGAGGAGTCAGATTTAGTGATGTAAGTATTGTTTCCCATTAGCCGTAATTCCAAAGACGATATTAGCGGTGTAGTTTCGCCAGTCTTAACAAGACAAACTTGTATCGAGTTTGTTGTTGCCGTGTGGATGATTTCTTTTACTGTACCATTCGCATTTTTTTCCAAACCTATCGTAGACCATAGATTAGGTCCAAAATAAAGTTGAAAGACCGGTTTAATGTCATGACCATCGTAATTTCCATAAACAAAGAAAGCTCTGACCAAATATCTACGTCCCTTCTCCACGCTCAGATTGTAACAGTTCTGTATTCCATCGAGAAAATATCTCACCGTGTCGTATTGCTTCATGTATCCTTTTGGATTTTTTCTTATTCGACCTGTTTTTCCGCTCTTTGTGAAACTTTCATCTGAATAAAACCACAGTCCCCCACCAGTCGATTCATAAGGAGATTCTTTCGAGGGTAGCCCACAATCCAAAGTGATGAATCCTGTTGACATACATGGTAATTGCTAAAGGTATGATAACCATAAAAACCACTACACTTCTTAGAGCCAATAACATTTCCAAGATAGAATTCAATGGATATTTAAAATTTTCGATTCCTATTCGGTTCTGGTTCGGTTCAGGTATTTACTATCAAAGTACTGAAAATATATTTAAAATTTCAAAATATATCCAAAAATTCAAAATTATATAATGGAAATCTAAAATTATTTACGTAAATCCAATGATTTCTTCTAAATATATCAAAATATATATGAAAACCCAAAAAAAACTAAAAAAAACATACCTAAAATATATTTTTAATATCTAAAAACTACATTATACCTATAATATGTTCGGGTTATTTGGGTATCCTATCAATTATCAGGTTCGGTTCGAGTATTACCCAATACCCACAGGTATAAATGTTTAGGAACCATCAGATATTTTCATTAGAATCGGTCTGGTTGTGGTCCGGTTTTTTCGGTTCGGTTCCAAGTTCGGGTTTTCGGTTCCAGGTTTTTATCCCAGGCCTAAACTGTAGTTTATTTAAAGTCTAAACTAAGCGTTTGATTGGTTCATCCGCTACCACCATCAAACACAACATTTCCGGATGGTAGTGGTTACTGACGTTTCAAAACAATTATACAAAACGCTTTCTACCATTCTTTATCGTTCAAAACTGCTCAAAATTAAAATTTGTTTTCCGTTAGCATTTGCGGTTGCGGGTGGATAGTAAAAAAAATAAAAAGAGAAAATATCTCTAATTAAATCATAACTTTCATTCAAATTATCAAAAAATACACATACATTTTTATCGATAGTTATATTAAATTAATAATTTTATATTATATTGTAATAATATAAATTTTGATGTTCTGTATAATTATATAATACATTTATATTATTATTTTTTAGTTTAACCGCTTTTGCCTCCGTTAGTCAACCAGATATAAGTATCCCTCCAAACGTACTTGTTTTCAACTGTTGAGCCAGTTATACAACTCGTTTAATAACGTTTGAAATCGTAACGGCCACTTGGATACGTTTAAACCAGTCATTGCCTAAAACGGGTGAAGATAAGAAAAGGGAAAATCGCATTGTAAACCATGAAAGTGGCAAAAGGTAGCACTTTAAACCTTAGAAATATAACACTAACAGTTTAAACCATCAAACTAATTTTCTTAACCTATGAATATTTCAAATTAGCATTTTATTTTACGCCGTCAAAATATTTAACCCAATAGTATATATTGTTAACGGAATGTTTAATGCTGTTAACATATGTAATTTAAATTAGGGGGTCTTTTTGCAATTAACTTTACAACTTAAAAAAAAAAAAAGTTAAACTGCTGTACCATCTTCATCACCATCGTCAGATTGGGGGGGGAATTTGATTCTTTTTTATTTGTAATTTTCAGAAAGAAAACGAGCTCTTCTAGCTACTTTTTTTTCCAATCCGTAACGAAATAAAATAAAATCATTACACTCTAGCTCCTCCTCTACTTCTTCTTCTTTTTCTTTTCTCCTCCTTTTTCTTCTTCTTCTTCGTGTTCTTCTTCTTGTTGTTGTTGTCCCGTGGAAGTGATCTTGAATGAGAGATTTTCAAACAAGGAATCTTCTATTATCGGAATCAAAGGGAAGAATCAAACTAATTTATGAAAACCCTATAAAAATTGATAAACAGCTCAAAAGGCACAAACACAGACAAATCGATACAAATAGCAATTGAAAGATTGGGCTTTTCTTTGTTTGGAGATGATTCATTTGAATATTTATTGATCCACGAGAAATCCTAACAGAAGTAAAGCTATGATTGTGTGCTGTAGCAGAAACCAATCTCGATCAATCATTAGGGTTTCGATTCAAAAACTCAGATTTAGAAAAAATTAGGTTTCAAATTCGTTTTCGTCTCATCCCCGTTTTACATTTAAAGATCTTTGGTATCGTATGAGTCGTAAGAAGACTCCTATCATGGCAGCAATGGATTGGAGCTAAGAGAAATTGCTTTGACTCATGAACCCTAATCCCCAAATCGATTTGAGAATTTTTTTTCTCTTTTATTTCAATCGATTTGGAATTTAATTTTAAAAAATTTAAGTTATAAAATGAAAAATGAGTTAATTGCATAAACAGACCCCTAATTTACATGTTTTAATTTAAATCTCATATGTCAACTGCGTTTAAAGTTCCATCATTTATACCTACTGTTCCATTAAATATTTTGACGGTGCAAAATAAAATGCTAATTTGAAATATTAATATGTTAAGAAAATTAGTTTGATGGTTTAAACTGTTAGTGTTAATTTTCTAAGGTTTAGAGTGCTATCTTTTGCTAATTTCATTGTTTAAAATGCGATTTTCCCAATAAAAAAATAACAATTTTTAACTAGGGGTTGACATGGCAAAGCGAATAAAAAAGTCATTTCAGAGTAAGTTTCGTGCGCAGCAAACCTAGGGTTAAGGTGGCTCTCCTACCGCTGTTAACCACCATGTCAGAGTCGGTAACTCTTGCCGACTCTCCGACATACACATCCCCTTCTTCACCAAATCAACCAAACAAACCCTCATGGATTTCTATTGTGACCGACAAGAAAATTATGACCAAGCATTAGTTTAACTATTCAGAAATTGATGGTGACCGAGCTGTAGAGATACCAGACGACGTCATTGATAGCTCAGTTCCCCTCTGGGATGACATGGTCCTCAAAAGATTTCTGACAAAAGCCCCGCATGTAGCAAAAGTACATGTAATCATTAACAAGATCTGGCTAATGGGTGACAATTCAGAAAATATTGAAGTCATTGTAGATAAAACTATGATGAAATTCAGAATAAAAAAAAAGTCAGTGAGAACAAGAGTTCTTAAACGTGGTATGTGGAACATTGCGGATGTTCCTATGGTGGTTTTGAAGTGGTCTCTGGAAGGTGAAGAGGATCAACAAGAAATAACAACAATCCCAATGTGGATTAGTATGGAGAATGTCCATCCAAGGATGTTCTCAGAAGTAGAGCTTGGCTTCATAGCAAATGCAGTAGGTTACCCGAAAAATCTGCATCCGGATACTCTCCAATGCAAAAAGTTTGATGAAGTAAAGAAAATCTCGTGAACATATCTTCTTTACCTGCCTCTACTCGGCAGAGGTTTGGAAAGGACTTACTCAAGGGCTCATACAAAAATAACTTCTCTTCAGACTGGTCAGAAATCCTCTCCTACCTTCAAGATGCTAGATTGGATTACATCCATCTTTTCACTCTCCATTATGATCAAGCAATCGTTTTATAGTGTCTGGCGAGAAAGAAACCTGAGAAAACATGGAGAGCAACCATCTCCCCCCTCTAGACTAATCAAGGTCATTGAGAAAAGAAGGAATCGGCTTACCTCCGTAGGAGCTACTAATGACAAAAAGTTAGAAGATGGTCTAATGTTTTGGCTAAGCATTAGAAATTTATAAAAAGTTTTTAAATTTATAAGCATCCGATACCATTGCAAGATCTAAGGATGGGAAAGAATTTTTTTTTTACTATGACTGATGATGAACAAGTGTTTAGATTGTCGATGCTCATTTGGGGAAAGAACGAAACTGAATCTGCTTCTGAGGAGGATGTTCAGGACCAACCAAAGGTAGTTACTTTTTATTGTTCTGTCTTTATACCAACTGTTATCTTCTTTTTAATGTAAAATGTGAGAGTTAACTAAGGTGTTATGATTGATCTTAGGAGGTTCTTGTTTCGATTGAGGAAATGCCTTGTGAACACTACAAGAAAGAGGTCTTCATACTGACCATCAAGTTTATGAGAAGATTCTCGGAAACCTTCTTCTCTGACGTATTTCCGAAAAACATCCGTTTATCGGAGTTTGACGCTCAGAAACATCAATTCATCGGAAAATTGTCGGACATTACCGAGAAGACATGTTAACGTAAATTAGTCGAAAACGGTTATCGGTAATTAGCAAGGAGCTTCCTGACAAATTTAGTAAATTTTATTAAAAAAAAAATTAATGCAAAAAATAATGAAATATAAATAAAATTATAAAATATAATCCACAAATATTCATTACATAAAATACAAATAATGAAAAATATAAATACATTAGAAAATAAGCAACAAATATTCGTTATATGAAAAAAATAACAATTATAATAAAATTAAATCTATCATGAGGGGAGCGGTGGCTGTGGTGGTGTTGCACGAGCAGCCATGTCGGTGGTGCTGGAAAAAACAACAGTGTTAGGTCAAATTCAAGGGATTGTTGGAAAAATGGTCGTACAAACAGCAGCTGTGGTTGCTTCTGCGAAAAAATAAAGTTAGATCTGAAACAAAAACCGAAATCAGATCTAAATAAAGAGAGAATATGAAAAAAAAAAAGGATATGAGAAGAAAACAAACCAGAGTGAGGATGGAAAAGATGAAAAAATGAGGTGAAGAGAAGAACGGCGGAGATCTGAGATTGCAGATCAAGATCCTAAAATATTCATAAAAAAATAAATCTGAGATTCAGATTGCAGATCTTCAAGATTTGTAAATTGCATAAGTTAAAGGAAAAATGTGATTAAGAAAAAGAAGTTACGATGAATAATAAGAAACTAATAAAAAAACTTGCAACTAGTTTAGAAAATAAGTAAAGAGGAAGAAGATGAGAAAGATGGGAAGATGGAAAGAGAAGAGAATAAAACTAGAGGAGAGAAGAGAAGATTTGTCGATCAAAGAGAAAAGAAATGAGTATAAAAAAATTTATGACTGGCTTTTGATAAAGAAAAAATACAATTTAAAACACAAATAAAAATTTAACGGAAATTAGTAGGAAAATATCACGGAATTATTAAAATATATAAAAAAATTCAACAGTCACGGTTGATATCTTACCATGAAATTTTCGATAATACATCGATAAGGTTCTGATTTTTTATCGAGAAGAATATTAATGTCGGTACATATTTTTTTCGAGAAATTTCTGACATCACATCCCGAGAAATTTTCAACAAAGTTGTTGCAACAGAATTTCCCTATAAAATACCAACAAAAATAAATTGTTATCGAAAAATTCTCACAAATTTGTAGATATGTTTCTGTCAAAAGAAATTGTCGGTATATTTGGTCGTTGTTCACGCTCATTTATTGTAGTGGAAGAGAATGAGCCGGGGAGTTATATGAGAATGGAGAAAGAGAAAAAGTCTGAGGAGGAAGATACGAGAGAGGAGGAAGATACGAGGAAGGAGGAAGAGGAGAAGTGTGAGGAGGAAGATATGCAGGACCAACCAAAGGTAGTTACTTTTGATGCTGTGTTTTTTATACCAACCATAGTTTATGTAAAGTCTAAACTAATGTGTAATGATCGATCTTTAGGAGGTTCTTGTTTGGATTAAGGATGTGCCACCTTGTGAAGAGAATGAGCCGGGGAGTGATACGATGATGGAGAAAGAGAAGAGGTGTGAGGAGGAGGAAGATGGTGTGGATTCTGTGTTTTGCAAGATGCGCTAGAGTGGGGGACTGTGTTTCAGACTTCTTGTAAGTATCAAAAGAAGCTGCTTTGTCGGAATTTAAAAAACCTTCGGGCTCAAAGGAAGAAAGAGCTAATCGAGGAAGGCTTTGCTTGATGAGGAGATGAAATTGAATATCAAGAAACTGACTTTCTCCGCAAAGCTAGCAAACATGAACACTGGCGTTTCTGCTTAATGCAAGAAGATAGTGGAATACGTTTCTACTTTTGGCGATGATTTAACTGTTTATAGCTTCTTGCTGTAGCAACAACTAATGTTTTTGGTTGTGTCCTTAGCCATGTTAAAAGGTTATTGGCTTCTTTCGTATTAGGGTGTTGATTACTGGTTAAAATTCTCATATATACAACCGTTTTATATTGTTCACATTGATATAGAGCTATCAGTTTGGTCAACAAAATTTATATGAGTCTGTTTTTTTATGACAAAAAAAAACTCTCATATTAAGAAAATATTATAATATTATTTAAAGATTTTTACTCTATATGATGTGTTAAGGTAGGTAACCAGTTTTTCAATTGATTCCCTCACTGCAACCTTCAAGGAAAGGAACAGAACACAAAAGAGACAATATCTTCTCCTACTCCAATGGATTGGTACACATATAATCTGCTTGCATTCTTCGTCTGATTCTTATTCTGTTCTCGGTTAGAGCTTCCCGTGTCTTTTGATGTATTCGTAATTCGTATCCTGTATATGCAACTCATCGTGATAATCTATATATCTTGTATTGGATTCTACTGAAATATAAACAATTCGATGGTTAGTTGTTATTTCTAATTGTGCTTTTCATATCAACATATATATAAAATTTCTCATACAGCAACTTTTCATTTCTCCATGAGTTAAATCAGATTCAGGAAGCCATGATGAGTTGATGATGATGTGGTTACTGGATACTCTAAATCAACCCTTTCAGATATTGCTAAGTTAAAGAGGCAGAAAGGGTTTTGAAACTTCCAAAAGCCAACAAGGTATGATATTAAATTTTTATATTCTACAATGATAATCTCAAAATACTTTTAGCTCCAAATTTTAATGTAAAATTGATTTTATCTTTGTAAATATATATATATATATATATATATATGATATTCTTAATAACATATGTCTAAGTCAACATGTTATTCAGATGTATTCTTTTCGTTTAAGAAAATAATTTATTGAATATAGTTTGAAGTGTTTATGTGGTGTATTTCTTAAAAACATATGTGTAAGATATATATATGCTCCTTCAGAAGTATTTGTAATCACATCTGTCTAAGTTAACATGCTATTTAAATAACATTTTTCTTTCAAGAAAATATTTTATTGAATATAAGAAGAAGAAAAAAATCAGGATTCGAGTGTTTATATATAAAATAAATTAATTTGGTTAGCTTTTTCCTCTTTTCCACTAAGGTTTATTCCTATTAAAACTCATAAAATCTTAGTGTTGTTGTTTTTAAGCTTGAAATATACTTTCCAAATAAATTTTGGGTTATATCGATTAGATTGCTCATCCCTAAAAATCAATATAACTACTTAACAATTAACGTCTCAGTGTCGTCTATTTTCTCTTTTTATTTTCTGTCAACGTCATACATTTATTCACTGACTTAGATAAAATTAAATTAAATTCCAATCCAAATGATGACTGTTTTTAAACGTCGTCGACTTAAAACACTGTATTTTCTATCACAAAAAAAAAAGATTATCGATACCTAAAGGTACATTGGGTTTCAAACACGTGGAATGATTAGTTGATGTTTCTAGTTTGCCCATTAATTTGTTTAACTTTACGTGTGAGTATCACTATTATTAATCCATGCTTTGAATTGACAAAAAAAGAACAATTATATTATCGTTTACAATACTGGCAGACATGATAAGCTTGTTTTTATTCTTTAATTGATTGTTATAATCGATAAATTTGAGAAGGAATATCATTATGGGTGTCACGTGTGACAGATTATTCTAACTTTTTTTTCCTTTGTTGAAATTCGATAGATAAGTGAAATCATTGCTGGTATAATATATAATATACTATACATTAAAACAGAATTCTTAGAGAAGTTTTAGATTCAAGAGAATTTGGTAATGCGGTAAAACCAATTTTTTATATTTTTTTTTCAGACCTCTAACCAAACACAATTATTCAATCATAAAACTTTTAAAATTTAAAGTGGAAGACTTGAATTTAAGGATATAGCTTTCACTATATTGTTGATAAACAACATCTACAAAAACTTTAATGGTATTTTACCAAAGTGTGGAAAAACAGAGAAGAGACTTAAAATAGATGTGGATGATGTTTATGTTATTTTTAACATCAACAATAATCATTGGATTGCTTTGAGTATCTCAATTCTCCATCAGCAGATTGATGTATATGATAGCAGTGCTTTGCATACTGAATTACTGATGAGAAAGAGGTATATGAGTATGTGAAGTCTTTTGCAAGGTTATTTCCTCATTTTATTATAACGATCTCTACGAAAGTAAACACGAGACCGCATCTGTAAACTAGCCTCCTCCAAGTTCGTGCTTAATTCTGAATTTAGTTATGAATCTCATAAAATAAATCATTAAATTTTGTTACCTGATAAGCATTTGTTGCTTTCTTCACAAGCTGAACCAAATATTTTCCTTTTAATTTTTTGATGGTGTTCTTCTGCAGGTGATAAATTTAAATTCCATATTAAGTATGGATAAACTTTCTTAACGGCTTTAACAATAAAAGTATGTATGCCAGAAATCACTACCAATTTTGGATCATCCGGAACCAAAAGCTTCAACTTTGTTAAAAACCATTCCCACGAAACATCATTTTTAGAATTCATAACTCTAAAAGTAATATGATA
This sequence comes from Sisymbrium irio, assembly GCA_000411075.1. Lineage (NCBI taxonomy): Eukaryota > Viridiplantae > Streptophyta > Magnoliopsida > Brassicales > Brassicaceae > Sisymbrium > Sisymbrium irio. The sequence goes on along the minus strand of KE154902.1, from coordinate 56,922 downwards.
AGTCTGAGAAATTACCATCTTGAGTATTTGCAACTAACAAAGTTCTCTTATACTTCCCTTTCAAGAAAGTTCCATCTGTTACTATAACTTTCCTCAAGAAATCAAAAGCTTTTGATAGATGCACCAAACTAAAGGAATAAGAACTTAAACCTGTTTTGAGGATCAACCTCAAGAAATGCTACTGTCCTGAATTAGCTTTCTTGATTTTCTAGATATACACTGGAAATTGCTCATAACTGTGTTTTGGGGAACCTCGAACCACTTTTCGGGAAAACTTTATAGCTTTCCACGAATTCCAGTAACTTTATAGCTTACCAAAATCCTTCTTCAATGCAATTGACATTAATTTAAGTTTGATATTCAAATAAGCATCACCAAACTTTCCAACATAAACCTATTTAAGTCTGAGATAAAATCTCGTTGTGACATAGTGAATCCATAATATGTATGTTTTTCTTTTTTGACTAACACCTATAGCATGTATGTTTATCAATACATTTTTGCATCCAAAAATTCTCAAATAATGGATTCATAGTTTCAGGCACAACTTTCTATTTGCAATTGTGATCTACACATTTAACAACTACCATTGTGGTAGATGATTTGTAGATAGTAAAGTGAAACTATTTTGAATCAAAAGCATTCAAATCTTTTATTGGAAATTTGAGTTTTTTCTTGAAATAATTACCTATAAGAATAATGTTGATATCATTATAATCCAAACGTAGATGTGAATTCATTGTCACTACCATCTGTAGTATTTTTCTTAAGCTGACTTTCTTTTTCATGATAATGACCATCTTCTCCAATAAGTAATGGAGTATCATGACCAAACTTTCATCTTAAAATTTTGATTTTTTATTTTTCATTGAAATACAGAGAAGGATGAATGTGGATCCACATATATATAAAAAAAAAATTGTAATTGTCGAGCATTATCCACATATATCAACAAAAGCTTTCTAGTTTTCAGCAAGATAATGCTTATCATTAATTTCAATTTTTTTTCCTTTTACACACTGTCTATGGTGGAATCATTTTTAATATATAAATAATAAAAATAAAAAGTAAAATTAATTTAAATATATTTTTTAAAAATTATGTAGTTGATAAGTTAGGAGTCTTTTAATAATCGTACATGTTAAAAAAGTTATTTTTTAAATTTTGAAATGGAAATGTTAGATTTCAAAATAATGACAATTTAAATAATATTCGTAAAAAATTCCCCTTGAAAAAAGCTATACAATCATTATCATCCTAAAATGAAAAAGGATATCATACCTTGACATGTGTAAAAACAGTATGTAAAAATGAAATCTTATTATATAAAATTTAATTCCATACAAAATTACTAATTAACAAGATTCTAACACATGTTAAATCAACGGTTAAATTTTGATACGTGTAAATTTATTTTTAATATTAAAGCAACAGATTAAAATAATAATTAAATATTTATTAATTTAAAAAGGAGAAATTAAATATTTTGAAATAAAAATAAAATATACACTAAATTTCTTTTAATAATTAAATAAATAATAAAAATAATTAATATTTATAATAAGGACTCTAGCGGTTCAAATGTGGACTCTCTCAAAAATCCCTTATAATCCTTAGGTTTTTCCGATGTCGTGAGTTTTCTTTTGAACTTCGATCATCCCTTTTGACGACTACCTAAAGAGATTGAAAATAGTTAATTTTCATGGATAATTTGATATTTATGCAAAAACATAAATAAAAATAAGGACATGAACCCTATTGAGATTCTCAGCACCGCAGAATCTGAAAGAAAATTATGGGAAGAAGCTTATATAATAGACACAAGGAAAACTGTGAAACATTCTATATCACAAGATCGTAAAACAATACATGATGGTTGGTGATATTTTATAAACGGTTCTTGGAAAAAATCAGATATTCTCTTTAGGCTAAGGTTAATATTGTAGTTAAAAGGGGTAGCTGAAAAAAAGATGGGGTCTTGCAATAACCGAGCAAGCTTAACATCTTTGCATAAAAAAAATTAAAATTTTAATTCGGGCAATGAAATGTATGAAAGATCTTCAACATCAACACATAGTTTTTGCTACATATTATTTTAACTTGGTTAAGATAGTGTTATCCAAAGGAATTGCCGACTGTTACAACGCACATAGAGAAATTTCACATATGAAAGGAGTATTTCAATCCATTTTCTATGAAACTTATTATACGTGCAAATAATGTAAAAACTGACAAGTTGGTTTGCAGTGTAAGAATTTTTACTTCCGAAGTTTTTTATGTTATGATAAAAGAAATCTTATTTAAATTCTTGTTTATGATTATGGGAGAATTTGTAGAATAACCAAAAAAAAAAAATATTAGTTTTGTAGAAAGAGGGGTATAGAGAGATAAGAAGAAATGGGGAGGAAAAAAGGTGTTTTGGTTAGATTTTTTTTTTGAGTTATTAGGTGTAATTTCTCTTATGATTATACTGTAATTTATTGGAAAAAAAAAGATGTATGACTTACGACTGAAATTTTCTACTCCAATTTAAACATTAAATAAAATTGGAATTGGAAATTAAGATATTCCCAATTTATCAAAGGCGAGTTTGTTTTTATTGTTAAGACGAGAATGGAGCAAACTGAAAAAGAAGAAGATGGGAATAGAATAAACTGAAAAAAGAAGAAGATGGGAATAGAATCGGACTGGGCATTCAGGTCGTTGGATCGGGTCCAATAAAGTTCGATTTTTTCAGATACAAAGATTTTAAATACAGGTTTCTATAGAATTTTGGTTTGGTTTTGATTCGGTTTCTTTCGGTTCTGGGTCGATTCGGTTCTTAATTTGAATATCCAATGGATATTTAAAAATTTCAGTTCTTATTCGGTCGGGAGATTTATTACTTAAATACTAAAAATATATCTAAAAATTCATAAAATATATATGAAAATCCAAAATTATTTATGCAAATCCAATAAAAATTTTGAAAATATATAAAATATATATGAAAACCTAAAAAAGGTAAAATAAAAAGTGCCTAACATACCTAAAATATTATTGTAATATCCAAAAAATATTTTATACATATAATATATTCGGGTTATTTGGATAATGTTGGTTCATGTATTACTGGATATCCACATGTATCAATGTTTAAGAATAATTAGATATTTTCATTAGAATCGATTTGACTTTTTCAATCCGGTTCTAGGTTAGGGTTATCGGTTCCAGTTTTCTTTCTCTAGAACAGAGCAAACTGAAAAGTACATAGACCAATCACTTGTGTGATTGTAATTGACTATCCACAGATTTTGCCCCATAATAAAATAAAATAAAAAATCACTGCCCCCGTAAACACAAAAGTGTTATTGACTGATGGACCACCTTCGACCGATAACTTTCATGGAAACACAAAAAAAGTTTATATATCTTTTTTATCAAATATCCTTAAATCTATTGGGTAATCCTCTAACCGACCTAAGTCGATACTACAAAATCACAAGGAGGACCACAAAAAACAGATGCCATCACAGTTACACAGCTACGAAATCCTTTTTAAGGGATAAAATCTCATCTTTTGTATCCATTAGAGAACTTTTATGAACCAAATTTCATAAAGCAATTTATTTCTACTTCTGTTATGATTTGTTTGATCATGTCTTGGTAGATCCGTTTTTGGTACAAGCTAAAATCAGGGAAATTAAGAGGTTTAGAGTTAACTGACTAAATCCTGTATTATGAGAATATTAAAGAAATATTGATATTTTGGTTCCACAAATCATGGAACACAGAAATTAATTTTTCTCAATCTGAGAAAGAAAAAAAAAACCTGTAGATTGGACTCTTTTTATTAAATAGACAAAAAAAATGTTATGCGTCGACATGTTCTGTGCGAGTTTCTGACGTTCCTAAATATATAAATTCGATTCTTCTAGACAAGAGGGACCTTATGTTATAAAACCACTTACAATTAATAGGGACCAAACCGCAGTTTCTCTTTAACTAGTCTCTTCCCGACAAAACCAATCATAGCTTTAACGTGACGAGTTAAAGAAGAACCTGAAGAAGACGAAACAAACCCCAAACACATACAGAAGCAGCTCTCGTGATCTTCCCGCCTTTTACTCACACTGAGCTATCAAAGATTTCGTCGACATCTGCTCTCAATCAAACGACGATCCTTATCCACGCACCACCGTTGGATCTGACCGAGTGTGGTCAATACCGTGTTCGTGACTGGACACGTGTTAATCGCTGGAGATTTTTGGATCGATATTCGCTAAATATAGATGGGACGTCTCCGGCTAAGGCAAGCGAGTATAGACGAGGAAGAGAATTTAAATGACGACGTTTCATCTAGAAGAGACAAATTCAGATTGGCCGACTCGTTCCGGTGGCTTGATTCCTCAGAGCATCTGAAAAATGATTCCGATGGCCATGAAGAACACCGATACATCATTCGTCCCACGAACAGGTTCTCTTTTTCGTCTTTTCCTCTTATTGTCATTTCAAGCATTTACAGAGTTCTTATTGGCTGATAAAAAACGCAGATAGAAGAAAAAAATAACTTTCTTAAAAAAAATTACTATTCACAATGCCATTTTTTAAATATTTGTCTTTCTTTCTATTTTATTTGGCACTTAATATTAGTTTTGCATCTCCCTATTTTGACTTTTAAGTATGATTCTTTTTTTTTGTCATAGAAGAAAGCAAACAAGAATAATTTGGATTTACAGAGTTCTTATTGGCTGATAAAAAACGCAGATAGAAGAAAAAAAATAACTTTCTTAAAAAAATATACTATTCACCATGCCACTTTTTAAATATTTGTCTTTCTGTCTATTTTATTTGGTACTTAATATTAGTTTTGCATCTCCCTATTTTAAAGTATGATTTTTTTTTATCATAGAAGAAAACAAAGAAGAATACTTTGGATTTAGATGAATAACATTTACCACATTATTCGAAAGTCAAATTTAGATGCAAATTAGGTGATTTTGTTGTAAAAGATATTATTATTTTATTTGGTGATAGGACACCTCCTCATATTATCTTATTATCTTTTGTTTTTTTTTTATCTCATTCATGCATATCTAAGTACAATCCAACTAATACTAAAACAAATTATAGAATATAAATAGCTATAAAATTTAATAAATTATGTACTAAATATTTAAAACATCATCTAACTTGAAACGAAAAAGTAACACAATTTTTTAAAACAGTACATAATATTAAAAAAACTGAGAGAGGATTAATATTAGTCGATTAAAATTCTAGATAACATTAATTTTTCTTGAAATAGAAATCCAACGTTGTAAAACTTGTACCTACTAGTGGAAACGCTGTTACACTCCCATAAATTTGTATAGTTATGATTTCTTCTGTTTTTTGAAAATCAATTTTTTGATATTTTCTTGTATTTAAATGATTGGTTTATTAGATTTTTTCTTACAAGATTGAGTTTTGTGAATTCGAATCAATCCATTTTAAATTAAAACTAAAACATAAATTACAATATATAGAAGCATGAGTCTCCAAATTTTTTTACTTTTTAGATGCTTAAAAAACCTATAAATTCAAACTTTTAACTAGGAAGGACCCCGGCCAATAATCCAAAAACTAGAAGGGACAAATAATTTTAAGAGAAAGGGGAGGATCTAAGGTCATATTAGTAATTGGATTTGTTGTCAGAAATCATCAGAGATCGGATTATTAATTGGTTCCGCCGAAGATGCCGTGACCAGAGGCTACACGTGGATGTCCATCCACCTGTTCTTTTAAAATCTTAATAAAATAATAAATATTATAAATTAATAACAAAAATATTGTCAAACCACTAGTAGAAAACTAAAAATGTATTCAACTTGTAGTCCAGCTACAACGATCATCTTAATAATAAATTATAACTTTCAACGTTGATTGCAATTTCGTTTGGCTCCCTCCCACGTCCACATTTTAGCTACACTACAAAATTAAATTGAGGTAGATCAAAGTATATACATTGACAAAAATCTATATATGATTAGACATGATATCAATTAAAAAAATGGGTAAAAAATGGCAGGTGGTACAAGGCATGGGAACTATTCATATTGGTTTGGGCTATATACTCGTCTCTGTTCACTCCCATGGAGTTTGGTTTCTTCCGTGGTCTGCCCGAAAACCTCTTTGTACTCGACATTGTTGGTCAGATTGCATTTTTGGTCGATATTACTCTACAATTTTTTGTCGCCTTTAGAGATAGCCAAACCTACCGGATTGACTACAAACCAACACATATTGCTCTCCGGTTAGTTATTATATATACTTATATGGGTATCTACAAGCATTTATCCATTTGTGCTTTATATAGTGAGGTTATTTTCGCATCTTATTTCTAAGGTACTTGAAGTCGCATTTTTTATTGGATTTTGTCAGCTGTCTCCCATGGGATCTTATCTACAAGGTATGTTAGCTTTTGCTTTCTAGCTAGCCTTACACAAATCTACAAGAAAGGTCTATATATATTTGTAAAACCTTTTCTTAGGTGTTGACATTGACATTAATGGATTATTGAAACTGATTGTACTGGTTTGGTTCGTTTTGATTCATTTTTTTGGTTGGGTCATTTTCATTTTTATAAAAATTACTAGCAAATGAAAACTATTTGTACTTTGTTTGGTTTTATTCCGTTTGATTTTTAGGTAAATGAAGTATGAACAAAATAAATATTTAACTACCTATATTTAATCTGATTTCATATATTAAAAAATCTAGGAACTTCATATGAATTACGGTTTATTCGGTTTGGTTACACAAATATACTTTCAGTTTGATTTTGGTTTTGAAATGATTGTCAAATAGTTGTTTGAACATTTCGGTTCATATTCGGTTAGGCTTGAGATGTTTTTATTGCAGGCTTCAGGGAAACACGAGCTTGTCAGGTACATATTGTGGATAAGGCTGTTTCGAGTGCGCAAAGTGATTGAGTTCTTCCAAAGACTTGAGAAAGACACGAGAATCAACTATCTCTTCACTAGAATTTTGAAGCTCGTCTTCGTTGAAGTTTACTGTACTCACACTGCTGCTTGTATCTTCTATTACTTGGCCACCACTCTTCCTCCTGAGAACGAGGGTTACACATGGATCGGTAGCTTAAAGCTAGGAGACTATAGCTACGAAGATTTCCGAAAAATCGATATTTGGAAACGTTACACCACGTCTCTCTACTTCGCCATTGTCACTATGGCCACTGTCGGTAAAAATATAAAATAATGAAACATCGATTATGATGATAAGCTATCACAAAGAGATTGATGAGTTTTCTTTTCTTTAACTTCAGGTTATGGAGACATACACGCAGTGAATCTAAGGGAAATGATATTCGTAATGATATATGTTTCATTTGATATGGTTCTCGGTGCGTACCTTATTGGTAACATCACTGCCTTGATTGTAAAAGGCTCAAACACAGAGAGGTTTAGAGATAAAATGAATGATCTCATAAGTTTCATGAACCGGAAAAAACTCAAGGGAGACATTCGTAGCCAGATAACTCGTCACGTGAGATTACAATACGACAGTAACTTCACCGACACTGTCATGCTTCAGGACATCCCAGCCTCGATCCGCGCCAAGGTAACCTTAAGTTAGTTAAACTCGAATATGCATGTTACATTAGTGAAACTCGAATTAGTTAAAATGATCAGTCAACGCTACTTCTATATCTTTGCAGATTGCACAAATATTATACACGCCTTACATTGAGAAAATCCCTCTGTTCAAAGACTGCTCATCTGAGTTTATCAACCAGATTGTTATAAGGCTCCATGAAGAGTATTTTCTTCCAGGAGAAGTAATCACAGAGCAAGGCAACGTCGTTGATCATTTGTATTTCGTCTGTGAAGGCTTACTGGTATGTAAAAATCTCATTGTGTTTTTGTGTCTTCTTTGCCTGTTTATATATGTGTACACTTTTTTGTGGTTTTTATAGGAAGCACTTGCTACAACAACAGATGGAATAGAAGAGAGTGTAACGTTTCTTGGGCCTCACGATTCGTTTGGAGATATCTCCATCATTTGCAACATCTCTCAACCTTTCACTGTTAGAGTTTGTACATTATGTCATCTTTTACGCTTAGATAAACAGTCTTTCTCCAACATCCTCGAGATTTATTTTCAAGATGGACGCAAAATCTTGAACAATCTTACGGAGGTAAACTCTTTGTTGATGTTGTTGCTCTCTTACGGTTTAAACACAATAAAATTTTGCAACTAAGATAACGGTTTTGGTAGGGGAAAGAATCTAATGAGAGGATAAAGAGGCTAGAATCTGACGTTATGATTCACATTGGGAAACAAGAGGCAGAACTTGCATTGAAGGTAAACAGTGCATCTTTCCAAGGAGATATCTACCAGCTTAAAAGCTTAGTCCGTGCTGGAGCCGATCCTAAGAAAACAGACTATGATGGAAGAGCACCACTTGTATGTTCCTCTGCTTATCTTCAATCTTTCTTATTTAAAATATTATTTCTTTTAACCTATAAAATGTCTTCTTGAAATGCAGCATCTTGCAGCATGTAGGGGATACGAAGACATTACATTGTTTCTTATTCAAGAAGGCGTCGATATAAATCAAAGAGGTATACTGAAATTGATATTTGATTTAATGTGAACCTTTCACACCATTGACACTTTGGTCATAAATTTGCGTAGATAAATTTGGGAATACACCATTGTTAGAGGCTGTGAAAGCAGGGCAAGACAGAGTGATTGAATTGCTTGTCAAAGAAGGAGCCTCCTTTGATTTAGAAGATTCAGGAAACTTCCTTTGCACGGCAGTTGTGAAAGGTGACTCTGATTTTCTCAGGAGATTGCTCTCAAGCGGTATGAACCCGAACACTGAAGATTATGATCACAGAACGCCGCTTCATGTTGCTGCTTCTGAAGGCCTATACTTGATGGCTAAGATGCTGGTTGACGCTGGAGCTAGCGTTTTCGCTAAAGACCGGTAAAACTCATACACAATGAATCATTAAATTTCTTAAGAATAAACTTGTAATAATTTCATAAATATTATCTTTCTAGGTGGGGAAATTCTCCGCTTGATGAAGCCCTAATGTGTGGAAACAAGAAACTGATTAAGTTACTCGAAGATGCCAAAGCTGCTCAGACTTCTACATATTCGTCAAGCTCTCTTGAACTACAAGGTACTCGAATACTTCCTTCAGACAATAAAACTAACCGATCTTGTAATAACTGAATTTGACTTGTGTTGAAACAGATAAGAAAGTTGAGAGACGGAAATGCACAGTGTTTCCATTTCACCCACACGAGACGAAAGAGGAGCGTAGTAGAAAGCATGGAGCTATGGTTTGGATCCCGAGTGATCTCCAGAAGCTTGTAGAAACCGCCGCACAAGAGCTCTCGCTATCGAGTGAAGCCTCATTTGTACTATTATCAGAAGATGGAGGTCGTATCACAGACATTGATATGATTAGTGATGGAAAGAAATTGTATTTGATCAGTGGTAGTATTGATCAAACACAGTGATCGAACCAACCGCATATCATTGATTCTTTTGATCATTTCCCACAGAGAGTCATTTGAGTTTATTATGTTGTTCATATATAGCATTTCAACTCCATACATATATATACATAATTTTTGCAAATTACACTGATTCTTTCTATTACATAAGAGAGATTATACTTCATATTAACCACAATATACCAAGAAATAAAAATATATTTATACACAGACAAATATACAATTACAAGCTATTGCACAGTAGATGTAAATGAATATATCAATATTTCAAATACATAATTTTTTTTAAGAGTAATTAAACAAGTTTTATACACTGTAGTTGTGTGAAGTGTTTCTGAGCTGCTAGATTTCCTGCGATTGCGGTATCAACAGTTTCTTTGCGTGCCTTACTTGAATCTGATTTCTTGAATAGTTGATAAAGCAGGTCCATGACACATCCAAGAAGCGGTATATGCGTCACTTGATCCATTAATTATAATAATATCCTGAAATATCCTCAGATGCCAAAAAAAGAAAGAACACGAGAGAAAAGTGTATTATGGCTAATGAGATGAAGAAGAAGAGAGAATTGAGTTTATATGAAATGGGAAGAACTTGGTCACCAAGAATCACAACTTGGCTTGCTCCCCAAGATTCCAATGTATTTCTCGCCCAATGTTTGTATATGTTGAATGCTAATTTGTCGTTTATGAAAGATCTAAACTGGTCAGTGGTCACTATATATTTTTTCATCTTAACAATATTTGGGTTTTATGGAAAGTTATTAGTAACTCAATCCACATTGGTCATCTTTATGAATTATTTCATATGATGATATCTGTGATTTGCAAAGAATGTGTGGTTTCATTTTTACTTTTTTTTTTTATCTACATTAAAATGGTTTCTTGAGATACTTAAAGTCCATTGAAGTATTATCAACAACATCACTCATGAGTTTCATCTGTGTGTTCATCATCTTCAACAACACTGTCGCTTTCTCCTTCGTTTCTTCTCCATACCCAACCTGTAACACCAAGAACAACTTCTGAAACGCTCCCAAACGCACCGCTTCCTCAACCGCAGACACGTTCCCTGTTGTACACAGCTTCAAAATCACAGAAACTGAGCTCTTTGTCGCTGATTCAGACACCTTTGGAATCTTTTTCACCAAAAGCGGCATCACCAACGCGTTTTTCCTCACTTCCTCTAACCCTTTACTTGTTTCGCAAATCGCGTCAAGAACCGCTAACGCTTTTTCGCAAACGCTATTTTCACCGTCAATGATCATCTCCACCGTTAGATTCACTAGACCGATGTCAAGAAACTCAGACGCGATCTCTGGCTTTTGTAGAACCATTTGAGAAATCGCTATCAACGAATATTTCGTCGCGTTAGAGGAAACGGAATCGCGAATCAACTTCAAGAACGCTTCCGCGACTCCGTTCTCTACCGCAAACGCGTGAACTCGCGTTTCTTCCAATGATGAGAGAATCTCCTTCAACAAAAACGCAGCGTTTTCACGAACGGAATCGTATTCGCTCCTCAACAAACCCGCCACGCAACGAAACGACGGCGGGGAAGCGAGTCTCGTTAATCCTTCTGACCCAATCGGAACCATCCACGTCAGCAGAGACAAAATCTCCTCTAACATAGACGTTAATTGATCCTCTACCGAGAACTTCTCGAAACAATCACACAAAGCCAATGCGATACCGTTTTCAGTAATACACTTTCGATTTTTGTCGCTTTCTTTCTCCAACTTCTTAATCCTCTCGATAATCTCCCTACATTTCTCGTAATCACCACGCCGCGTCGCAGAGGATAACTTTCTACACATCTCGTAGACTTCACCCGGCATCAAAGGGACACGTGGCGTTGGGATACGCTCAATCAACGACGATCCTTTCTCCACGCACCATCCTTGGATCATCTTGCGAATCGCGTGGTTTGGGATCTGATCCAGTGTGGTCAAAACCGTGTTCGTGACAGGACACGTGTTGTTACCTGATTCGATCCATTTTTCAATGCTTGTGCGATCGTAGGTTATGCCTGTGGAGACTATCACCGGATCTTTCATTAGATCGATTGAGATTGGACATTGAAACTCCGGCGGAATCGTTATCTCTGACTCCGATTCCAACCAACTTGTTACCGGAGTTATCTCTGAGTCCTTCTTCTTGCTAGTTCCACGTCGTCTCATTCCCCATGTAAAGCCCATAGCAAAAGATAAAAGTTTATAGTTTTAGGGTTTTTAAAACAAAACATGTATATTTATACGATTTGGGGACAAGTGTGTTGGGTCAAAGTCTCAAAAGAGAGATTGAAGAAATAAGTTATTAGGTCGCATTTGCAAGTTGGTTTGGTCTTAGTAGCAAGTGGAAAAATTTGACCGTTGAACTTTTCAAGGGAAGACAAAACCAACTCTTCTAGTTCTAAGACCCAATGGGAGAACATGGACAAGGCTTGAACATTCTAGTATTGAACGTTGCAGCTTTAACTCTAGGGTGGAAATTGGAAATTGGAAATAAATTCATGAGTTAATACGGTTAGTAACCGTTAACAAAGGCACATGCACAAGTAGATAACTCTTTGTTTTAAGAAAGTTCAGAACACGTCAGCACGAGGACCACCATGAAATTGGCGATCAGGGTTTTGAGAAATCAGCGGCATGGCATATAATAAACGCTAAGGGCTCCACCGCTGGGGTCACCACCATTAAAAGACCGGAATTGCCGGTGAAGGAATTGGTCAAAGAAGAATTGAGGAGCTCGTGGGGTTGACGCAGTGAAAAAACAGGCAAAAACACTTTCGAAACATGATCTGAATATTTTTGTCGTAGATAGATGGATGATGTGCTGGATTCATCAGTGCTTCAAGACGCTCAACTATGGGAGGATTTAGTCGTGGGAAGACTTCTATATATCTCCAGCACCGCATGTCGCTAAGTTTTACGTAATAGTGAACACAATTTAAAATTTTGAGGACAAAACAATAGTTTGAAATTGACGATAAAACAGTGAAATTTGGGATAAGAGTTTCAGGGGTGAAGACGAGTATTTTGCATGATTTATATATAGCTGACATTCCAATGATTTATTCTAAATGTTCCGAACAATTCTGATGTGGGTCGCCGTAAATAAAGTTTTGTATACAATGTTCTCTTGGGAAGGTTTGAGATTCGTTGGAGTGGACTAGGCCATCCTAAACGCTTCCATCCATGGCTCTGTACAAATTTTAAAGAAGCAAGAATCTTTGTGGAAGTAGATTTGTACAAAGAAGGAAAGAGAGGTACGTAGTTGTGGAGTTTTCCTACCTATAATTACAATGTAGATGAGGCAATTCGGATAAATGCGTAGAGAAAATATACGAAAAGTTTTTCGTTCAAAAAAATAAATATACGAAAAGTTAAGGTCGATTAATGTATATCTACGTCTTATTACCAAGAAAAATATGAGTTTATTGATTTGTTAAAGTCACTGGAGCCACAATAGTGAGGAAAAATTATAGAATTGTGTTATTATACTAGTTGAACTGCGTATAGCCGCGCATGCGCAGGGTGAGATGCATTATTTTGGTTTAGTTGATTTGACTTGAATTGATTTTATGTATGTTGGTTCTGAGGATGGTAATAGAAATTCAACTTAGCATTCTTGTTAGTTTAATTATTCGTTCTCGTTTGTAAGAATTATAAAAACTTTAATTAACCACCCTCTGTTTCTACATATTTTATCCAAAAAACACTTATGATTGTTACAATGAAATACTTAATTAACCATGCTTTGTTTTTTTTTTCTTCGTTTGGCTTTTCTTCATTCCACTTGTAATTTTCCCTACATATAATATAATTGGTTACAATTTTTAAATCGTGGAACGTATTATAATATGTAAATATGTAATGCTTAGTACCCTTTTAATTTATATAACTTGTCACGGTATCTTAGTTTCTAGCTTCTCCTTTTATTTGTTACTCTTTGTTCTCCTCTCTTCAATGTTCTCCTTCCTCACTTAGATTGTAGCTTCCTTCGTTTTCATTTTTTGGTAGCATTACCGACTCATCTATTGTGATTTTTTCCTCTTTTTGATATATTTTTGTGTTATTAATTTTGTAGGGGGCAAATATGTCTCCTACTTTAAGGATTCGTTTTCCAAACTCTATTTCTTCATGGTATACTCTCATGTTTTTGTAAACTTAAAAATAACACATTAATCTCAGAGGCGAATTCGATTTATTTGGGCATATTATCCAAAACAGAAAACCCAAACTGAAACCTACTCAAAATAAGGAACCATATACATATTTATCCATTAAAATTTTATGATTTGATATTTTTAATATTATTTCGGGTATGAATATCTTAATTTTATGATTTTAATTATAATTAGTTGTATAGTTTAATTCCTATGATCGATGCTCATTTTCATATTTTTATACTCTTTATATAGCCTACTAATTTTTTATGTTTCCATAAATTACTAATATTATATTTTTCAATCATTTTTAATTTTGTGTCATTTAATATTTGTTATCAATTTTTTTTTCTAAATTTTAGTTGTTTTTCTTATCAAAATATATTTTGGTTTGAAATTTTATTCTAATTTTTAAAATATTTATTTATGCGTTTTATCAACTTCTTAGTTTTCTTTTGAACTTTTTTTGTTTGATTTTTTAATTAATTCTCAAAACTTCATAAATCTTACAATTGATATTTGTTAAGCGCTGATCCTTTAACATTTACTTTATTTATTTTGATGTGTTAATATTGAAAGTATGATTTGTATTGTATCGTAATGTAAATTTTGATAATAGTATTTTCTAAATATTAAATAATTTTCAGTTATAAAAATATATTTATTTTCAAAACATTAAAAATATAAAATTAGTTTTTTACATTCCCACCTTATTTATTAGCACTTTCTAAAAATACGATCTCCTTCAAATGTCTTAATTTCTTAGTTTGACCCAATATTTTATTATTGTCTTCAAATAGGATTTGGTCGTTCTCTTATTCTCAATTTCCAAGCTTTGCAATATTTTTGCCTTTCATGAACATATACATCATTTTATGTACATTTCTAGTGTTTGTCATCCTTTATCGTAACATAATTGTTTGTATAGCTTTCTGGGGAAAACCTCCCTTCGCGTACCATTCTTTTTTAATTCTATTCTTCTCAGCCTTTATATATGTGGATCAGTGGATGCCCATTTTTTTAATATTCATTTAGTGTGTTCATATCATAGACTAAATTATTGTCGGTTGCACAAATTGGATTAAGATGAGGGATACTACCATACGGGTAGACTTTTTGAACAATACTAATCAAATTAAAATATCGTTGTTTTTTATTTTATATTATTTCACCTTGCCACATGAAACATTTGCTAAAAAGTCCCAGATCAATGCAGTAACCGAAAGTTAAAAAGAATTTTCATTCAAATCCATCATAATCTATTCTCCACAATAATTCCATGATCCAGCTTCTCAAAACTCTACTCAAAGCAATAAGCTTTTGCAACTAACTATTCTCCGCGGCAACTCCAAGGTCTGAAGCTGCCTCCACAATTTAATAAAGAGAAGAGAGCTCATACCATCTGATCCATCGAAATGCTTGTAGTGTTCAAAAACTTGCGGGACAGTATGGTGGCCAACGAATTCCAAAAGCTTGTGGTGGATTTGATCTTGTGAAAAGAGAATCCACCAACGATTTATTAACCAACAAAATAAAATAAGCAAATCCTCAAAAGGGCCTGTGACAACGGAAATGGAAAAAAATTCTCTGATACTTCTCTAATCAAGGTCCACAACAAATGGCTGTTCCTTAAGTTCACTTCCCATTACATGTCATTTAAAATAGCTTTCTAAAACCTCCTTTCTTACCCTAAATTAAGACCTGCAGTAAGCTTGTAAGCTTGTGACCAATCTCTTCCTCTTAGTTGATTGGATATATTAAGACTTTTCTACCGTGTGAAGCATAAATTAAATATCAAACATATTTCTCCAAATAGTCGAATACAGCAAAAGAGCATACGAATCAGCTCCTGAGTAACAAAGACAGCAAAAGAGCATCGAAGTTACAAAGCGAGCTTGTATAAATTAGAAGGAGCATACTGAACAAAAGCTCGATGATGAAGAATGATAGAGGCTCAACCTGAAAATAAAAGTTCACATTTCTCGTTCAATCAAGTGAGAAGATATGATCAAAGTTACACAAACATATTTGTCAGATTGCGCAGCTTAGAGAAACCTCCCATAAACATATATGGAGATGGCAGACAGAAATTGAAATGCAAGGTATTCGCCATTTACCTCTCCTGCAAGAAAACAATCAGTGACTCCTAATAACATACGAAAGAGCATCGAAGTGACTATTAAACTTACTCGTTGCTTGATTGTGGTAAGGGTATCAAACATCTTTTTATGGAGAGGCTTCTTTGGTGAAGCGCTTGTTTTAGGGCGCAAAATTTAGATCTCTCTACCAAGTGAGTCCTACAGTAGTTTACAATGTTCAATACATCCTTTAAGAGTTAGAAAAAACAACTTTTATTAAAAAATGCTGCATTACAGCATACAGACTTTGATTACAACAGGGTGAAGGACATCATATTCATATGATTCTGGATCGATCCGGAAGTCCTGAAAGACGGAAATAAATACTAAAGGATCAGTTTAATACGAACTGAAATATAGCAAACTTGTTTCAGTTGCAGTGAATTATTTGATTTTCCAAAAGCTGATAAGAATATATATAAGTGTCAGTTGTACTTAAATCTTCTTTAAGAGATTACAAATACATGGGATATTATACAAAAAAACAATCGGAATGATTACAATAGTCTGACAAGTCTTGAGGTCTAAAACTTAAAATTTTGTCAACGTATATGAGAAAAGGAAGGAACACGTACTTGTTTAGAGGGATGATCTCTTGTACGCAGGATCTTGTGACTTGTTGGTGCCACTGAGTCCAATTAAAGTGTTGACGATCATATAAATATTAAAACAACCATTATAAGAGAAATCTGGGAATTTTAAAACTGGAATTAAAAATACCTTATTAGCAAATAAATGATTCTGATTTTGGATTGGTATGTAAAGGATTGAAATAGCTCATCTCCATCTTCTCCGAAGCAAGAGGGTTTCCTCATCCTCATCGCTTCTCTCATCGATTATCGAAGGTAATTTCGTTATCCATCGCGCCGGTTTCCATCAACTCGGCGATTGAATCCATGAATAGCCTGTTTATGGGCAAATGTAATTAAGTCCTGGTAAAGTATTCATAAATCAATTAAAACTGAAATTACTAACCTTTTCCTTAAAAGACGGCCGAACAAATGCAAGTTGTCAAAATTCACATAGTTGGATTTCTTTGGAATTGTGACGAAACAGACATGATCTGGGGGATGTTAGGTTGATGACTGACTAAAAGATAGATGAAGAGGCTACGGTTAGTGAGCTTGGGATCCTTGGTGGGCTTTATTT
>KE154902.1:14484-25099 GCA_000411075.1 Sisymbrium irio | reverse complement strand
GGACATGTGGGCTCACTGGTAGGGGCGGTCGGGGCGTTATACACAAGAAACTATGTCATGTGAGTACACATGACTTGACAAGGATTATGAGAGCTGGTGTTGTACGAGGTATTCCCAAACCAGAAGAGTCCACTTCTATTATGTGTAGAGCATACTATGAGGAAAAGTAGGCGAAGGTTCAGCATCGCCAGTTAAACGACATTCGAACTGAGAAATTCTTGGAGTTAATACACATGGACCTTATGAGGCCTGTCCAACCTGAAAGTCTGTTTGGTAAAACGTACATCTTTATCCTTGTAGATAACTACTCGAGATATACCTGGATGTGATTCTTAAGGGAAAATCTGAAGTAACTGAGAATTCCAAGATTGTAGCCCTTCAACTCAATTTGGACAAATGTGGAATTCATGGGGTTGAATTTCAGAATGACACTCTTAAGAAATTTTGGTCAAGGAATTTGTCATCAGTTCTCCGCACCAAGAACACCTGAACATAACGGTATTGTTGAAAGAAAAAACAGAACTATGCATGAAATGGCTAGAGCTATCCTTCACAGTAATAAAATTTCTCCTAGATTCTAGGCTGAAGCAGTCAACATACATAGCAAATAGTGTGCATGTTAGGCCAGGAACCAAGAAAACTCCGTATAAAATCTGGAAAGGCAAAACACCCAACTTAAACCATTTTCATGTATTTGGCTGTTTTTGCTATGTTTTGAATGATAATGAACAGTTTGGTAAGTTTGATTCAAATAGCGATGAAGGAATCTTCATAGGATATGCAACCAATAGCTCGGCCTATCAAATATTCGACAGAAAAAATCATCAGATATTGGAATCTGTGAATGTTGCGTTTGATGAAAAAAACAACTAAAACATTAAGTAAATAGTGGATGAGGTTTCGAGTGAACCACACACCATCTTGAAGGAAGAAACTCAAGCTGAAGACGGATAAATAGAGACTCCAGAAGAAGTGGATTATATGTCACCAAACAGTGGAGAGCAAGTTCACAGAAATCATTCTCCGAAAGATGTGATTGGCAATGTGTTTGGTGAGAGGATTACAAGAAACAAAATGATTGACTTCAAGACCATAGTAAAATTTGCAAGCTTTGCTTGCTTCATGTCACTGATTGAACCAAATGATATTCATCAAGCTTTGGAGGATGAATTCTGGACGAATGTTATGCATTAGGAGCTTGAACAATTCAAGAGACTGGATGTTTGGGTTCTTGTTCCCCCCTGATCATGTCAATGTCATTGGAACAAAGTCTTTGGTGGGTTTACATGTCCTCATAAGAATAACTTACATAATCCAATGTCCTCTCATGCTCGCTAAAGTGAGCTCTCCCAATTACGATTTGAAATGTAACAAGTGTGACATGGAGTCAATTTTCCCTTTGTATATGGGACAGCTGAGGATTACTAAATATTTTACTTTTGTGTTCTCGATTCTCCCCGACAAAAGAGTTTTCTTGTTTTCTTCTACAGAATCGATCTATGGTGTTGTGTGTTGTAGCCTTATGAACTCTTGAATTTATATTTGTAAGCTTTTATTGAGTTTCTAAAAGCACTATAAAGATGTAATAAAAAAATTGTAGGCAATCTCCTTTTGATAGTCCATTGGATTCAGCCTGAACTGGGTTAGTCATTTCTTACTCCATATTCTGGCATCTAGATTCCCATTTATCTGTTACAAGGTTTGGAAAAAGGTGGGAATCCAGGTGAAAGTGGAAGAGAGGTGTGGATATGACAGAATCTTTGTCCTGAAAGAGAAAGTATGGCGTTGTTACTTCTTTACATGGTACTTGGAAGATTAATTCTAAGTTTATTCCAATCGAAGAAGATACATTTTAGGCAATTAAGTCTAGCACCTACTATTTGCGCACACTGAACTCCCCTAGGGAGGTATTTTCATTCCATTTTAGGCAATTAACTCTAGCACATACTATTTCTGATCATAACTCGGCAATTAAATACGATAAATTTCTTTTTTGCCAGTTATTTTGCCAGTTTACTGGGTGTCTTTTAATCTTTAAGGAATCTAGAGATGGTTTCTTAAATCCTTGACTGTCAGTCATTGTTTCTCCTGTGTTGAAGTTTAGACTAACCAGCCTGTTTTTTCTAGCACCAAATTGCTGTAGTAGAAACTACAATTTTCATAATCTGTAAATAGGAATACCTTAAGTACCGTCCTCATCTTAGGACACAAGGAAAGTTAAATGATATTTTAGATAAATATTCAAAATTATATACTAAGGCAAAGAGATAAGCAATAAAGTTTGTAAAGATAAATAATTTGAGAACATGCAAAGATACAAACAATGTGAAGCATAAAAACAAGAAAAAAAGAGAAAATGACTTTGAGTACTTAAAAATAAATAGTAAAATTAGAAAATTCTATGCTAACGAATATCCGTTTTTTCTTTTTTTTTTTTGGTTTGTCAACATTCAACTAACTACTGTCACATAATGCAAAACAAATGATATTATCTAGCATAAATAAAGAAAGAAAGTTTGGGACAAACGAGGAACTCACAGAGGTCTCCCGCCTTATAACTAGCAAGGTAACACAACTCTACAACACACACTAAAAAAGAAAGAAGCCAAAGTAAAAAACGAAAAATGTTTCTAAACAAAAAAAGAAAGGTCAATGTTAATTGAGGGACCTTACTCTTCTCTTGCTTCTTTTATCTGTCTTTGCAACTAATCGACCAAGTCCAATAGCTACTACAGAGAACAACAACGCACTTCCTTGTAACACTCACGGTCCCAGGGTTGAAGTGATTAATAGTACGTTCTAAGCTCTCAGCTCAGTATCCAACCGCGCAACCCCGACCACCAAGTGTTTACTGTGTACGGATCGAGGGGTGCAGCAAAATAATTTCCAGAACTCTGAGCGTGCAAAAGTTCGAAACCCGTCAGTTCAGTGTCTAAGGATAAAGTTTCTTAAAGATTAAACTCAACTTTGAATAAAGACTTATCTCTTTACTAATGTTTAGAAAATAATTCAAAACTAAAGACAAAGCTCTTAACCTTTCTTATAATCAAACCACAACTTTTGGTAATCATATCTATAGAACTAAAATTTCTTTTTCCTAATTCTATTTTCCCTTTTCTTAGAACCAGATGTTTTCTAATTCCCTTAGGATTAAAACATTACCTTTTCTTATCTTAATCCGACTTGATAGAGATTATCTTAGGCAACAAGTTAATGTTGAAGTTTATCCAACATTCTTCCCTTTAATTTTCAACTTAACTTGTGATAAGTCTTGAACACCTATCAAGTTTCTCATATCTCCGAATTTGATTCTTGCCAATGCTTTGGTTAGAATGTCGGCCTTCTTCTCCACTCTAAGGTATGTGTTCAACACTGATAACATCTCTTTCAAAGCACCTCTCGAATAAAATGGTAAAGTTTATGGATGTGTTTACTTTTGTTCTTCATGAGAGCAGACTTGTTATCGATCTTGATGACCACTTGTTCTGCCTTTCTTCCTTTGATTTCAGCTTGAAGATCTTGAAGCCATATCACTTGTTTAGCTCAGCTTCAGAGGACGAGAGAGCTACCATATCTTTCTTCTGTGAACACTAGGTGATAGGTGAGTCTCCAACGTAAAACATATGAACTGTAGTGCTTCTTCTGTTGTCTGGGTCAATGTTGTGACTGCTGTCACTAAAGCCAACTATCTCTTTTGCTCCTCCATGATTAACTCTCAAGCCTTTGAAAACGCTCCCCTTTAAGTATCTTAGGATTTGTTTCATTATCTCTCCATGAGACTTCTGTGGAATCTGCATACACCTTGTGTTCTGCTCCTTTAACTTCAAATCCCTCCGGTTGCTCAACATAAACATCATCTCTTAACTTTCCATGTAAGAAAGCTATTTTCACATTCAAGTTATGTATCTCCCACAAATTTGATGCAGACTCTGCAATCAATAACCGAATGGTTTTTAGCTGTGCTACTGGTGCGAAGGCATCCTCAAAATTGATGCCAGTTTCTTATACATAACCTTTTGTTACAAGTCTAGCTTTGAACTTGTTGATAGAGCCATCTGCATTCTTCTTAATCTTAAAAACCCACTTTAGACCAATCACTTCAGCTCCGTTTGGGCTAGACGAAAAAATTGCAGGCCAAAACCGTAGAATGAAGAAGATTAAAGAAATTACAATTATGCCATTAATGAAAAAATCACAATGTGTTGCATGGTAGACTTATTTGGATGTAATGCTAGATTTATTATTATATGGTGATATAATTAATTGTAATTTTATTATATAGTGATAGACTTATTTGAATAAACTAGTGATGATCGTATATGTGATGGTAGATTTTAATTGAATTTTTATTTTTTTCGGTTTCATAGTGTAACTGTTTATCTTCATCGATGGATTTTGAAAATTTCATTGGTGGAAGAAGTTTCCTTACGATTTAAACTACCTAATACACGTGTTCGAAAACACAAAAACTGATGAATTATGTGACTAGAGTACACAGCGGCGGCTGGAAAAAAAATTGCAGATTGAAAACCATAGAATCAATTTCTAATATAGACCTTTACGAAGGTCAAAATATCACTATGGATCTCATTTAATCTATATGGACCTCTTAAATATGAAAAAACAATTATACCTTTAATGAATCTTTATCTTTTTTAATTTTAATAAAATAATTTTTAAAAAAGCACGTGGAAGACTCCCTTTTTTATCCTCTTTTACTTTTTGGCGACAGCTGGCGGCAGTTGGTGACAGATGGCGAGAACATTTTCTTATATCTTTGGAACAACTAGTACAACTAATACAACAAGATTTTTGGTACAACTCATACCAATAGTACAACTTTTTAGTAGGGCAATATTAGTATTAGTACAATTGGCACGATTCGTGATACAACTAATACTACTCGTAATATATTTAATAGTATAAATTGTACAATTTTTACTAGTATAATATATAATTAGTAAAGTTAGTATAACTAAATCGTCTAATTTTTTTTTCATAAAACAATGAATATTATTCATAATATGATCATTTTTTTTGGTAGTTGATATAGAGGAAGTCTCCTTTATTTATTAAGAAAAGCAATTAAATCAGCAAAAAATATGACGAGTCCTAGTTACACCATCTAAATCATCCATCCAAATGGAATCAACATAATCTGGAACTAAATCAAAGCCACAAAAACCTAAAGATAATGAAAAAAGTAGTTTGTTAATCCATCCATAAGGTGATTAACTTCTCTAAACACATGAGAAAAATGGATAATCTAGTCAATCACCAAAAAACCATAGCATAATTGTATTAGGAAGGACATTGGATGTGTGTTGCTGATCCTTTTCTTGAAAAAGTCCACACCCATATTAGAATCTATCTCCATTTCTAATTTTCACTCTCTTCTCCCACACAACAACAAGATCATAATAGACACCCCACAGCTCAGCCAGTAGAGCTGAACATCTACATGATCATATGTTTTCATTATATAGGATATTATGGAGACGAATAAGATGAAATGTGATGGAATTAAACCGTAATATTTTTAGTATGGATATTATTGATCAGAAAGACTGTAATATTTCTAGTACTGTGATGAAAAGAACTTTGGAAGATGTCCCTTATTCTCGGTTGGCTGATAAAATATGTAGGAATATTATAGTATATGCATGTACGACGGAGTTTCTCCTTAACAGCTTATACATATGTTAATTGTGTTTTGTAACTTTTTAAGATTTATTTATGTTTTTATATGAGGTACGACTTGACATGTTCAACTATGTACAAACAAGTCTGATTTTGCAAATATATTACATTTGGTACAACTAGTACAAGTCGTACAACTCCATACATTTGGTACAACTGATACGTTTAATACAACTGAATTAACTGTATTTTATTATAAAAATAATTTCAAATAACATTTGTAAATATATATTTGTATGAAACATACCATAAAAACATCTTATTTTTACATAACTAAACTAATTTTTTTTGGAAGTTGTTACATGATCATCTCATGTTTACATAAATGCATTGTACTTCCATTGTTAGTTATATAACCTTAACCACACTAATACGAAATGTTAATGAAAGAGTATTTTCCACATGTTATGACATGAGATTATGTTAAATGTAATCTATATACTAATTTTTATAAGCACAACTAAAATTTTTAATATAAAGTATGGTACAACTATGTTGACAGATTGTATAACTAAAAAACTAGTACAACTAAGTGGTGAAAAAATCGGCGCACGCGACAATATTTTATTATTTTTTTCATTTGTCGGCGCACACGTTTTTAATTCAGTTATTTTGAACTAGTTGTACGTAATAGTTCTAGTCGTACGTTTCAATTCAACCTAATAGTTGTACCAATAGTTCTAGTTGTACCAAAATTAAATGTACAAAAAATGACATCTATATATTGTACAATTTAAAAACCTGAAAAACCATTAAGTTTGATACATATAACAACAACAAATGAATGAATCTCAAATTCAAAATTCATATAATACTAATACAAATCTATTATATTAAAAATATATAATATGAAAATAACATATTGTGTTATATTACTATTTATGCAATTAAAAATATTTGATTTATCTATAATCTTATTATGGGTAATATAGACATTAAAAATAGGTCCAAGCATAAATAAAAATTTATGTATCTATTTAGAAAGATGGATCACACTTCTTTAATTAATAAAAATGGGTCATACTTCTATAATTAATAAAAGCAAAAAATAATAATTCAAAGTAATCTCTCGCATTTCTCTAACTAATTAAAAATGAAAAAAAAAAATACATAGTATATATGAAATCAGATTATAAATATAATTAAATAATTTAATAGTGTAATATAGTATGTTACATTGATAAACAACATATTGCATAAATTGAATTTTGAATTCGTAATTGACATGGATAGTACAATCGGTAGAAGTAGTACAACTAGATTATTGGTACAACTCGTATGACTGGTATAATTAAATATTATGGTACGAGTAGAAAAACTAATACAATTCGAACAACCGGTTCAAATGGTACAACTAGATCATAAGTACAACTAGTATAGTTGGTAATACTAATTTTAATGGTATGGTTAATATAAATGCCTCATTCTTTACTGCATCATTCTTGACTGCCTATTTCTTAGTATCGGTGGTATTTTGAGCCTAGTTTCATGGCTATTCCATAGTTCATGGGTTTGAAGACAAAACCGTCAGGTCGTATTTTGGCTCAACATTCTTGAAAAAAAAGAAGAAGATAATTTTAGAAGTTATTCAATATGAATAGTCGTACTATTCGTACTAGTCATACTAGGTTTAATAGTAAAACTACATATATTATCTCCAAAACAATCCCAAATTGCTACCAAATTCAACAAATTAGCTTACAAATTTCGCTTCTTTAAAATCCATTTTTCTCTTCTAATGTTTTTTCTTGGTGGAGGAATATCATTAATTATTAGTACTACTAGTATAACTATGTCAAGTTTAACCATATCAACTTTTCATTTAGTTAAACAAAAATATAAGCAAAAATTTTGAAGAAAAAAAACGTATAGTTTTAGAAGTTGTTCAATATGTATAGTAATACTAGTACAACATGTACAACTAAAACAACTAAAAGTCTCATTATTCCTAGTTGTTCTAGTTTTATACGGTTTACTAGTACAACTAGTTTTATTATCTTCAAAATTCAACATATCATATGCGTTGTTAGAATTAACCATAGGTGGAGGAAGCTGGGAGATGGTTTTGCTGCAGGATGCTGAGAAGATTGCTCTGTCGGAGGAGGATCCATATTTGTCTTCTATATATTATTCATGAAAGATAATTTTCTTTTTTTTACAAAATCATTCACCAACTTTAAATAAGTAGCTTTAGCTGATTTCTAATTTGTCTGATACCATATTTTACAAATCCATAAAAAATAAAAGTTTTTAAAACAGATTTTAAAAGCTAACAAACAGAAAAAAAAGAAAAAAAAAATTTGTATAGAACATTAAAAGATATATCTACTCGAGCAAAGATGTAATAACAACAGAAGACAAATTTATATTAATTATATATTTAGAAATGTAGTTGAGAAAATGAAAGAAAAAAATGTTCAAAAAGTCGTTTTATCCAAATAAAAAACGTTATGTTTACATAAATGATTTAAATAAATTAATTTAATGTACAATAAAAGAAAGTTAAGAATGCCAAAAAAGTATTCTTAATTAA
Source organism: Sisymbrium irio (assembly GCA_000411075.1). Taxonomy (NCBI): domain Eukaryota; kingdom Viridiplantae; phylum Streptophyta; class Magnoliopsida; order Brassicales; family Brassicaceae; genus Sisymbrium; species Sisymbrium irio. The sequence goes on along the minus strand of KE154902.1, from coordinate 16,866 downwards.
AAATAAATATTTTTTGAATTGATCAAATCTTTTTGAATTGTTATAAAGTTAAGAAAAAAATGGAAAAAGAAAAAAAAATCTGGATCAAACCTATCACATGTTTGTCAATGATAGATTATAACCATTAATTAGGATAAAGTAAATTATGATTATTTGTTGGGCTTTAACAGTTTATAAAATAGTGCCTAAATTCTTTCATTTTTTGTTTTTGGCCAATTTTTTGTTTGGAAATAATTTGGCCCGTTTAGTTTATAAAATCAGGTTAGTTTAGATTATAAATAATAGAAAGGACGAAGGGCAGAGATGTATTTTCATTTAATTTTTAATAATTAAAAAATATGAAAACAAAAGAGGTCCACGCTAGAATTTTTTTTAGGCATTGAGCATTTGATTCAAAACCCTAAAACATATGAAACAAATTACAATTATGCCGTTAATAAAAAATAAAATGTGTTGCATGGTAGACTTAATTGAACATGATGGTAGATTTATTATTATATGGCGATAGATTTATTAATAGTTGTAGCTGTGATGATAGATTTTTGATTTTTTTTTTTTAGTTTCATGTTGTAACCGTTCATCTCGTAAATAATTTTGAAAGTAATGACATATTTATTTTTTACGTGACGATACATTAAATGACGATAAACTTATTGATGTTTAGTTGTAATGCATCTTATGTATAACCTTAATGTTAAAAGTAAATGTAATATTTGATCATAAAATAGATTAGAAATTGAAAGAAAAAAATAGATTAATATTGTTAATGTTGTTACCTTAGCTAAAAATATTTAATAAAATATCAAATAGTCTTATCAATAAAAAATCAAATAGTCATAGTAACAAAAAATCAAATAATTTTATAAACAAAGGACTAAGATGAGCAAACATAAAATGATTTGTTGTAAAAATTAAATAAATCTAACATAACTATATAAATAAATATATCATAACTTGAGAAACTAAATTAAGTCTATCATAACGTCATTATTAAAATCTGTTATAACCTAATTTTATCGATGAAAAAGATGAATTAATGCAAGGAAAAACATTATTTTCATCTACTCCGAAGTCAAAAATCTACCACCACTATAAAAGATTTACAATATAAGTTTATCGCTTTTTAATAAGTCTATTAACTTCAAATATGTCTATCTGTTTTTTATAAGTTTACCATTTTTTCGTAAAACTCAAAAGATTGATTAATTCTATTGTCAAATAGAATAAGTCTATCACGTTACTATAAATCTATCATTACTAAAAATATATCTACCATAATTTACATACGTCTAAAAGTCTACCATCAAAGAAAATAAATCTATCACAAATCCTTAAGTTTAACGTTAATAAAAAAAAAATCTACAATCTCTACGTATTAAAATAAGTCTATCACCACTAAAAATAAATATATCACTCCATATTAAATCTATCGTCAAAGACAAATAAATCTATCATTCAGATCAATAAGTTTGTCACTCGGCTAATAAATCTTTATTTTAAAACAAATCTATCATCATATTGAAATAACTTTATGTATCATAACATAAAAATAAGTCTATCACAATAAGTCTACCGTTCCCTGAATAAGTCTATCGACTAAAAAATAAGTCTACCGACTAAAAAATAACCCTACCGTGTTGTGAATGTTGTAATGAGTTGTGTATTATTCAGAGCCTTAGGTGTCTCTATATATAATGAATACAAGGGATAATCAATAAGGAAATAGTACAATTTCTAATCCAATTAGAAATAGAAAATATACCTAAAGTCTAAATCTATTAGAAAATGAAAACTTCCATTACATAATCCTAATGAGATAAGGAAACCTCTATTACGCCTAAGTACTATATGAGCGGACATTTATGGATTACAACACTCCCCCTTAAACGCCATAACCACTCAGAGTTCATAATACGCTTTGGATGTTGCCTCATTAAAACATTTATAGGAAAACCCAGTGGGACAAAACCGTGGATAAGGAAAAAGAGTACAACACGTATTACTTCCCCTGTTTGATGCTTCACTGAAGGTCATTCAGTCTGCGACTTCCAATTTACTTAATTAACTTTGTAAATGTTGAGGTTGAAAACGACTTGGTGAAGATATCGACTGAATTATCACACGACCGTACTTGAACTACTTTGACCTCTCCATCTTTCTGTACATCGTGTGTGAAGAAGAATTTGGGCAAGATGTGCTTCGTTCTATCTCCTTTGATGTAGCCTTTCTTCAGTTGCGCTATGCATGCTGCATTGTCCTTGTATATGACGGTTGCTTCTTGTTTCCCTTTGGTCATCCCACAATCCACTCTTATGTGTTGGGTCATTAACCGCAACCAAACACACTCGCGACTGGGCTCGTGAATAGCCAAAATTTCTGCAT
>KE154900.1:133283-145326 GCA_000411075.1 Sisymbrium irio | reverse complement strand
AAGAAAGTTTTAATATTGTTTTTTGTCATTTTATGTAACTTTTCCTTTTATTAATATAATAAATATTTAATTTTATAAAAGTTATAAATGTTGGTATAAATTTGAAATTTTAAAATAATTAGGTATAATTTGAAATCTTATAAAATAAGAGGTGTTATTGAAAATAAATAAAAAGTTGATAAAAGGAATATATTTGGAATATTCATTTTTAAAGGAAAAAATAAGGGAATGGGTTGGAGTAAAATACATATCTATTTTAGTGTAAACTTATTTTGAAAGAAAAAATAAGAGAAACCATCAGATATGATCTAACAGGATTTTTGAAAATAATCCATGCACAGTATTTTTTTCGTTTCACATATAAGAGTGATTATGGAAAGTTAAGACACATACGCGGTTACCCCCAAGGATCTGACCGTTAGAGCAGGAACACCAGGTCAGGACAGGAGTTATCCATTGAGAGTTGAGACACACCCTTGACACATGGTTCCATAAATGTTTGTAATATAATCTCTCTTATTTTAGGTTTAAATTAAAAGGGAAGGCAAAAAAGACCCAGATCACGCTCCTATATTATATTCTCTACCAATACCCCCAAAATTTGACCGTTGGAGAAACATTTCTCTTTGCAAAAGAAGAAAAATAAAATAAAGAGTTCCCTCTTTGTAAAACGAAGAGAGGCTTCTCTTGCAATCTTCTCTCCTTCGGTTTTACTTCATTTCCATCGCAACCAACAGTGATTCCGAAGAGAACCCAGAAATGGAAACGCCACAGAAAACGAAAACCGGTCTGAATCTTCCCGCCGGGATGAACCAGACTTCGTTGCGTCTGGAGACGTTTTCGAGCTCGTTTCGTGGGATCTCGAGTTTATCCTCGCCTTCTAAATCCACTTGCAGCGACAGATTCATACCTTGCAGATCTTCCTCGAGACTCCACGCTTTCGATCTGCAGGACAAGGAACCGACGACACCCGTTAAAGAGGGAGGCAACGAAGCCTACTGCAGGCTTTTAAAATCTGAGCTTTTCGGATCTGATTTCGCTTCTTCTTGTTTGTCTCCTGCAGGTAGTCAAGGTTCTGCTTCTTCTCCGATGAGTCCATGTACCAACATGTTGAGATTCAAGACGGATCGCTCCAACTCAAGCCCCAATTCTCCTTTCTCTCCTTCCATCCTCGGAAACGACAATGGCTTCTCCAGTGACTCCTCTCCTCCTCCTAAACCGCCTCGCAAGGTTCCTAAAACCCCTCATAAGGTACTATCACTTATTCACTTGTCATGTGATATGGTTATTAGATTCGTCGGAGGTGGAAATGAAGTATCTTTTGTTTGTTTTTTTGTTTGATTGTCTCAGGTCTTGGATGCTCCTTCTTTACAAGATGATTTCTACTTGAACGTTGTTGACTGGAGCTCACAGAATGTTCTTGCCGTTGGGCTTGGTACTTGTGTCTATCTTTGGACTGCTTCCAATAGCAAAGTGAGTGTTCAGATATACTTTAATAGTTTTACAGAGTTGCATGTATGTTATTTGGGGCTGAAAAGTGAACTTGGGATGGGTGGTCAGGTGACCAAGTTATGTGACCTGGGACCCAATGACAGCGTCTGCTCGGTTCAGTGGACACGGGAGGGTTCATATATATCTATCGGTACAAGTCATGGTCAGGTTCAGGTGTGTTGTTTTCTACCTTCCAATCTATGGTTGCGGAAAGTTATGATTGGATGCAGTGAAGTTAGTAAAAGGTTAAATTTTGTGGTGGCAGGTTTGGGACGGAACACAGTGCAAGAGAGTCCGAACAATGGGAGGTCATCAGACGAGAACTGGTGTCTTGGCATGGAACTCAAGGATCTTATCATCAGGGAGTAGAGACAGAAATATCCTCCAACATGATATCCGAGTCCAGAGCGATTACGTCAGCAAACTCGTGGGACACAAATCCGAGGTCTGTGGGCTGAAATGGTCCCACGATGATAGAGAGCTCGCGTCTGGAGGCAACGATAATCAGGTCATCTTCAACCTAAGCTATTCACTGCTTTGCATTCCATATGCGAGACTAGAGTTAATATGATCAGAGCAAAAACTATAAATTACTTTTCTTGCTTTCAAACTATAAACCATAAATTCCATATGGTCTAATTTGCTACATTCAGTCCTAGGCTAGATACAATAGGCCTATAGCTAAGAACTGAGTCGCTGAACTTCTTTGAGGGTTATCATATTAAGAAACATTGGTTGGTGTTTTTTTTTTCTTGTGAAACAGTTATTGGTATGGAACAATCATTCACAGAACCCTATTCTGAAGCTGACTGAGCACACAGCAGCGGTTAAGGCGATTACATGGTCTCCTCATCAGAGCAGCCTCCTTGCTTCAGGAGGTGGAACCGCAGACAGATGCATTAGATTCTGGAACACGACAAATGGACATCAGTTAAACAGCATCGACACTGGAAGCCAGGTCTGCAATCTGGCGTGGAGCAAGAATGTTAACGAGATTGTGAGCACTCATGGCTACTCTCAAAACCAGATCATGCTCTGGAAGTACCCATCCATGGCAAAGGTACAGAGTTTATTTCTTCTACTCTTAAAACCGCATTACTATATAACTGATGCATCAAACGATGATTGTTTTGTTTAGGTCGCAACCCTTACAGGGCACAGTATGAGAGTACTTTACTTGGCTACGTCACCTGATGGCCAGACTATAGTGACCGGAGCAGGAGATGAGACCCTGCGGTTTTGGAATGTCTTCCCTTCAGTGAAAATGCAGGTTTGTATTTTCTCTTCGAGTTTGGAGGCTCTTTCAGACCAGAATCAGATCCTCTAGCTGGCTGTTTCTGCTCAGTTGATTAATAACCAGTTTTTCTGTTTGCAGACACCGGTGAAGGACACGGGCCTCTGGTCATTAGGGAGGACACAGATCCGATAACAGTGATATCAACCTTTAAAATTCTTTTTCATTGTGTATGAGAGAGACATAAAATTACTGCACAGAGAGACAGATAGAGAAACATTGTAACACGCACAATATCAGAAAAATCTGCATTCTGTTTTTTATTTTTATTTTTTTGATCCTTTGTAAACGACATACTCTCAGAAAATACCTGATACATCTATAATAAAACAAAAAAGAGTTACCATTGGATTTTCATTGTATATGAAGGCCTTTTTATCAACGAAATCCCTGGCAAATCAAGTAGATTTCTCGAGATGATGATCTTGTAGCTTTTGGCCTCAACCAAGATGCCTTGTTAAAGATGGGTTTGCAAATCCGGGCAAAATCTAAAACAACAAGAAACGGTGTGTACACTGTAAAGCAAAGTTCTTTCATTTGCATGTAAGTTGAACTACTCTGTTGTTACAACTGTTGCCTTACCTTGAGCGTCCTCGCTTTCGAGAAGCTTGATGACAAGATGACCTCCACGCCTAAGCACACCAAGACGACTGTCCTCATCGCCTCCATCATCATCATCAGGTGACTGAGAGATGGCAGCTCGACCAACAGCCAAATTAAGGGCTCGCATTCCCAATTCAGCAGAGAGAGCAGCATCTCTAGTGGTAATTCCAGATACTGAGTGACACATGTCTGAAAGAACGACTGAGAAGCCCATATGCTGCACCACCACAGAGCAAATCCATAACTTGTGTTTACAAATAGTTTTAGACTAAAAGAACAAAAACATCCATCAAGCCTGGTAAGGGAACAACTTAGAAAAGACCCTAACTTTGCATATTCAAGTATGTTATCCCATCATTTTAAGCATATGTTCACGCGGCGGCTATAGTTAAGTTTGATTGAGTCACCTGAGGCGATAACTCCCTGATCTTTTGTCTGGGGAAGTTCAAAACATCAGCGCAAATGGTTTGCACTCGCATATCACACTGTGGAGGAACCTTCACCTTCTGCTCTGAAATGAAAGAAACAAAGTCAATGACTTTACACAACGAATCAATGGGAAAATCAAAGTTAAGCATCCTCTGACCTTTATATCCATACCGACGACATTGCCACCACTTCTAAGTGGACCTAAGCTCTGGCAGGCAACCTGTAGCAACGAGTTCAAGTTAGGCCTCCTGCTCTCTCAGAAAACGTGGAAACAAGTTGTAATTCAAAAGGTGGGACCTGAAGCCAAGCACCAGGCGCGCAACCCAGGTCAAGAACAGAGGAGCCTGGTTTGATGAGCTTGTACTGCTTTTGAATCTGTAGAAGCTGTAGTTGCAGTTGCAGAGAGAGATGAGAGTCCATGTAAAGAACAAGAAAAAGAAAGAGAGAGAGGGTATGAATGTAAATTCACCTTGAAAGCGGAACGAGCGACATAGCCAAGACGTTGAGCTTCTCTGTAGAAGAAGTCCGGCACTCCCGCCCCACTCATCTCTCCCTCCGGCGCCGACAACTTATTTTTATTTCAGCTTTCCCTTTAACGTTTTACCAAAAACCCTAAAATACCCACGTACTTTTCAAATTATCGTGCATTTGCTTTTATATTAGTAAAAACTATTAAAAATAACACCTATCTCAATTTCATTCTCGATTTTATTTTCAGTGCTTTGAATAAAGATAACAAATGTTAACCGTAGTATTTAAACAATACATTAATACACACGCAATAATCTATAACTTACTAGTTTTTAAATATATTAACCATTTTCACTTGTATAAGAGAATATATTTTAATTATTCTTGCTAAAAAACCAGCCAACTTCGCTCATATTCTCAAAAAAGAAATTAATAAGACAATCAAAAATGTAAATTAGCATTCCATTTGTTTAAGTTATTAAAATACGTGATTAAATTATTAAAATTGAAAAATGCAACATAAGAATTTGAACTTGAAATGTGAGTAATTTCTAAACATGTAAACTCACATTACTATTTGCCATGACAGTTTTAAAGTAATTATAAACATATACTTATACATATGATAATTCCTGAAAAAAAAAAATTCGTTTTCTCGCAAATTTTTTATTTACTCAAGTTCTTTTTTATGTCATAGATCATTTTCTACAATAGATCTCAAACTTCCATGGTGCTAAGTAATATAAAAGTGTAATAAAATAAGGGAAACCTACAAAAATAAGGATGATTAAGAAAAAAAGACAGAAAAAAATAAGAGATCGAAAATGGTTATTTTCACTGAAGATTTTCTGAGCTTTATGAGAGCTTCGAGATGGTGGCAAAGTTCTGCTATGGTATCGAGAACAATCTCTTTGCTTTCACTATTACTCTATGTTTGCTGCACTGCCGAGCTTTTAAAAATATTGGAAAAGTATTTGCTGGATAACTTAATTTTAAAGACAGAAAGGTTTAGTTAACATTCTGTCTACAAGCGCTTGTGAAAACCTATATACTACAGTTAGCAACACAAATTTAATTAATATTATTGACATATGTATTTATTTAATTTAGCGTTTATCAAGTATATAGAGTTAATAATTAAACCCACCTTATCAATCCCAGGCTTACTGATTTTGTTTAGTTACATATGAAAAATATTTTCAGATCACATATGTCTTGACATTTATCAATGAAATAGACATATAAAGAGAGACTAAGGAAAAAATTCACATAGATAATTGGCAAATAGAGAATATTGGAGTGATTAGAGCATTTTTGTCAGAAGGTTCTAAAAATAGTTTTTTATCATTTAAATAAAAAGTGAAAAAAATAAGATAAATAGGTTTTCGTTTGAGAACTTTTTAGATATTTCAAAATTTTCATATTTCCACATATTATCAACATAATGATTCAATTATTAATAATTAATTAAAATATAATAATAAACGAAAATATCAATATTTTTCCTTTTTTAGAAACTTATATCATATCTTGCCATTAAAAATATTCGTATATAATAAAATATCTGCCTTAACCCTAACCTTAACTCTATAAAAATAATTTATAATGTCTGAAATATATATTTTTGAATAATTGTTTTGGTTAAAGAAAAAAAAAATCTAAGATAACTGATAATATATATATATCTAATCCTATCAAAACTAACATATAATATCTGAAATACATAACACATACATTTTTGTAGATAAATTTAATAAAATAAAACAATACATATTATATATATATATATATTTCAGAGATGACTGGTAAAAATAGAAAGAGAAACTGAAATGCTGAATAACCAATAATGTTTAAATTCAATATCTTCCCTAAATTACTGTTCTTCTCTCTTTCTTTCTCTACTTTCCTTCCTATTTTTCTATTTTTTTGATCGATTTAAGTTATTGATTTAAATCACTTAAATAAATATTAATAAATTTTATGATTTTCTCGTATCAAAAAGTGAAATATAAATGATTGCAAAGTTGCCAATACAAATTTGGTAAAAATATGACATATATATTTACATAATTTAAAAAGTTGACAGATATATACACATAATAAACTTTAACCCTATTACTCTGATGTTTTGTTTTTTTTTTAGTTAATTTCTCGATGTTGGTAAATTAATTCTGCTAATGAAAAATAAATAATTAAAAATTACACATAGCTAATACATAAATACTATTGAAGAGATTGTATAAGTTTGGTAATATCTCAAAAATGCAAAATAAAAGATGGAAATGTAAAATATGTACAATACATCGCAAAAAATCAAATAAAATGATGATTTATCTATTGACCTAATTTAAAGGTTATTACTCTCATAAACCCAAATCCTATCAAAACTGGTATTAATACAACACATTTGCAAAATATTCTGATTTTTTTAATAATTATTGATGAATCTGATTGTAATTTTTACTACAATTATGAAACATAAACCACCAACTATGTTACAAATAAACACTTGTTTGACAGAACATGATATGGTATAATGATGATGATGATATGGTCTACAAATAACTCTATTCTAAAGTTTACTTTTACAGTACAATATGACTGCTAAGTTAGAAAAAAGGGAAATTGAATGCTATATGTCCACGATAAATGTATATTTGTTAACTACACATTCCATTGTTTTTAACACTATTCATATTTCACTAATACGATTTTATCCCTATTTTTAGAATCCAATCTTCTCTTTCTTCTTCTCTTCAATCTCATCATCTTCTTTACGACTTTTATCTCTCTCTATCTTCAACATCCTCACATTTTTTATCCAATCTGTTACAAAAAATTGAAACAACTATTTTTAGAGTTAACTTGTTAATGTGTTACGAAACGAAATACAAATTAATAGTTCGAATACCATTTTTAGAGTTCTTCAACATAAACAAGCAGAAGCTTATAAACCTCCTCTTTTCCAATTCCGCTTCCCTCTCCTGGTTCTCCTATATTAGCTGGAAATAAAAAGGTACAGAGAAAAATAATGTTATTCGGAGAAAGAAAAAGAAGCCAATGTAGCGTCCCAACAATGCTAGAAATCAGAAAGTAAAAACCTACTCGTCGATGAACCTTTTCACAAACCTGCTCGTTGTTGAAGCAATTCTAAGCGACTAGGTTTTTTTCTTTTTCTCGTTCCCGGAACGAAAAAATTGAGAGAACACACTGTTACTCTGCGTAGACGAAGTCGGTCATTTTGTTGGCTCTTTGGGCCTCTACATATTGTCGGCCAGTGTAGAAAATTTGTCAGTCCGTGTAATTATTGGTCAGACAGGGGTTTTTGAATCTATGTCTGATAAATAGGTTTTCATTTGAAAACCTTTCAGATATTTCAAAATTTTCATATTTTCACATATTACCAACATAATAATTCAATTACTAATAATTAAATATAATAATAAACAAAAATATCAATATTTTTCTTTTTTTAGAAATTTATATCATATCTTACCTACCCTAACCCTAACCCTAACTCTATCCAAGTAATTTATAATGTCTGAAATATATATATAATAATTTTTTAATAATTTTTGGTTAAATATAAATAAATTCAGAAAAATGAAAATATCTAAGATAACTGATAATATATATATATATATATATATGTTAGTCCTATCAAAACTAACATGTTATATCTGAAATACATAACTGATAACACATACATTTTTGTCGATAAATTAAATAAAATAAAACAACACATATTATATATATATATATATATTTCAGAGAGAACTGGTAAAAATAAAAAGAGAAATTGAAATGCACAATAACCAATAATTTTTAAATTCAATCTCATCCTTAAAGTTACTGTTCTTCTCTCTACTCTCCCTCTTATTTTTCTAATTTTTTGGTCAATTTAAGTTATTAATTTAAATCACCTAAATAACATGGATAAATTTTATGATTTTCTCATACGAAAAAATAAAATATAAATTATTGCAAAGTTGCCAATACAAATTTAATAAAAATATGACATATATATTTACATAATTTAAAAAGTTGACAGATATATACACATAACAAACTCTATACCTATTACTCTGATGTTTTGTTTTTTTTGTTTAGTTAATTTTTCGATGCTGGTAAAGTAATTCTGCCAGTGAAAAATAAATAATTAAAAATTATACATAAATAATATATAAATACTATTGAAGAGATTATATAAGTTTGGTAATATCTCAAAAGTGCAAAATAAAAGAGGGAAATGTAAAATATGTACAACACATCCCAAAAAATCAAATAGAATAATGATTTATCTATTGACCTAATTTTAAGGTTATTAATCTCACAAACCCAAATCCTATCAAAACTGGTAATAAAATACAACAGATTCGCAAAATATTCTGATCTTTTTATAATAATTGATGAATCTGATTGTAATTTTTATTACAATTATGAAACATAAACCACCATCTATATACAAATAAACACTTGTTTAACAGAATATGATATGGTATAATGATGATGATGATATGGTCTGAAAATAACTCTATACTAAAGTTTACCTTTGCAATACAATATGACCGCTAATTTTAAAAAAATACAAAATGATGGCCATACCATTACAAATTTATCATAAAATATACTGTTTCAATGTATAATCTATTAAAATTTTCAGAACTATACCACTTATTTATATTTTGACAAAACAATATCTGTTAATGGTGATTTGGAAACAAAATGGAATATCATATTATTTTTAACTCTTTTGTAGTCACCAATTAAAGTATTAATTTGTCATTTAATCAAATAATTTTTCAATAGAAAACGATTTTATAATTTTAAATTAAAATTTGTATATTAGTTTGACTATAACGAAAAATCAAGGAAAATTTAGATTTTCTGCCAATTAAAGAAATACATAATCAATAATATCTGTTAAGATTGTGTACCTTTTAAAACAAAAGTGCTAGATCTTGTCTATTCATTTCTTAATGTTACCTTTAACACAAAATACATACATGAACATTAAAAACTAATTTTCTTAATGGATATTAATTATTTTGTATTAAAGATTAAAAAGGATACAATTTTTGGAAGAAAAAAACGCCTAGCTACATTTGTACACCGCATCTCACATTTTGAGGATATAATTCTTTGTATAGAGCAATGACAGACTAACAAATGTCAAACATGATAAGATGTAGTGTAATGTGATAAAATATCTTTTTTACATATAGACGTTAAACATCAAACACAAAAGGGTTACCAAGACAGATAACGAAAAAAAATTATAGAGGAGAATCTATGGAGACGGATGAAGCTAGCAGTTCTGGAGGCCGGCCAAAGAGGCAGCAGATCAGAACAACGGAGGTAATCAGTTATGAGCAAAGTGTTGTGCAATTGTCAACTGAAGGGAGAAAGACACATTTGCTTGTGGACACAAAGCGTAAAAGGCCATTGAACACAATTAGTGGAGCTTACTCTGCTGTCTTTGATAACACCATCCCTCAATACAACTGGCTTCGCAGTGGCTGGATCGTCGAGGAGCGTCGCATAATGCTGACTGGTCGACTTTATCGGGTAATTTTTTTCTATTATGTGATGACAAATTAACATCCTTTCGGATAGAGTGATAGTGGTTTATTTGTTATCGCTATGTGGATCTAAGCTATGGATTGATTTCTAGTAGAAAAAATCTTTCTTATATGCCACTGTGAAATATACATAGTAGATTCAGGTTCTAAGAACTAATACTAGGTGTTTTGTGATGGAAAACTTTTTGCTCTTATGTGCCCTAAAACAAATAAAAGCTATGTCATGAAGTTTAATGATTTTGTTTCTAGTCGATTAATTCGTTCAAACTTATCAATCTAAATCCATATTCATAAAATAGTTGACATTTAGAAAGACGAATAAGAGAAATGTGATTTAAATTTATAACCTAAGTTGACCAGAATTTTTTTTTAAACAAAATATGAGGGAGGGAAGAGAGAGATAGGGAGAGAAAAAGTAAAATCAAGGGAATTTTGTAATTTATAAGTTATTGGTTGTCATGAATTCATATTACTATGAAAAATCAACAAAGATGAAATAGATGGAGAATTGGATATAACAATATATTCAAGATGAATAATATGTAATGATGTTTTATATATTTGTTATTACCTGCAGTCTTCACATATACATATATATACATATATACATGTGTATGCATATAGATGCATGTAGTTTATAACTTAAAAGCAGATTCAACATGTTCTTTGCAATATTTCTCCCACACTTTTACTCTATAACTGAAGTTTTATCATATGTATATAAACATGATTTCATTTTCATATAATTTTGTGCAGTACTATTACGATCCAATGGGGCAAATGTACAATGCCAGGTACTTGGTGGAGCAGATGTATGCAGACATTGACAAGTACGAGGCCAGAAAGAACCGAGAGGTCATCGTCATCGACTAATGATCTGCTCTTTATTAATTGCCTTATCATTTATGCCATAAAAATAAGAGGTTTAAGTAATCTCAAAGTACCCTGGACAGGAATTTCACCTGTCTCTTGAATTGTGGTTTTAATTTAAGGATCAAGACTTTAAGCTATCTTTCCTTGCTATTTGATTAAGGATTCGTTAAGTATTTTCCCATTGCTATTTCAATTATTAGCAAACCTGATTTTAAGTGAGAAGTTTAAACATCTTATTCGAGAACACCATATCAGTTCCATAGGTTTTGATCGGTGTACATAAATACCAAATTGTGAACATGTTTTCGATTATTCTTTGACGTATTGTAGCGTAACATAGGTCCAACACATGGAAACATATTTCATATGCATCTAAATTAGATTGTGTTGGATTGAAGTTTGTTGTTTCTTATTGTAAGTGTACAGTGGTGTATGACTGTTTTTATAGAATATTGGTGGATATGTTTTCTGAATAAGATGATTGATATCGGAAAACTTCCAAATACCGATTTTCAAGCTTCTTAAATGTTTTTATAAAACCAATTTTCAAGCTTCTAACTAATGTTACATAAAGAATAGGATCGTGATAAACGATTAGTAAAATTTCAAATTGACAGTTCTAACACGTATATGCTTCTTCAATGTATTTATAAAACCAAATTTCAAGCTTCCAAATTCTATGCAACATAGATACTATACAAAAAGAAGAAATAGATCGATAATTTAATTGATTTTTTTTTGTGTGTGTCCACTTTTAGATTAATAATAAAGCTGATGGACACAGCAAGACTGTAAGAGTGCCAAGTTTAGAATAGCATAATTATAAAAAGTGTGTATTTAGCGAGTGCCAAGTCTTTTTTCTTAGTAACACGACGCGAATTTTTCTCACAAGCTTGTTCATGATTAACTCTCTGTATAGTAAAACAAACCAAACATAGCAAAACTAGATCCTAATATATCCAAATTTGAGTACAAACTGTTAGTTCAATGCAGGCTTCGTCTCTGTCTCTTATTGTTCTTAAGCTTTGGAGCTGGTGCCTTTGGACCATACAGACGGATACGTAGATTCCCTTCTAGCACTATCTGGTGCAACCAGTTCTTATACAAATCCCAAAACTCGTCTCTGACTTGGGGCAACGTGAGTAAGGAAAATCCCTTGACATGTGGGTGCATGTCGAGCACAATCATATCTAAACGTAAAAGCCCTAATGCCGTAAAATCCCTAATGCCTTATTCTGCTCGGTGTACCGCTTCCAATATATAAGTTCTTTTTTTTAACCTTTGAATCCGACGTGACCGC
>KE154900.1:72897-128512 GCA_000411075.1 Sisymbrium irio | reverse complement strand
GATGTGGCGGTTCAAGGATATTGATTTACCGGCTCGATCCGGTCGCTTTTCTAACTTCTTTTGCCAGTTTTGTTTTTTATTAACGACACGTGGAGTATGTTTCTCTCACTACACGAAACCTATTTTCGTTGCCATTGTCAGGAAAAAGAGTTAATTTCGGGATTGGATAAAATTTTTATTCCATTTCAGGGAATATTATTTATTTATGTGAGATACCGCGTGGATCCGCGCTTTTACTGTTCCGTGCACGTTTTAACATCATTGGTCCACGTGTATGATCTTGCTGATGTGGAAATTGACATGGAGTTTTCCACCATTCATTCATAAAAAGAGATATATTGTCCGAGTGGGTTCTTTTAAGTCGAACCTTTGCTTTCAAGTATAATTATTAGGTCGTCCAAGGTTAGCAAGTGTATTAGATGTTTAAGACCAATTGACTTCTTCCCCGTAAATGTTTTATACAAAATACGACTCTATTTATGACTTTCTTGGGGGTCAAATATCAATATTTGTAAGTTTATTGAATGGTTTACCATAAGAAATTGTTTCTTTTCTGCAAGTATCCTGATATTTCTCCCTATCGTACGTAAAAATACGTCATTAAAAAAAAAGGTTTACATTTCCAACCTAGTCTCTTATATCAAGAATTAATTAATCACCGTATTCCATAGAGTCAGATTTCGCTTTTAAACAATACTTGTGTGTATCATGAAGAAACAAACAAAACAAGAGTAGAATCTTGCCAAAGTTCTTCAAAAACCTTTAATAATTACTTGAGTAAACATAAATCATAAATCTACTGTAAAATTAGGATAACCATCCATTTGTTTTATCTGGACATCGTAGTGCTATCTGTTAAGCATATTCCCAATTGGACGGAAAAAGCATATTCCTAGTTGTATAAACTGTTCAAATCAGTACTGGGTCTATAAAATAAAATATTATATTTTTTTGCTTATTATTTTTATTATAATGTACATGAGATCCAACAACCTAACAAATCGACGATATTCCATTTAATTGAAAGTCAGTTGGCAAAAGCTTATCGCGAGATATAGTAAAATAATAAATAAAGCAAAAAGCCTAAGATAATATATATATAGAAAAACAAGATTTCACATGGTTGATTGTCACACTCAGACACCCTCATTACATTTGTCTTAATTTTTTAATAACCCGATAATGTTGGATTTATATCCATGTCGTCGTATATAAAAGAAATCCATGTGTTTGTGTTTTATGTACTGTATGGACATGTATATTTCGATTTTTATACTTCGATTTACGTCGGCGATATATCATACCGCCAGTTGCTCTTCCGATCTCGAAGTTTAATACTGGTATTATATACAGTAGTGTTATTTGCTGTATTGATAACATCAAAGTATGTGTATGTATAACAAAGCAACTATCATCTAACATTTTATTGACGTCAGCAGATATAGTATTATCTACTTATGTGTATACATGCAGTCTATATGCATATATATATACACGGACAAAAAATTGTGGCCGTCAATTCGTTGCTATATAACGATGAATTTAAGGATAATTGTCACTGAAAATTGGTCGTTAATCAGTCAGCAAGATGTCGCCGCTACAATTTCTATAAGTTCATTGTAAAGTATCTTAAAACAAAACTCAAACACAAAAAAATATCTAGTTAAAATATATTTCGATCCCAATAGAATACTGACAACATATGTATAGATGGAAATATACAGAAAGATCTGTAATAACCAAAAACTATACGGTTGGATTCCAAGCCATTGTGCACTGACAGCGCAAGTTGTATTTTTATGTGTACGAATGAGTAAACCATATTAATACTGTGAAAACATTTATATAATTACACACTATAGATAAGCGTCCATTTATGTTTGATTCTCGCATGTAAAATATTATACTTTTTTTTTAAATGCACGTAACTAATTATGCTAAACTATCTTATAATCGTATTCAAGATGTGGATTAACTAACGGAGTATATACGTCCAATCAATATGGTGGGTAACACGTCAAAATTTTGATATATCAAAATTGTCATATATGCATTAGGTAGAACAACATCCGGTAATTCTCTCAACGATTCATCACCATAATTAGTTGGTAACAAAGTTTATTATCTCCAACATGTCGCATATGGAACAATATCTACTATTTATATATGAAAAGAAAAAAGAATCGAAGAGAGATAGATCTGGTCTTTACTCATTTGCGAGTTCGTTTGCTTGAACAGCTTTCGTTCTTTTCTTTCTCTCTCTTTTTTTTTGTTGTTGTTTCTCTCTGTCACCAAGTTGAAGTAAAGCAATCACGAATCATCACATGGTTCTCATATTCTGTGACAACATTTCGAAATGATATATTATTCCGTTATCCCAAAGAATCTCAATATCTTACATTACCCCTAACTTCTACATCTATTCTATGAATGATTGTTTAACATAAAAGGATCCTTTGACATGGTTTCTAACTTTCTATGCTTCAAGGCCGTATATGTATTCGGTGAGGTGTTTGACATATATAAAACTTACTCGACATGTCAATTTGGAATGCTTCTCAAATCAGATTCCTCTTTCGTGAAAATCATACCCCAATCAAATTTTTGAAAGAAAATCCAACTTATTAATATTTAATGAGAATATAAATTCGGAATAACAAGTGATCGGTCAGATCTTCATCTTGTGTAAAGCTGGTTTCCAGATGTGTTTGATCTCATATTCCTTGCATGTTGAAAGATAAGTCACGAGAGACAGATATTAAATAATGTTTGTGAATGACGACGCGTTGTCCTCATATTGATTTCAAAAACTTTTTTTCAGGGAATATGAAAACCTAGTTAATCCTTAAATGGGCTTGAGATGCTAAGATGTTACAATGAAATCACTCATTTAGTGAACATTAAATTTTTATTCTCTTCCACTTTTTTTAAAGAAGAGTTTATTCTCTATTGTAAACAACTTCATTCATATATACGGTTTAGTTTTTTATCAGCTAGTATGGTCTACTAATGATAAAATAAGGTGTGCATTAAACGAGAGGAGGATGCGTGAGTGAAGAAGATACCAGTAGTAGTTCAACTATTCAAGTAACCTCTTGACTAAAGTGGAAAGGGTTGCGTGAAAAACAATCTCTAACCGTCTACTGCGACTAAATTATAAAATTAAAAAAGAAGAAGAAAAGATGCTAATTCAAACGTAAAAAGGATTTCCTCGTGCCAAAAGGGGAAAAAATAAATAAGCAAAGAATCTGATGATTACAAACTCATCTATTTCTCGATCTATATTTTGATGAAATTGTTTATATATTGGGACCTGCCAGAACTGAACAAAAACTATCGAATACAAAAACTAAGCCATTGACAAAATTTTATTTTCTTTCAACATTAACATTTTCATTTATTTGTATGTGACTTTTTTTGTTTGTAACATCATCAAATATTACTATGTGAAGGTCAAAGCATTTAGAGATGATAGACAGCGTTAGAACATCTAAGCAAATTTAACAAAAAAGCAGCCGACTATATTGGACTATTGATTGCTAGGTAGACCGAAGTCGAAAAAATCAAACTCGCGAATTAAAACAAACGCTTTATATGAGATCATTCCATTCTTCTAAGATATTACTATATTAGTATCGTTTTGTATTTTACATTCTTGTTAGATATTAGTATCGTTTTGTATTCTAAACTTTATATAAGGCCAACCTGTTCATGAACTTTTTTGGAGTTGTTTTTCAAAATAAATTAATATTTTGAATTGATTGGGATTCTGCTTTTGTTGAATCCTCATCTTAGTTCAACAAATATCTTCCAAGATACTTAAAATCAGCAATTGTATAGCGAAAGATTTTTAAAAAGAACATAAATATTGTACCTTTTCAAAATTCATGTTTCAGTACAACAATACACCTGCTCCTTCATGAGCCTAAACAAATGATTTGTTCTCTTTTTTTTTGCTAAACAATAAATCATATTTCATGAAATGAACTTTGAGATTTACAAAATATTTTAATGAAATGCAAGACCTCTATGTTTAATTCCATGCAGAAAAGGTAAAAAAACATGAAAGCAAAAATTAATTGGTACTATGTTTGAAAGCGAACAGGGTTATATATAGCGATATAAATATTCGATGAAAAAAAGATCTCACCAAACAAATAACCTGTGGAAACTTAAAACGAATATTTCATAATGTGATGTTAACGTATATAGATCGTGCTGAATAAGCGATGGAGATCAATGCAGGTGCAGCTTTGACTCAATTCTAAGAGATGGCTGAGAGAAACCAAAACATGGGGTGCCAACTCGAAGAAGTTTTCTAAATTTGAAAATTTAAAACTTTTCTCGTTTGAGGTTGCGGTTTTCAGATAGACGGTTTTCACTTAATTTTCAGATTTAGTGTTAAGACGGTTTTCAGATACACTTGGGCTTAACATGAGAGAATAACTGGGCCTTCCTGAAAACCTATGTCCAATATCTCTCGGCACCGCAAGGAGCTTCGGTATCATTTTTCTCTCATTTAGTCCCTGTCAAAAAGCAAGCAGCCAACAAAATACGCCAAGCAGTCTTTTTTTAACCCACGTTTGATTCTCTCCAACCCATTCTGTCGGCCGAATAAGCCAATAGAACAATGAGAGTTTCTTTTGGAAAAGGAAAGCAAAAATCCTTGCTCGGAGGTTAACGGTTCACCTATTTATACAGGGTTTAATCTGAAAATGAAGTATGTTTCCTAAACTTGTCACAGATATAATCATGAATGGCTGCGGTAACAAGTAGTGAATATTGTCAATGGCATAGAATAGTCGTATGATATGTTACGTTTTGACCACCAAGATTGAGTGACAAGGAGTTTGAGAGGTCTTCCTTGATCGAACTCGAGAGTTAGCAAACAAGATCGAGGGATTATGATTATGTCGGTAGAAATACTTCTTACCAAGTTGTCATAAAAAGATGACGAAGCGAACATGAAAAGGAATCATATAGAAGGCAGTTTTACGGTCGGTCGCAATCAAAAACAATACCCATAAGCACACTAAATATTTACAATCAAATAGATAGCATAACAACAGAGTTTGTCTTTCACAACATTGACACACAAAGAGTCAAAATGCTTACTACCCGGTTTCAGACATTTCGACTATACAAATTACATTAGTCCTTAAGTAGCAAACAATACATATCTAAATCAACGATCCTCAGCATTCCCCATACCGAAGATGACAAACCTCCAAAAGTGAAATGTTGCTGATCCAAAAGAGATTTTCGGATACTTGTAGCATCATCATTCACTTTGTTCTAGACAACAAATGAAAATACCAAAAGAGAAAATAAAATACCTCTCTCTTGTTTAATTTCTGGGGTTGATTTGCCTCTCAAGATGAGCAATCAGGACAACGTATCAACCCATTCTCATTACAGTCTGGACACCTCTTGAGCCTATCTTCATCCTCATCAAACAGTTTCTTACTCCCACTACAATTGGAACACGGAATGAACCTGACGTCCCCACAACAACGACAGACGAAGCCTGGTTCTCTGACAGGAAACTCCTTGAGGATCTTAGCAAGCTCACCAATCTCGAACAAGCTCTTGATGACATCAGCACCACCAACATACTTTCCCATGATGAAAACCTGAGGCAATGAGACACTAGTCTTCTCCCCCATAGCAATCTGCAACTCTTTCCTGTAAGCAGAGTCCATGGAGACATCACGCTCATCAATCCAAACACGAAACCCTCTAAAGATCATCCTCACAGCGTAACAGTCCTCGTAAGTCCGCCTAATCCCTCTCAAGCTAGTGAAAAACACAACAATCCTGTCCTCTGTCCCGGGAAGACGTATGACAGAGTTGTTTAAGCTCAGAAAGGGAGATATCCGCGACTCGGCTAAAAGAGACTTGCTTGACTTCTGCTTCTGAGGAGGATCGGTTGAGGTGGTGGTTGGTTTGACGGATTTGGAACCTTCGAACAATCGACAAAGGTTCTTGACTTTGCCTTTGAGAGAGCTCCCCACAGTCTCCACGGGGTTGTAGAATTTGGTGATGGAGGTTGTGCGGTTCAGGGATGGATTCAGGTTGTGTGTTTTGGTGCTCGTATCCACTGTCCTCCCGTGTATCGTAAGCGACCTGTTGAAAAACGACGAAGACGTTGCCGGTTTCGTCTTCATAGAGAAATCGGCGTTTTTCTCTAATCCCGCCATCGAACCCACTCAATCACGATAACTACTCAACAAATTCAAAAACCCTACCTTCAAATTCACGGATCTAAAACACGAAATTGAAAGAACAAAAATCAACAATCGCCTTACCGATAGATCACCCCCCCCTCCACAAGGAAGATATGGAGATTGACAATTCCCTCAACGTCTGCACAGGAAAAAACAAAACAAAAGAAGGAGGAAGAATCAGCTTTTTTCCTGAATTGAGTCGTAAACGATCGGCACTCTGTATTTTTTTTTTTCGAGCTAAGGATATTTCCTCACCTATGATCGAATAACACGAAATCGAAGAATGGATAAATTGATGATGATGATTCTGGATTTTTTTTCCCCTTGGCTGTTTTCAAGATGTGGAGGAGAGCTCCGAATTAGCCTTTTTTTTGCCTGCCTTTGTTGTAAAGCAAAGAATTTTTCTGTTTTTTTTTCTTCTTATTTTCCTGTCCGAACTATATAATTTTTTTTACAATTATTGTTTTTTGTGTCTTTTTCAAGGCTATCTATCTGATATTTTTTCACTCGATGCACCCAGGAGGAGAGACCCAAGTTAATTAAAATATGATTAAAATGTATTTGCGAGGAAAAGTCGTTTTTTGATAAAACGCGGTTGGCGTATTAACTCCAAAATGGTAAACAATTGTGGGAGAAACCGTATTAGACGGTGTAGTAGTTAAGTTTAGTTGCCTTGATTTAAAGAAGCTAAAGTGAGCTTAACTTTTCAATTTATCAATGGGCCTTTTGTCGGGCCTACAATATGGGTTTATTATCTGTGTTGCTGTAATGTGGGTCGGGTTGGAGTCAGAGTGTTGTTGTCACTCTTGTCTTTCTTTCCAACTTTTTTTTCTTTTTTGACAAAATTGTCTTTAGATATTATTCTTTGGCGATTCCATCGACTGTAGTGGACTTTGTGGACGAGTGTTGAATTGCTTCGAGGTATACAGTTAACTTACAAAACTAAACTAACTTGTGTTGTTTCTTTTCCTTCTAGCAACAAGTAACTCGTGTCGTTTCTTTTCCTTGAACTACTAATCCGTTTTTGAATAAAACAGGCTAAAAACAAAACAGTGTAGAATGAACTGAATAAAAGTTGAATAGCGATCATGATTATTATGACGGTTAAAAACGCAACACTTATGGTAACCTCAACGTTTTCTTGTTTTGTTTGAATGGATTAATGTATTATAAAAAAAATTTGAGCTACCAAAACACAAATCCAACCCTAATCATAATAGCCCTTACAATTAGATTGCAACTTTATTAGAAAGTTTGATTGATCCCAGTATAATTTAAACTGCTTCTGACGAAATCGGGTAAGAAATAAATTTAGGTTTGTGGAGGGAAGGGACACGAGAGTTGGCCAAGAACGTGTTTGGCTACATTCACTCGTAATGTCAATTGATGAATACAAAGAAAAATGTCATGTTGTGAAACGAAAGGAGGCCCAGTAGTAAGAAGCAATATGGAAAATGATAAAAACTCAACAAAAACGTTGTTGTCGCGAAGTAAACCAAGCCAGCAAGCAAGCAAATTCTGAACCTTCTTTCTTCACCGCTCTTATTAAATCTGTCAAAGAGACGGTTTGATCTCTGCCAAACTTTGAGAAAAGAAACAAAAAACCAGTAGATGAAGCTTCTCGCATCTGGAATTTGAAAGGTATAAAAGCTACACAACTCTCTCCTTTTTCTTAATTTTAGCTGGATTTCTTCTTTGTTGATGAATCGGGTGACTCAGGGTGCTCTCTGGTTGTATCTTGATTTCAATTTGACGGAAGATTGCTTTTAGTTAAGATTTGATAAGAGGATTTCATAGAAGAGCAGCGCAACTTTCATTTGGATTTCAGAATTTTGTAGTTTAATTTGGAAACAGAATCACTGAATAAACTTGGCATCATCTCTGTGTTTTTCCCTGGTGATTCTCATGTTTGCTATATGAAGTTGAGAAATCTGCTGATTGGTCAATTGGTTACAGGATATTAGTTGTTATGGAGATAATCTCACAGAACTTCCTGCCTCACTGCTCTGTGGTGACTTGGGGTGGTAAGAAATCAGGCAGAAACAGATTGGTCCCTATCCCAAATCGATCAAATGTTTTGTTATCTGGAGGTGTCAGAAAATCCAGACTCGTGATTCGAAATGGAAATTCAGATGGTTATGTGGTTGGTGAGAATGAGGACTTGGGTACTAGCATCTCCACAAGAGGAGAATCAAATTCAAAGGTTTTGATTCCTGGTTTGCCTCACGAATCTAACGGTGAGGCTGCTGCTCAGATCAGTCGTTCTCACTGCGAGTGGAAGCCCAAGCTCACTGTACATTATGAGAAATCAGGTTGTGGCAACGTCGACGCTCCTGCCGTGTTGTTTCTTCCTGGCTTTGGTGTTGGTTCCTTTCACTACGAGAAGCAGCTTACGGATTTGGGAAGGGATTATAGAGTATGGGCGATTGATTTTCTTGGCCAGGGTTTGTCTCTCCCGACTGAAGATCCTACTACCATATCTGAAGAAACTAGTGCCTTGGAAAAGACCGAGCCATTTTGGGGATTTGGTGATGAAGCTGAACCATGGGCTGATCAACTCGTCTACTCGCTGGATCTCTGGAAGGATCAAGTTCAGTATATTGTAGAAGAGGTACATATTGTCTTTGGAAATTTTGCTTTGCTGTTCAGTTGTTATGCTATTCTTTAGGCTCTTGGTTAACTTTTAGTCATTGTTAAAACTGTAAAGTCTCGAAATATATAGGAAAATGGTCTAGAATTCTTCCCTGTTATTTAGTTCTCTTGTGTGTCTAGTTTCAGTAAGAAATAAAGGAAACCACGTACTGAACTTAGCACAAACCCACCTATAATAAGAGTTTCTGAGTCGGTAAGAATATGTGTTTTTGTTTTACAGGTTATCGGTGAGCCCGTGTATATTGCAGGGAACTCACTTGGAGGGTATGTAGCTCTCTACTTTGCTGCAACCCATCCTCATCTGGTGAAAGGTGTTACGTTGCTTAATGCAACACCTTTCTGGGGTTTCTTCCCTAATCCAGTAAGATCCCCAGTGCTAGCACGTCTCTTTCCATGGTCCGGAACATTCCCTCTGCCGGCAAGAGTGAAAAAACTCACAGAATTGGTGTAAGTAACACTTCATTAACACATCTTCTCACCGGCAATTTTTTCTAGCTCATTCAGTTTAACATCTTTTATGTTGTTATACTTCCCCCATGGAATTGCAGGTGGCAAAAGATAAGTGATCCTGAAAGCATAGCTGAGATACTTAAACAGGTCTACAAAGACCATTCTACCAATGTGGATAAAGTGTTCTCACGTATTGTGGAGATCACGCAGCACCCGGCTGCTGCAGCGTCGTTTGCTTCAATCATGTTTGCTCCTGGTGGACGGCTATCTTTCTCTGAAGCTTTATCTAGGTATAATTCAGTATGGTTCTCTTGTTTTATACGCTTTTATCTCTGTGTTTTGTCTTATCACTTATCGAGGAATGCCATTTGATGGTCTTTGCTAGGTGCAAGAAAAACAATGTTCAGATATGTCTCATGTATGGAAGAGAAGATCCATGGGTTGGACCCATATGGGGACAGAAGATAAAGAGGGAAATGCCCAACGCTCCATACTACGAGATCAGCCCAGCGGGTCACTGCCCACACGATGAAGTCCCTGAGGTACATTGAGCAATTCAAAAACTTTCCTCAGAAAAAAAAAAGGTTTGGATCCAAATAATGAACCCTTTTGCATATGAAAACGAGTAGGTGGTGAACTATCTGATGCGCGGGTGGATCAAGCACCTGGAGTCTGGTGGTTTTGAAGCGCTCCCGCTTTTGGACGATGGTGAAGAAGATTGGGAGCAGTTCAGCATTGCTCGGGAAATCGAGTTTCCGAGAGAAGGTTGGAAAAAAGCAGTGAATTTGTGGTTGTACGGGTCAAAGTATTCGTTCTGGCGTGGAGTTAGAGACGCTTTCACAGCCAGTTTCGTAAGGGCGTTTCGAGGGAAGTCTGCATAGAAGTAGCAAACAACAGTCGTCGTCGTCTAATGTAGATAGTTGTAATCTATGATGTAATTCGATGCTGTAAAGTTGTCTGATAGAATCAAGTTTCTAAAATCTTCAAAAGAAAGTGTTGAAAAAAGGAAGATCATGCGCCAGTTGCGTATAGGAAAGTATTGACAAATTTGATATGTCAGTCGCTGTATATGTGTATAAAGTATGATACTTAATCACCAACCTGTCGAGGCTAAAAGTAACTATACTCAGTAGGTTACTGACCCCCAAACTTAGAATTTTTGTTTCTGTTTTGTTGGTTCTATTTTGAATTTTGAGTCCTTTGTTAGCAAATGTTTTATCCACTTTAAACTGTCTATAAAATGTTTATTTGAAGATTTCAAATATCCTTCGAACAAGCTCTTATAGCCGTGGACTCCGTGATCTATCTTGTTAGTATTATGTAAAGAAGGCATGTTACTTTACTAATTGTTGGTCTCTACATTCGTAAGCAATAGTTAAATAACTTTAAAACAGATCGAGAAAGAGAAGAAACACAACTTTAGCAACAAAAGGAAACGTGGGTCCCAGTGGAACTGGCAAACCCTCCAAATGTGGCAAAAAGGTGTCATGCAAATTCCCCGAAATTAAAAAAAAAAAAAAAGAGAGCACGCAAAACAGTGCTCATGCAACACACAACACTAGTTTTTACCAATCCTCTTTTTCTTTTTTCTTTCCTACAAACAGAAAATATTCCATCCAAATTTAGCAATCTTTGTCTTCCCATTATAGACTTACTAGAACCCAAAAAGGAGTTTCAAAAATCCAGTTTTGGGGAGTTTCAAGACGGAAGAGAGACTTGAGACCTTTTCTTTCCTCTGTTCTATGCGCTCATTATTCAAACTGGTGGGGAAAGAGAGAAGATGGGTCGTGGAAAGATCGAGATAAAGAGGATCGAGAATGCAAATAGCAGGCAAGTTACTTTCTCCAAGAGGCGTGCTGGTTTGCTGAAGAAGGCCCATGAGCTCTCTGTTCTTTGCGACGCTGAGGTTGCCGTCATCGTCTTCTCCAAGTCCGGCAAGCTCTTCGAGTTCGCAAGTACTGGGTAATCATCATTTCTTTACTCGTTTTTCGTATTTGCATGTCTAGATTTCACTGGCTGCTTCTTCATCAATCCATTTCGGGGAGACTTAAGATGTGTTGCTCTTAGTGAAATTCTGGTGAAATTGGTTCTTGCATGTTTTGTTCCGATTCATTCTTATTTCAAGAATTTCCTGATTGAGCTGAAGAGAGTCCTACTTATATTAATCTCACGTTCTGTGCTCGTTTGATTTTAGCATGAAGAAAACGCTTTTGAGATACGGCAACTACCAGAGTTCTCCAGATGCTCCTCTGATCAACTGTAAAGCCGAGGTGAGAAACTCTTGTGTCTCATATTTTGAGATTGTGTTTTTCTAGATTCATATGTTTTGTCTTGATGCATCGAAACCTGATATGCATATTTAGGACCAGGAGGCTTGTTCAGAGGTGGACCTTTTGAAGGATGAGTTTTCAAAGCTTCAAGAGAAACATTTGTATGGAACCTAATCCCACTTGCTTGTTACTTTCTTCTTCACGAAACACACGCTACTTAAGTTTTAATAATATGGAATATTGTCTTTGTGTGTTTTGCAGACAAATGCAAGGTAAGGGCTTGAATATTCTGAGCTTGAAAGAGCTGCAACACCTTGAGCAGCAACTAAATGTTTCATTGATCTCTGTGAGAGAGCGAAAGGTAAAAACTTATCACTCTTCCCCATCTCTTTTTCATAAAACAGGTTTATAATTTCCTGATAAAGTGATACTGAAGGTTATGTGATTTCAGGAACTATTGTTATCTAAACAACTTGAAGAATCACGGCTCAAGGTAGTTCTTGAGTTATATACAAACAATTGCTTTTCCTGTTTACCTTCCAGCTGGCCACAACATGTAGGCTTATGTAATCACATGATTCTGAACCTTGTTAAAGCTCATGTATAGTGCCTGCAATATCCTTTGAGAAGTTGATGTTGTAACTAGCTAATGTGCAGTTTATTTATCTTGAACCGGGTATGTACCCAATAACATAGAGACGCAGCACAAAATTGACCATCCAGAATATTTATACTTTGCAGGAACAGCGAGCAGAGCTGGAAAACGAGACCTTACGTAGACAGGCAAATGAAACCATTCTTAATTTTTGCTGAGTCATCTCCTAATTATCGAAAGTTCTTTTTTCTCTGACTTCTAATCATCTGATCTTGAAATAGGTTCAAGAACTCAGGAGTTTTCTCCCGTCGATCAACCAACACTATGCTCCAACCTACACCAGATGCTTCGCTATGGATCCCAAGAACTCACGCGTAAACAACTCTTGCTTGGACGACATGGACTGCAGCCTCCAGAAGACCAATTCGGACACAACTTTGCAATTGGGGTATTTGCTCTTTTAACCCAATTTACTGTCATTGGTTGCAGTATAGGAAACCCATTTGGGCTAATAAGCCTTTTGTCCTCTTCTAGCATGCATATGCATTAACACTATTATAGTTAGTAATTCTGACTTGTGTTTCCTCGAAGGCTGCCGGGAGAAGCACAGGATAGGAGGCATGAAGGAAACAGAGAGAGTCCATCAAGTGATTCAGTGACAACGAGCACGACCAGAGCAACTGCACAAAGGATCAGACTAGTTTAGCAAAAGTTTCCAGCTGAAAACAAAAGCTAAAGGTTCTCTATTAAGCCATAGAGAAAAGATGGGAGTGAGGCACATAATGTGTCCTCTGTAGCAAGCATCCGATTATTTTAAAGCAATGTTAGTAGGATACTTGACTCCAATGATCTCATCTCCCATTTTCGTCTAACCTCACTCTTTGTACCATTTTCTTTTGATAATCTTTCGTCTTGTCTCTCCTCCAATCACAATCAAAAGATATAACTAGGTGAGAGTTTAATATATATATTATTACAGTGAACTTGTCCCTTAATACGTAGTACACAATATAGCTCAAATTGCTTGATATTTTGAATAGTTGAACAATCCATATGGTGGTTTTTGAAAAACTGACCAACAACAAAAAGGCAAATAACTCGAAATATCCAAATAAACTAGTACAATGGTAGCTAATTTACCGCATCGTGGTGTACGCATTAATTGGACTGGTACCTCTAAGGAAAAAAGTCAAAGGTCAAAATCACTTGCTAGTGGTAGTGGAGCTTGGATCTGGAATCACATTCGCATATGTGTGTTAAATAACTGTCGTAATCTTTCATTAGACAAACACAATGAAGGCCCAACTGGAGTCATGTCCTAAATAAGAAGTAGCTAAAAATTAAAAAGTGGCCCCCGAAACTTTCTGTTATTAAAAATCGTTCTCCAGATTAAAGACCAAAGCCAGTAGACCGAAACCCTAAGCCCCATTGTGTCCGCCCGCGAGAGAAGAAAAAGTGAGAGTTAGGCAATCATGGTCTGCATCAGGCGAGCGACGGTGGATGATCTGCTGGCGATGCAGGCCTGCAACCTCATGTGTCTTCCTGAGAACTACCAGATGAAGTACTACCTCTACCATATCCTCTCTTGGCCTCAGCTTCTCTACGTCGCCGAGGACTACAATGGTCGCATCGTTGGCTATGTCCTCGCCAAGATGGAAGAGGAGAGTAACGAGTGCCATGGCCATATCACTTCTCTCGCCGTTCTTCGCACCCATCGGAAGCTCGGTCTCGCCACCAAGCTCATGACCGCCGCTCAGGCTGCCATGGAACAGGTTGTTACTCAATTCCTTACATTCATTCCTTTTATTGCTTATATTCGTTTATGTCAACAGTATCTAGATTGTGTTGAGTTGTCTTGAATTATTTGGATGATAATTTTATTTTTCTTGTAAAACGAATTTGTGTGGTTTTGAGCTATGTTGAAGATGAAACCATGAATTGCGGACAGTATATTGATTTTCTGACATGTTACTTCTCTTATTGGACTTTGGTTCTTCTCTCCGACTATATTACATCTAGTAAGATGAAGTGTTGACTGTATCAAGGTTTCTCTTTCCCCGATTGTGCTATGCTTTGGATTGACGGAGACAGTTGAATTTTGATTTGACCTGTGAAACAGTCCGAGGTTGGTAGTTGTTTTTCCTCTAGAAATTTGAACTGTTTAACTCATTCTGAAGGGGTTTATTGCAGGTTTATGAGGCTGAATATGTTTCACTGCACGTGAGGAGAAGTAACCGAGCAGCATTCAATCTCTACACGGAGACATTAGGCTACAAGATCCACGATGTAGAAGCAAAGTATTACGCGGATGGTGAGGATGCCTATGACATGCGAAAGCATCTCAAGGGTAAGCAGAACCATCACCACGGCCACGCTCATCATCACCATGGAGGTGGCTGTTGTTCAGGAGATGTAAAAGCTGTAGAAACTACTCCAGCCGAAGATGCTAAAGCAACGACTTCCAAGTGAGTTGAGACTTATAAGCAGGATGACAAAAACAGAGGGGACTGTGATACTTCTCACTATCTTCCATTCATATGATTTTGAGTGTCAAATACATTTTGCTAAACCACTCATGTGTTTTCTCCATTATCTTTCTTTGGTTGTACTTGATATCTAGCAAAATCTTCTTTTTATGTACCAAATGGTTCTTAAATTCTTATGTTTTTCCTTGAGGCTTTACAACTTCAGATGGAAATCTTCTATTTGCAAGATAGCAGATCTCTATGGCACTATAATACATTTAATTACAAACAATAAATCTTGACTTCTACAGTTTCCTTTTCAACTCAAGAACCCTGCAACGTCCTTATGTTCTTCATATTCGAATTTCGTGAAGCACTAGTTTGTGCTGTGTCAAAGCTTTCCTGCAGCCATCTGATCTGGGAATTAAGACCAGCGTCACGCAGAGCATTCAAAGCTGAGGAGTAGAGCCTCGCATCGAGCTTGGTTCTTTCAGCTTTCATATCCTGCAACAGTCTCATTAGCTCATCAATCCTGCTGGTTTTGGAGAATATACCAACCATGATTCCTGCCATGGCCCTGTCAATCTTTCCTCTGTTCATCCTAAACTCTTGGTAAAGCTCCACACATGTCTCGAACTCCCTTCCTCTATTATATGCACTGATCATGCTCGTGTAACTCACTTTGTCTGGCAACACCTTCATTCTCTTCATCTCTTTCCATATCTTCTCGACCCGCCTCAAGTCCATAGCTCTTCCATGCATATCAATCAAGGAATTGTAAATCCAAATGTTTGGTCTACATCCTCTTTGTTTCATCTTAGCCATGAGTTTCACTGCATCGCTTAGCCTCCTCGTCTTCCCGTACATATCCATAATATTTGAGTATGCGACAACGCACTTGTCAAATCCCTTCTTCACCATCTCTTCAAACAACATTTCAGCCTTGTCGTGCTCCTCTAGCCGACAGTATGCATTGATGGTTATTGCGTAAGTCACTTGCCCTGCTTCACATTCTTGCTTCATAAGCCACTCATAAGCCTTAACAGCTTCCGCAAAACCTCTTTGCTTACAGAATCCATTCACAATCGCGCAGAGAATGCAGTCAGAGACTTTCAATTCGGCCTTCCTCATCGTGGACACAACCTCTAGAGTTCTCTCCATTTTACCTTCTCTGACGTACATCAATACAACCTTCAAACACATTTCAGGATCCTTCAACAGCCTCTTCTCTCCTGCTTCTTTGAATAGCTTCTCGACCGCTGCAACCTCTCGGGCTTCCGCCAAGGCACGGATGAGCGTAGAGTACAATGCACTACTTTGCGGAATGCCCTTATCTTTCATCTCCTCCAAAAACTCCAGAGCTTCGAGTGCTCGTCCTGATTTTGCAAGAGACGAGCATAAAACCGTGTAGATAGAGCCTGATTCCTTGGCCAAGAAACTCAACCTCTTGCTGTTAAACTCTTGAAACAACTCAACCACCTTTTGGTTATCACCAATCCTCTCATGAGCCTCCATAATCCTGTAATAACAGCCAGGACTTGGCTCAACTCCCACAAATTGTTTCATCCTATCAAACACTTGGATGGTGCTACTGTACATCTGGAGTTTGTTAAAGCCTTTCATGGCTGAATCAGATGAAGACACCGCCAATGATTTTTCTGATCTAAACACGTTAAGCAAGCAATGCGTAATCCGGAATTTGCCTTCCCTGATGCAACTTCTGATAAGTTGGGAACACGTATGAGCATCGGGCAATGCTTTATATTCCTTGAGATCCTCACAAAGCGAGACGAGCAACTCCCACTTCTTGGAACTCACCAAGTAGTTGATCAGATGCTTTGTCGTCCTCAACTCTGAGTTCTCCTTGGCTTTCTCGTAGAACTCAGAAGAAAATTTCTGGGTTTTCGGGTCTCGGAGCAACCTGGATAAGACGCGGTTGAGGCCATCCGGGGCAGGTTCGAAAAATGGCCACTTGTCTTCTTTGGGACCCGGTGACTTCTTTTCGTTTTCCTCAAGAACCAGAGAGCATCGAGACGAGCAGATGTGAGAAGTGTGAGGCTTTTGGGAGAGGAAGAACACGGGTTTCGTCGGAGAGGTGAAGCTGTGTGGGTTTGCATGGTGGTGGTTCACGGTGGCTACCCAAGACCTGCTCACGATGGCCATCTGTTTGTGTGTCTGAGGGAGAGACAGAGAGATCTCTCTCTCTTGTCTTTCTCTTTTTCCACTTGTGGATTTAATTTTTAGTTCAGCGCCACGAAAAAATTCGACCACACGTTTCAATTTTTTTAATTTTATTTTTGTATTCGGGTTCGTGTGTAAATCGTATGACGTTGCATCAGTTCGGGGTTCAGCCAAATCGACGAGACGAATCACGTGGCGGATTTCAGATTTCATGTTATGATAAGATTGGACTTTCTCTCTGGAGGATTCTTTTACTGGGCTTTTAAGGGCCTCTTCATTCATAACTGTTGGGCTTCAAAATATTTCGGATTTTTTTCCTGCAATTCTATTATTATTTTCTGAAAACAAAGCATTTGTTCTAAAAAATCATTTTGTATGGACCACTAACTCTTGCACTTGCCGAACTCACTGAAGCAAATGAGAGTTTGGCTTCGATTAAGAAGAGGTACGGTCAATACTATAAAAAGATGGGAATTTTGATAAATTCCATAATTTCTTTCACATCCTTTTTTCTGAGTATTATGTTTAATTTCTCATTTGCCTTCCCCTTTAGGGTGTATCGTTTCTCTTTCAACATCCTTCCTTGACAGGTTATGGTTAATTACGTATGAAAAATATGCTTGCGCTCTTAGTAGTTAGTAGCATTACTAGCGTATATACATGTTTTTGAATATGCCTCTCACACCTCAAGGCACTTTTTTAGTATACAGTTACTTAACTTTTCTATCTTTGGCACTACAAGGCATGTTATTGAATAAATTATCAATATAAGTGCAAATAACCTGTTGGTTGTGACTTTCCTTACGTTTGAGTTAAAAATAAAAGTTAGGTATTGAACGATTTGGTGTAAATCATTACTGGGTGTAGAATATGATCATTCGTAGAGAACTTAAAGCAGACAACTTTCTTCTTCGCTGGCAAAATAACTATGATCGAAATAATCCATAGGAACAATCTTTATCAAAAGTTTACATAGGCGGATCTACCAACCACGCAGATGCATGTCCTAATTGTAATAGTAAAAAAATCAGTTACTTTCCAAAATCTAGAAAGGAATATACCCGTGTACAGAGAGTCAGAAAGGAACCAAAAACAAAATAATGAAGAAATATTTATGTACAGAAAGTAATCGAGGGGTCTCAAGTCTCAACAACAACAACGAAAAAAGAATTAGACCAAAAAAAACAAAGAAAAAAGAAAAGGGGAAGATGAAAAAAAGAAGGCTCAACCAACTATGGCTTTTGGCTCATTAGCTGGATTGTGGCCATGTCATGAGCTCTTCTTGTCTATCCACATTCTTTCTTCCCCACCCCACTGATATTGACACTACACTCTTTCTGTGACTAAATTAATTTTCAAATGTTAAATACAGTTTTCTTTTAACTAATTATTTGATATCTGAAAAGATTTAACACCTAAGCCATTTCAATCAGACAGGAAGGAAAAAAGAGAGATCTAGTAGCAGAGGGCCGGCTAGGCTACGGCGCGGCGGACTCTAGGGGTGTGGACAACAACACGGCCATTTGTGATCAAAGTTTGCCTATCTTTTATGGTTTTGTCGAAGAATCTGCTTGCCGGATTCTCGGCGTAGCATGCGTAATAGCAACTTACGCAGGCGTGAGGCAATGCCATTGAGATCCTCGTCTGTTTAACACGTCCAAAAAAGAAAAAAAGGGATGACGAAGAGAATAATATTGCCTTGAATAAAAACATAATCTATAAGTCCAAAGAATAAACAATGTCATTACCATGAGGTATCCAACGAAGAAGGCAAGTAAGGAGATGGTGGCTGTAAAAGGTTTGTAAACCGTGTGTGTCCACGCGGCTGCTACAATAACACAGACGCAGCCACTGCATATGCCTGTGAGGAAGCAGATGGAGCTTGTGATGTCTGCATCTACGATCTCAACCATATCACCATCCTCAAACAGCTTCCAAGTGTCTTGTGACGCCCTCACAAATCCTTTCCCATACGCTGCTATCTGTAACAAACAATATATATTCACAAACGTTTACTCTAACAACGGAAAGAAAACTTGTGAAAGGTGAATCAAAAGCGATCTTACTCTAGTTTTCACCATCATTTGTTACTATTCAACGTTCAAATTATTTATAACAATAAAGTTTACATTCCAAAACTACAATAAACTCTTTTCTGATAATACTAAAGAACATTTTTCGTGATTCAAAACAATTACTAAAAATGCAGAAAAGCATGTGGTTGTGCCTCGACTTGTCAAGATAATGCAAGATTCTCATATCAGAAAAAAGAAAAAAAAAAAAGACCCACCACAACCAAGATGATTTTAATACTACAGTAGTATACTCTGCAAAAACATACTTTAATATAAAGAGACTGAATAAATGCAGAAAATATAGTCTACTTGGAAAGGAGAGATTACGACAAATCACTTGCAAGTTTTAACCTGCTCCATTGAAAATGAGAAAAAGAAAATGAGAGTTAAAAGAGTCAGCTAATGATACCTGCACAAAGGCCCAGCCATTGCCGTGCTCGAATATGAAGGTCATAAGTTTGAGACAGCAATTAGCGCAGCAAAACATGAACTCATCTTCACCCTTGAGCAAATTCAATCCTCTTGCCACGATCCTAAGGGCTTCGATCGTTGGAACAAAGAGAGATCCTAAACATGCGCTCCCGAGGTTACGAGACAAGGCCCTTTGGAAACTAAACCGAGTACTAGACTGCATCCCCCTAAGATAGAACAGAGCAATGACCCTACTCACAGTTAGATTAACAACATTCCTCATCACTTCGGTGGTCCAAGCCAAGCTTAACACCAAGGCAATGATCACAAGCGGCGGATAATAGAAGTTCAAGGCACCGATGACACCAAAGATCCAAAGTGACATCCAGAAAAAACCAGCAGCTAGCATGTAGTAGGTTGGTAAATTCAGATCCGAGAACTTGGAAACGGGTTCTAACGACTTGACCAATATCTTGGAACAGAACTTGATCCTGCGAGTGACCCAACAAGCATACAAACCATTGCCGATGGAGAATGCGATGAGGCAAACCCCAACAGCATCGGTTGCTGGCATCTGGAAACACAGCAAGAGGATTCCCGAGGACAGAGACATCAAAAACGTACTCCAAAGTATGAAGTGGATCATGAAATCAGGCCAAAGACGAAATGCCATTTGCCAGGAGAATGCGAGTACGATGCTCAACAACGATGCAGCTTCGACTTGTGGAAGCAGAAATCTGAGGATCCTTTGCTCTTTTCTTTTGACACGGCCATTGGATCCAATTAGACCTTGGACGCCTTTGAAAACAAGGAAGCCTACAAACCCAATAGCCACCACCTTATGAAGCACGAAGAGCAGCAGAAAGAACTTGTTTGTGTACTTTGTTGAATTCAACGATGCCAAAGTTTCCTGCAACCAAATAAATAAGGAAACTTTCACTAACTTAGATATCTCAACTAATTCCAAAGAAGAAATAACAAAAATTTAAAGCATATATTCAATACTATATCAGTGTCCTTGAAAAATCATTCAAGACGGAGGAAGCTAATAATAGAAGGAATCTTTCGGCTGAAAAATGATAACTTTCCGACAGAAATGCAAAACAGAAAGGAAATTACTTGAGGGGTTGGTACGAAGAGAGAACGAGATTGATGTTCAAGCGGCGGGGGAGGAGACGGAGACGGCGGAGGCTGAGGTTCTTCGGAAGGTTGGGCGCGAGTGGGAGGAGTCTGCATCGGCGGCGGAACTCTTGAGGAAGATCGGAGTGGCTGTGCGATATTGGTGAGAGGCGTAGTGAACCGAGCGCCGCCGCCATTATTA
Source organism: Sisymbrium irio (assembly GCA_000411075.1). Lineage (NCBI taxonomy): Eukaryota > Viridiplantae > Streptophyta > Magnoliopsida > Brassicales > Brassicaceae > Sisymbrium > Sisymbrium irio. The sequence goes on along the minus strand of KE154900.1, from coordinate 107,865 downwards.
ACTATGATCCGAAGAGGGTTTGTTGGGTTCAATCTGTTCAAGCTCGCCAAAAATCTGTGATGGTTGAGTTCATCTTTATCCTTTGATTCTTCTCCTTCCTCCACCACAGCATTCACTCCTCTCTGTTTCTTCTCTGTTTTCTCTTCCCTCTCTCCTTTCTTTTCTCTCTCTTCCACCGCCTTTCAGAATTAAAAACAAAAAGAAACTGATTATTCAGGAAACAAAACACAAGAACAAGAGTAATTGGTAGGAAATGAGAAATCTTTACGGGGTCAACGGCACCCATGGACAACTTTCTGGTGACGTCACTTCCCGGCGACGGCGTTCGTCAGACTCTCGTCTTAAAGAATGTTTGGAAAAGTTTTCTTCTTTAAAAGAAAAAAAAACACGAGAGATGGTTTGATTACGTTATTTGTGTGATTGGTGTAAAGATGTTACTGTTTCTCTACTTTTTTCACCTTTTTCCATTGTTCCCGATTTGTTTTTTGTGCATTTAATTATTTTTTTGGTCGAAGCCATCAACTTTGAGTAACGTTTATTGTTAAGACACAACACAGTGGTACGAAAGCAGAATCCACCAGAGATATGACATGTGCAGATTCCCGCGCGTCAGACACACTCTCCATATAAGTCTGCGCTCGCTTGTTCTGTTTTTTTTTGTTTCTAAGTGCATGTTGTTGTAATAAAAAAACACACGTGAAGATAGTGGACAACTGGACAAAGAGATCGTTATCTTGTGTGTTGACGTGTAAGCTACAACAAGGAAAATGAAGCGACACGTCTGCGGTTTGACCGAAGATTGACGGTTACGATTTCTTGTTTCATGGAGATTGAGTTCCGTATTATAAGTTTGTTGTTTTATTTTTCCAGAAGAGTCAGAATATTTTATAGTAGCCATTATTAATTCTAAGTCGTTTTCTAAACTATCACCAAGGTTCGCTATCTAGCAAAATTAGCGATAGACTACAACGTATGACGCACAAATATTATATATGTCTATTATTTGCAGTCTTCAACAAAATTAGCGATAGACTACAAATAACAGTCATAATGTTGTCGAGGAGGAGAAACAAAAACATTAAGGCGCAGAACCGTGACAATGACAAAACTAGTAAAGGGTTTTAATGTACTTTAATGTTGTATAAATAATATGGTAATACATTTTAACAAGTTGTTTATCGTACAATATCTCTCTTAAACAAATCTCTGTGTCTAAGTTGGCATCAGACTAATACAATCTAGAATACAAAGGGTATGTAAATTGAATACCATCAGTATTTTTCATCGATTTCTACTGTTTTGTTTGAGCTAGAAATGGTTTGAACGTCATTACAACTCCGAGTGCCAACACCGTATTCAGGATAAAGAATACCATTTGTGTGCCTGCACATTCAAAGTATACCGCCATTTTCTTCCTTTTAATCTCACTTGGTCAAGTTTGAATTCTGAACTTATGCAGCTACTGAACACGATATAGATATGAATACGAAGAATTCACATTACCAGGGAGAAAAGCAGCATCCTGACGTTTCTCGCTCCAAGAATAACTACCACCAAACCGAAAAAAAGAGAGAATATAAGTAGGAAACAACCAGAAACCTATATATCGCGCGCTAAACCAACAAGTTCTTGTTGGTGAGAAGTTGTGTTCATTTGAAGCATAATATAGTAAAAAGGAGGTAGTAAAACGTTGAATACATGATGCCTGCTGCTGCTGGACCTATTGCTTTAAAAAGAGACATCCCTGTCATGGCAATTCCATTAGCCGCTCCCCTTTGGTCTTGTCTCTGTTTTGTATATAAAGAAAGAGGTTATTTTGATTTCCGGTTTTATCTAATTTTAAAAATGGATTTTGAGAATACTTACTACAGCCTTGTTTTGAAGTATGAATAAGCCAGTTATAGCAGAAGTCTGCACACACACACGCACTAATATTGAGGATATATATACTAGAATCCAGATTACACATTTGGTTAAGGTTATCAGAGACTTACGCTTAAAACATTCTTTGCTACGGATGCACAATTTAGCGTCAGGGTAAGGGCTAAACCAGATAACTTTCCTATTAGAGGGTATGTTGATAAGAGAACAAAACCCAAACTCTGTTGAGTATCAAAAAATAAGTCCATGATTAGAACTTTCTTGCTCAGTGTCATAAGATTTGCAGTGAGAACAAGATAGTTTAGTGGTTACCCCAGATATACGTGTAACCATGGTTGGTCCTAAGAGCCTCTCCACATAAGAGTAGAGCGAAAGCTGAAAGATAAGGAGACCAAACCCTAGAGAGAAGTGGTACTGTTTAGGTCACACACAAAAGTTCTTTCTATTGAAAATGTTAAGCATTGAGAAGTATGAACACACCTGAGAACGCAAGAACAGAACCAACATCGGCAGATGAGTATCCCAAACCTCCATATTTCCTCGGGCTGTTTGCCCACAGTGAAAAGATCTATCGGAGAAAGAAAGCTTAAGACTATAACTTTTGGGCCAGATAAACAAAAGATGGATGTGGAGGAAGAGAAGTCGCACCTCTGAGTAAGCCATATCATGAAGCGAAAAGATGCAGTAGACGATAATAGAAGAAATTAATGGCCAGTTCTTCAGAAGAGAACCTTTTTCATTTCTCTCTTTCGCTTTATGAGATTCAGGGTCATGCGACAAAACTTTATGAGCATCAAAAGACTCGTCATGTGATGCATCATCATCAATCTTGTGATTGTGCAATGTTTCCTGGAAAAGAAAAACAACCATTTCTAGGATCAAGCTAACACACATGCAGTAATTGGGAATTTCAGTAGAGAATGATAAAGTAAAGAGCGTACCGGAATCCGTAATGAAACTATGGTAACCATAAATGCAAAACAAGATATTGCTAAGCACGGCAAAAAGTAGGGAAACCTGCATTATGATTTATAGAGCAATGAGACTACATATACAGATTAGTTGAATGAAAGTGAAGAGGAAGTAAAGAAATTAATACTTACTTCCCAAAAACTGATTCCTCTGAGAATAAACTTGGATATTGCTTTGCAGGCTACAAGAGCGGGAAATTAACAAGAATCAATCAAGAAGTTGGAGCGAGGTAGAGTAACAAAACAAGATTGAAATGATTTTTGTGAATGAAGACCTGAGCAAGAAAACCTCCCATAGCAGGGCCTATGATGAGTCCAATTCCCCATGCTGTACTAACCTACATGATTTGATAAGATTACAAATTGCTCTCTACTGAATATGCTCAACTCTGGGTCAAGTACTTACAACTGAGAGTGCTAAAGCTTGATATTCATCACGGAATGTTTCCATTGCGTAAGCCTGAATTCATATATATTTTCGGTTTGATGAGCTTCAAGAAAATAATTGAATAAGTATGCAAATTATGTTAAGAGGAGGAGAGGGAAAACACCTTTATCGGACCAAGTAAACCGTTGAAACTACCGAGGCAAAACCTTGTGATGATGGCCATCCAGAAATTTACACTAAGACCAAATAGAGTATTGAAAATGACCCTGTGACAAAGAAATTTGAAGCATTGTTTAGATAAGAAACAAAACAAATACTACGAAAGAGAAAGAGAGAGAGAGATGAAGAATAAAAAAGTGTAAGATTACTAACACTGAAGCCGTTCCTATGAGGATTACTGGTTTTCTACCATAACGGTCAGCCACAATTCCCCAGATGGCAGATGTCAATGTTCGTCCGAGCATGAAAGAGCAACCTTTAAAGTATATATATATATACAGACAATGTGAGTGTGAAAAGGCTTACTCAATACTGAAAATATGCTAAAAGTTGTCAGAAACTTTTTAATTATAACGTATATACTCCAACAAAACAAAGAGAGTAAATATGACGATGACTCACCAACAAATCCAGCATAGAACCCAATGTCCTCTTCCTTCTTTGCTATGTTAAAATCGTCAATCTACCAACAGATACTAGTGTTACTAAGTTGCACTAATCATCACAAAGTCCAAATTAGCACGTTACTAGACTAATAATGGGTGCACTTACGTAAGAGTCAGATTAGGTAAACTACTTTAAATCATTATGTGGGGTACTCACCATAAAGTAGAGGAATGGGAACAGAGAGGAAATGGGCAGAGCTGAAACGACAAAGAAAACGTTTTTAGGGACGAAGAAAAACATATTCTTCATCTGTCTTCTTCAATCTCGATGGAAATTTAACAGTATATGAAGAAGAGCTTACCGGTGCAGAGGACGATGATCCAAACGGAAACAAGCTCAGAGAAAGGGAATCCTCGGCGAAGCCTCTTCATCTGATCAACCTTGCAGCCAGAGCAATTCTCATGGAACTTATTCTCCAGAAAACACTCCGTATACTCTTCCGCCATTTGTTCAAGAAATAACCAACCTCCGAATCCAATGGATCCAATAAAAAGAAAGACTGGGAAGGTGATGTGGAGAAGAAGATGCGATGTGTTTTTTTATTGATGAGAGGAGCCAAACACACACGTACAGGATTTCCACGCACTCTCTCTTAATTCTTCTGTCGACAAATGACGGAAAACATTTGATTATACAGAGAGAGAGAGAGAGAGAGAGAGAGAAGAGAAAAACAACTTTGGCTTTTCTCCTCCTCACCAGTCGCCTGGGACATGTCAGACTGCTGTGTCACCTTACCTATCTCTCTTTCTCATTTATTGTTTTCATCAAATTTTCGGCACAACCAGAGATGATTTTATTTCTTCGTCACCGTTTTACGTCCCTATAAATAAATAGTAAAATATACGCTACCAAAATAAAATAATATTTCTTGCAAAGCTAGATACGGCTTTATCAAAAAAAAAAAAATTAAAATGCATATTTGCCGATTTAGTTATTTGAGTGACGGATTTTTTTATATAGTGAACGTCCTGCATGAATAGCTTTTTACAGAAAATATATTATTTATTATAGAAAGAAAAAAATGAAATATACATATCGTGAATCCGTGATTGGTAACTTTAACCATCATATATAGATTAAGATTAAACAACGGAGCAAAAAAGATACCGACCGAAATCTTCTAATATGACTAGAGGATCAGATTTGATGATGTCTCATGCACAAAATATAGAATTATAGATGAACGATGGTTTCCAGAGGAACATCCATGAAATATTTCTTCCAAATCATAGGAATTAGCTGGCAGGCTTATGTGCAAAGGTTCGACGCCCATACTGGGAAATTTTGAATTAATAAAACATTCTATACCTTTTCGGTGGCGGCCTTTTATGGTGGGCCACAGAAATTCCATATTTTATCTCGTGAACTTTGTTATCAAAAGTTCTTTTCTCTTTGTTGTAAATGTACATTTTAGTAGGCGAGTTGTAATTCTTTACTGCTTCTACTGTTCGCTGCGGAAGGCGGACAAAAATAAAATCCGGCATTAAGATTAATAAAATAAACACAAACTAGAAAAGTGGTCTTTATTTTTAAATAATATATTTTCAACTTTAAAATTCAAAATAAATATCTAGTCTAGTCATAAAATTAAAGAAACTTTGTAGAAAAGATTAAAAGTTCAAAATTTTAAATTAGAGAATGGCCAAAAAATCTTGTTGGATTTGTGTCACCGAGAACTCAAAACCCTCTGTTCAAAAGTAACACACGACATTAATGCTGACCAACTCTTAACCGGCTTATCTCAGACGAATTTTCTGGTTGAGTAAATCAAACAGAAGGCATGATGTTGAAGTATGAAGATTTGGATGTGCGGACGATGGTGGCGTTCTCTCCCGATGAGCCGACGATATGTATGTCGAAAAAGCAACTTTAAGAGTGACAATTGACACGTGGTGCCAAGAGTTGTTTAGTGGTAATTTACCACAGTAATAGAACTGTAGAAACGTTTTAAAGTTATTGACAAACGCCACCACGACGACTCAACCATCCAACCGGAATAGTCTGGTATTAAGAAGAGAGTGACAACGTTAAAACTCACTTGCGAGAATTTTGTTAACAAATCGACAAACTAGAGATCACTTCAGGATTGAGTCCAGTTTTATTCTTCAACCCTAATAACGTTTACGAAAATACTAATTAAATGTTTTGGTGTTCTTTATTATGTCATAACTATTTCTGTAATGTTTGGTGGGAAATCAGATAAAGTAAAACCAAAGGAAATTAAGAAACTGAAATCCTAAGGTTAGTGAAATTTGATTACGGTTTCCTTCGACTCTAGAACTAAAAGAATAAACGAGTCCATAAATTTTCCTATCACCAATTGTCCGATTCCAATGTATTTCATCTTCGAGCTGTGGTTAGAAACGGCTTGAAGGTGAGAGCCACTCCAACTACAACTATCGCATTCAAGACGAAGAACACCATATGCGATCCTGCATACATTTTTCAATTTATTTGAGTTAAGCATAAAAAATTTCTGTTTCACTATTTTTTTCTTGATTAGTCGAGTTATATTTATTTTATATATATTTATTTTATATGATTAAATTACATATATATTAAAATAAATTTGTTAATAAGTATGTATTTAACCAAAACAACTTATATTTCAAAATATATAAAAACAAAATATAAGCAAAATATAAGGAAATATAAACAAAATCTAAACAGCATATATGAATTTTTTTTTGACAAACAATCTAATATGATTTTTTCTTTCTCTCTTCATTACTTTAAATAAACTTCTTTAATTTAATTTTATTTCCAAAGAGAGATTTTTGAAAAAAAATCAAAAAATATTGCAAAATACTTTCAGATGACAAATGTTCTTACTTTATTATATAATATGGTTAAAACAAGTAAGGCAATACCTGGTAAAAATGCGGCATTTAGTCGTCTTTCGCTCCAAGAAAATCTGTCAACAATAAGATTGTGTTTAAGACATTAATTATTGCTTATTTCGAATATATTTGTGTGTCCAAATTTCTGAAAAATTACTTACAATATGCCAGCGCCAGCAGGTCCGACGGTCTTAAAGAGAGACATGGCAGTCATAGCTATTCCATTAGCCGCTCCTCTTTGGCTTTGATCCTGTTGTTTTTGTTATTTCATAAAAAGTAACAATTGATAAAAATATTGATTTATAATTTACCAAAAATATAAGGATGTTATCTCTTACCACAGCTTTGTTTTGCAGGATTAACAAACCGGTTATGGCAGACACCTACATACACAAAAATTAAATGTGTGGAGTCATATACAGCTGAGAAATTTCAACATGAGCTTTTATTTCCTATATGTAAACTACATCCACACAAAGAAAGCCGAGAGAAAATTAAGGATTAGTTTTTGGTCGTGGACTTACACTTAGCACATTGATGAGGATTGAAGCACAGTTCAACAATAAGCTTAGACTGAGACCTGATAAATTAGCAATAAATGGATAGCTCATCTGTATTGGGATCATCAGTGCCTGAAACAAAAGAAATTTTCAGAAAACGATCTCTTGTTGCATTCAATTGCACTACTTATAATATGCAGATAAGCACAACTAACATCAAATAGTATCAACTGACCCCAGCAAAACGGGTGACCAGCACGGGTCCTAACAATCTCTCGGCCAAAGGATAAACGAAAACCTGAAAGGAGAATAGGCCGAGACCTAAAGCAGAACTGTCGATGAGTAATAACAGTCTCAATATCACTAAACAAAATCTTATCAACATTATTATTTGAAAAATACATTTATAAAAATACTTGAATTTTTTTATTATTTACCATTAATTCAATTGAGTTGTGTTTGACACCTTATTTAATAAGAATAATATTAAAATTGCATTGATTTACTTAATTTGATTAATAGCATATTTTATTAATAGAAATGAAAATTATTTGGAAAGTATTTAACCAATTACATAAATATTAAAATTTAAAAAATTAAGTTAAGAATGTTACTAAAAATATTGAACTCTTCAATTTTAAATATCACATCTAATCAATGAAAATTTAATATAAAAAATAAATTTTATTCACTGTATTGATTAATTCATATATTTAAAATTGGAGAATTAAAATTTAAAACTCGAATATTTTTAAAAATTAAAATTTAAAAATATAACTCATAACAATATTTGTATAAACATAAATTAATTTGTAGTAGTGCAGCTGTAAACTATAATACAAAAAAAACACAACACACAATTTATAAAATATTCATCTACCTAACTATACTTATTTAAACCATAAAAATATAAATGCAGGCTAACCACTAAATTATCCAAAAAACAGAAATATATATATATATATATATATATAAATTCTAGATTTTGATTTAAAAAATATAAAATCAATAATTAATAAATAAATACAATATTTATAATTCTTAGATGATTAAACCAAAACAAAATATAGTTTACAAATAAATGAACTCATAACAAACAAATTAGTTAATATATTAATTATCTATATAAACTATGTTAATATCATTAATCATGACTCTCAGATTTTGAAAAAAATTTAACACTATATACATATAAATCCTAGTTATACTTATTTATGATTGCTCAACTCTGGTAGTAATTGAACTCAAAGCAAACTCAAATCATCATTTTTCACAAGTTCTTATCACTAAAACACGAGACAAGTAGAGCAAGGATGTTCGGCATACCTGAGATTGCAAGTACGGTACCGACATCATTGGTTGAGTAGCTCAGACCACCATATTTCCTTGGACTGTTAGCCCATAAAGCAAATATCTGTATAGCCACATTTCAGGTGATGAAGATTTTTGTTCAGTCGAAAAGCACAATACTATGAAGTTACAAAGGATCTAATTCCAGCAGCAGTAAAAATTCATATTAGGTTGTTTGTAAAAAAATTCATAGAGTTGAACTTCTATAAATTAATAAATTTCTCTAATCCAAAATCGGACCAATCGAATCAATATGAAAATTAATAAAATTCGATAAAATAATAAGATAATAATTATTTTGGAATTTCTATTTAAATATGTGGTCCCAACAATAATATAAACTAATAATTAGATAGATTTATACATATATAGATAAAATCATATACTAAAATATGACTAATATTATATTTTTACTTCAAATTATATATAAGGTAATATACTAATATATGACTATAATATTATATTTTTACTTCAAATTAAAATTCATTAATGTTTTATCTCTAATATTTTTTATTGTATTAAAAATCTTATTGATATTTATTTTTAGATTTGAATCTAAAATTTATAAAAAAATTTACACATGTTGTAAAGAAAAGAGTTGTAGACATGATAACTTTTTTTATATTTCTAAATGCTTTCAAATGTATTATAATATCATTTTAAATTTTATTTCATCATTATAAAAAATAATCATTTCTTTTTATACATAGTGAGCTTATAAACATACATCATTTTTACATAAATATTCAAAATATCTTATTAAATTTTATTTTTGTGTGATAAGTAATTTTATAACTTTAAGTTTATATATATTATTTTGTTAATAAATTCATTTATATTTCTTAGAATAATATCATTTTTATTATAAAAAATTAAAAATATGGACTAAAAATATATTTCTATAAGTTTATAAATATCAATAACTCTAAAATTAATAAATTTTCAAAGTCCCAATATTCTTAATTTATAGAGAATTTATTGTATGCTGTTTATATTTTTCTTATATTTTTCTTATATTTTGCTTATATTTTATCTTTATATATTTTGAAATACAAGTTACTTTGGTTAAAATACATACTTACTAATAAAGTTATAACTAATTCTTAACAAAGTCCACTAAATGAAGCGTTGCAGATGATGTTTTGGTGTCAACTACATACCTCAGAGTATGCAGTATCATGTAGACACAGAACACAGTACACGATGATAGATGACATTAGGGGCCAATTCTTCAACAGAGACCTTTTAGAAGCCTTTTCGTCTTTTCCTATCTTCCCGGTAGATTCACCAGATGCAGCTTCAAGTATTTCGTATGAGTCATCAAGTGTGTTGTCCTGCTTATGATTGTGCAATGTTTCCTACTCGGAGAGAGACATAAGAGACTCGTTAGAGAAATTTATTAAGAAATATAATAATAAAGAAGATAAGAAAATGAAGACAAAGGCACTCAGTAGGTTCTGGAAGGAAAATAGAATACCGGAATGAAGCAGCATAGGACTGTCACAGCCAATGCAAATGCTGATATGGTAAAGCAAGGCAACGCATACCGGAATCTGCATTGCAATTCGCATACTGATTTCATGAGGTTTCATTCCACTAAACTTAAACAGAAGAGTAAGAATACACACCTTCCAAAAAGGGATTCTTTGGAGAACACATTTGGATATTTGTCTGCCGGCTGAATTTGGAGAACATTGAAAGGCATTAATCAAACCAGTCAAAGCTTAAAACGGATCAATAGAGCAGGAAAATTGAAGCAAGGAGAGATGGACACGTGATAGGCTTCGAGCATTTAGATCATAAGGAATGACATGGTTACGTTTGGAAAGCTACGAAGATATAAAATTTGGATGTCATCAAACTTACCTGTGCTAAAAAGCCCCCTAGAGCCGGGCCAATGATCAGGCCAATGCCCCAAGCAGTACTAACCTGAAATAGGTAAAGTTAAGCGTCATGACATCAACAGTCGAAGAAACATGTAAGAAATATTTGACGGAAAGGCTTACAGCTGACATTGCCGTTGCTTGATATTCATCACGAAATATCTCTGACGCATAAGCCTGAAATATTCACATTGGCAATTAGATATTAGAAAATACAAATGAACAATCTGGAGTGCAGAACAAAAATATAAACCAAGAGTCAATAGTGGCAACAAATAAGTCACCTTCATTGTTCCAAGCAAACAGTTAAAACTCCCAAGGAGAAACCTTGTGCCAATTGCCATCCAAAAGTTTAAGCTCAAGCCAAAAAGAGCATTGAAAATGGCACTGCAATAACCACCTGACCAGTTAATTAAAGACTTAAGGGGAGATACAATAGTCAAAAGAATCTTAAAGGGGATACTAACATGGAGATAGTTCCCAAGAGTATGATCGGTTTTCTTCCATAACGATCAGCCACAATTCCCCAGAACACTGAAGTCAATGCTCTGCCAAGCATAAATGCGCAGCCTTGGAAATAGAAAAAAAAAACAATTAGAGGAAACAGTAGAGAAATGGAGAGGTAATCCATAATTTACAAGTCACTTAAGGCGATGTTTTCTCACCTACGAATCCAGCGTAAAACCCAATATCTTTCTCCGTCTTAGCAACACCAAAATCTTCAATCTGTTAAAAAAGAAGAAGGAAACACGGAAGATAGTATTGAGAGCCTGTGATAAAAAAGGAACAGGTCCCCCCAGTTGTCTAACATGTATCTCAATTTGCACCCTTAAATAAAAAAACCAAAAGAACTGACACATAATAAGGTAGCTCAAAAACTCTGTAATCAAATCACCCACCATGTAATAGAGGAAGGGGTAGAGTGAGGAAATCGGTAGAGCTGCAAGGATTAAGATGAGAAGGCATGAGATGGTTGCATAACGAATCATTACTTTGAACACACGAAAACTTTCTAAGAGTTTAAGCCAATTTTGATACAAAGCATTAGACAGCAAAACCAACTAGCCAGTCATTTTCCCTAATCTGGAAGTAGTCGACAAAGGCTGAAACGTTACGAAAACAAAACTAGTCGAGTCCACAAAGTGCGTCCGATTTTAATAAACACTGGACACCAAAATCGCATAAAACAGAAAATGTTAATCCAAAGCGAAGGAGCAGTTACAGGTGGAGAGGACGATGATCCAAACGAAGGAAAGCTCTAGATACGGATATCCTCGGCGGAGCTGCTTCATCTGCTCGACCTTGCATCCCGGACAGCCCTCGTGGTACTTCTGCTTCTCCAACAACGCTTCCTTGTACTCGTCAGCCATTTTTTCTACTTTCCAGATTCAGCTCCAGCACAAGGAGAAATAACAGCCTTATAATTCAACAACAAAGGAACCTAAAAATCCCAGAAATAGATAAAATAAGAAAATTGGAGAAAACGTTGAAGCAATCCGGGATTAAAAGGAAAGAATGTGGAATAACAATCGAAAACGGTAACCGAATATTTCAAAAACGTTATAAAGAAAAAAATTAATGAGTACCACACAGATTCTCTATCGCCGCTGGAGAAGAAAGACGGAGAGTCGGTCATGTAGCGAATCTATACGTGTAATAAGAGTGTATGTAATATATAGTAGAGCTAAAGGGCAAAAAGGTGGTCACACAAGTGTCATCATCATCTATCTTCACATGTTCACGGACCTAAGCTAAGCTCCTCATGTCCACCCCCGTTTTTGTAATTTCACTCATCAATTCTCTCACGTTAAAATACAAAATCAATTTTTTTTTTCAAATTTTGAAAATTAATCAGTTTTTTATTGTAAAGTAATACGTTATTTAAAATTAATTTTGGTATATCCGTATATGATACAGTCTGAGGATACACTAACCGTAGGAATGTTTTTTGGATGTCACATGGGATAATGGAGACACGGAGAAAGAGACAATTGAAAAGCGGGTTGATACACATATAAAACTAAACAATGTTGTCGACTGATCTATCTATCTTTTTTTTTTTTGAGACTTGGGATGGTTTATCTCACTGAGCAAATCAAATTCCTTCACGTGTGTACACTATAGTGGTTTTGCCTTTACTATATTATAATGTTTTTCAATAATTATCTTTTGTCTTGTTAGGGATAAGAGGCATTTTGATAAAGCAAACAAAAAAGGAACTTTATTTTGTTCAAAGCAAAACAATAGTATTAAAACTTTAAATCATTGTAACAAAAAGTTAGATGGCATTTCTAATTTATATTTGGATAAAGATATCTAGGTAGCTTCGTGCGTGGGTTGGTTCTTGCTTCGGAGTCAGTATTGAAGGCTTCCTTAATCGCACAAAGCCGCTTCAAGGGTCGTATAGTCCACTTTTTATACACACTGGTTATATGGTTATATATATATGACGTGACGTCTGATGCTTAACTTTTAGTGCTGTGAGACTCGTACGAATATACTGCTTTTACCAAATCCATGCATCTACATACTAACTGAGCCAAACAAAAAATTACATGCATATATAGTACTGGGTACAGTGGTACTTGATTGACTCCTTGTGTTGAGCGTCCAAAGGCGACAGTAATGGATGTGTGGACAATTCCACGTCAGTTGTATTAGTGGAGCCCACAGTCAAATCACGAGGAGCCACAGAGTTACGCGTGTTGCCCACACAGTTTACCACAGCAAGCTTTACAACGGCGCGTTGCTCCCACCCTCTAGCACGTGGGGTCAAGACAGTGACACCGGAATCTATATCTACTCGACGTGGACATCCATCAGAGATATAAACTAGGATCCAAGTTTATTGGGCCTTTTATTTGGGTCCGAAAACTATTGAAATCTTTGGGCAGCAAGCACAAGATCCAGTCCAAGTTTGAGTTCACTGGACTTCCTAAAGATCTTATTCCAATTTCATCTTTGAAAATTCTTGATCGCAAAAATATATTTATAAAAAGGAAAAATTAGAAAAACTAAAGAAGATTTTCGTAAACAAAACAAAGATTAATATATAGGTTTTTATTCTGACACGATGAAGAAAATTATTGTCAACTCATAGTTGATAAAGTACAAAAGTTAGTTACGACTGAAAACGAACATGTTTGTGTACTAAATATTTTTAAAATATTTAACCAGAGACGAAAAACAATATAATATATCACGGGTATACCCTTGATGAAACATCCAATTATATGGTATGTCCACCAAGGGACGATGAAACGTCAAATGTAATTTTCAAATTTTCTTCATTTATTTTCAAAGTCATTCCATTCCAAATTTTGCATTTCTAAAAATAAAACAAAATAAATAGAAAATAAAAGAAACCAACTCCACCAAATTTAATTGGGGATAACTGAGGGATGACACAGAGGCTCTCTATGATAAGTAACCCAAGAGCGAATTATCTTCTGCTTCCATCCATTGGACCAAAAAGAAGATAAAAAAGGAAAAAAATATATCTAAGGCCTGGAAGCTCTGCAGCTCATCCATGGCGACTATACCCACCACAGCCACCGCTACCATGTGTCCGTCTCCTCCTGTCCCAACAATTTCTCCGTTACTCAGAACAAGTCACCAATGTCAACCATCTCCTTCTTCATCATCCTCATCTTCCATAAAGCTTGGTACCACTCTGCTTTCCAGTGAGTCCACGGTGGATAGAGCGGCTGAGAGCTCTGTGATGATCAAACCTGAGAAATGGGGATCTCAACTAGAAAAAAGGAGGAAGAGGAGGAGGAGAAGAAGAGCAGGTTTCGAGCGTCTGGAGCCTGAAGAAGAGGAAGACGTTGGCCCAGAAGTAGAAGCAGTAGCAGAACCAATTAGTGTTCCTCTTGGAGCTTCACGAACTGGATTTTTGAGTCGTTTAGAAGAGGTTCAGCTTTGCTTGTACCTCAAGGTATATAGTTCTACATCATTTATGGAAAGTTTCCGAATATGTCACCATGGCCCAGCTATGGGAAGATTCAAACTACTTTATCCTTGTTATTCTTTATCTCATTGTTTGTGAGTTTCTAGATAACAACCTTAAAACTTTTTTCACGTAACAAACAGGAAGGAGCAAAACTTGAAAATCTTGGAACAAGTGTTGAAGAGAATGAAATGGTATCAGTTATGCTGTCCAGTACTGGCAAAGGGAAGAAGAAGCGTAGTGCTAATGAAATATTATGCCGAAGAAGAGAAGCGAGAGAAAAAATTACTCGTTGTTACCGGAGGCTTGTTGTCTCTATTGCAACAGGCTACCAAGGCAAAGGGCTAAATCTGCAAGACCTGATTCAGGAAGGAAGCATAGGTCTCCTTCGAGGAGCTGAGAGATTTGATCCCGAACGAGGCTACAAACTATCAACTTATGTCTACTGGTGGATCAAACAGGCCATCCTAAGGGCTATCGCGCACAAGTCTAGACTAGTCAAATTGCCGGTGAGCCCTGCATCCCTAATTCTCACATTTCGATTGAACTGAGAGTTTCAAATTCTTAAAAGGACCAAATATAAAATAGAGAATATGCATTAAATGAATTATATGTTAGAAGTTAATCCTCTGGGGATGTTATATCGTAAAGTTGCTATATCTAGACGTTAGCTATACGCATCAACAATGTTAAGTCAGCTTCCATAGGTAAAGCATAATAACATGGAAAATAAAAAAACTGCAATGGGTTCCTCTGAAGTGGTAAGTAATTAGTGAATGCATCGTTTTAGCTTGTTGTGTGTAGGGAAGCATGTGGGAGTTGACGGCGAAAGTTGCAGAAGCTAGTAATGTTTTGACCAGAAAACTTAGACGGATACCAAACTGTGAAGAGATTGCAGAGCACCTCAACATCCATGTATCAGCGGTTAGACTTGCTGTGGAGCGGAGCAGATCCCCTGTTTCGTTGGACAGAGTCGCGTCTCATAATGGCCGCATGACATTGCAGGTACACTTAAATATTTCCATGAAATTATACGAACTTGAGGAAGACTAGTGAGTAACTGTGGACTGATTTACCATGTTCAGGAGATTGTACGGGGACCGGATGAAACAAGGCCAGAGGAGATGGTGAAAAGAGAACACATAAAGCATGAGATAAAACAGCTTTTGGGAACTCTTACCGCGAGAGAATCTCGAGTATTGGGACTTTACTTTGGGCTCAACGGAGAGACTCCTATGTCGTTTGAAGAGATAGGTAAGTCGTTGAAGCTTTCAAGAGAGAGAGTGAGGCAAATCAATGGCATTGCCTTGACGAAGCTACGAAATGTACATAATGTGAATGCTCTGAAAATATACTATTCCTCTAGTGAATAATAATAAATAAATAAATAAGAAAAACTGGTTGTTCGGAATCATTAATAGCAAGCAATAGAAACTAAAAGCATATAGAAGAGTACACTTATATTGGATTATTTGGTTCTGTACAAATGGACAAGATAAAACGTGTACACTCAGTGCTCTCCTTTGTGAAGATTATGGAGGATATAGAGAGAAGCAGAGGACAAGAAAATGCAAACGGAATAACTTAGCAAATCCAGTCCGGTAGCGATGGTAACCATCTTGCTTCTTTCGAACATCTTCACTAGAAGAATCATAACAATAACATGTCCAACTTTGGTTTTCAGCTCATCGAGTGAGCTGATCTTCATCCATTTCGGTCTCTCCTTCATTGCAAACATTCCAAAGAGAGACGAGGCTTTAAGGGCACGATCGGATTCCGCAGGGACATCAGGAGAGGAGTTGCTGATGAAGAGTCCATACAAACCCATACTAAATATCAGCATAACTGTCCCAGCCAGATAAACATCTGCAAATTGATTTTTTTTTTTCACACAGAACGAGTATTAAAACCAAACAAACCAGGCTTATATAGTAGGTCTTACTCAAAACATATATATAGCAACTTTACCTATAGCCTCGACGAGGCGTAAAACCATTTGTCCTGTGTGGATGCCTTTGACACAGTTAGTCCAATATACTTTATATGCTTCCATGATGTAGACGCACCCCTACATAGTGACTCATTAGGTTTAGTATATAGAATGGTGAATGTGTGGCAAAACATGTCAAGCTAACACCACAAAGGTTACATTGAGGAAGCAGAGTAGCGAACCAGCGAGCGAACCTCCTACTGCCAAGAGCGCCAGGAACCGAAAATCAAATATAATCTGTTCCATCCAAAAATACATCAAAAACCATATAATATGATCTGTTCCGTTCAACTTTCGAGTCATGTCACAGCTCAACAGAGACCAAATAAAGAGAAGAAGAAACAGAGTAATATCTCGAAAGAGGAGCCCTGTATTAGTTTTACCCTCTCAACGTTGGATTCAGTGGAGCGAAAGAAGCGAGCGAATGGGGTGTTATCTTCCACAATCTTATCGCGAGGTCCGATAGAATTTGACAAGGTGTTCCCGTTGACAGCGGGAATCGAGCTAGGGGTCGATGATGCGGATGACTCTGGAGACGATGAGGCAAGAGTTGCTAACGGCAAATGAAAACGGCGGCGCGTGGGTTGCACGTGATGATTCGGCAGCGAAACTGATAGTCGAGTGGCAGAGACTAACGTGTAGAGAGCAGCCATAGATAAGATATTTGAAAGTGAAAGAGAGATGGTGGTGGAGCTTCTGATTAGTTTTGAGTATAGGTCTCGTCGGCGGACAACTGGACAAGTAGGAGGAAAGATTAGTTCGTGGGTTGGGGAACGAGGAGGATTAGGCGGGAGAGAAATATGTGGTGTGTGGAGCAAGTTGATTTTGTCGTTTATACATCACCGATTAATATACCCGTCCTAGCAAATTTCTCCACCACTTTTGTTTCTCAAAAGGCTTTTTACCTCAAGACTTTGATTGTTACTTATTTTGTTAGGATACAAACTTTTAACTTTGAAAAAATCAAAACCAACTAAAAATACTATTTGGGCTATACGAAATTCAGTGCTTATTTTTACGATTTTTAAATATTTTTTTTTTAAACGAAGATCAATCTGTAATCATTCGCTGCTAAATCCATATTACTAGGTTAACAAGGCGTGGTGCAATATCTATAACAATCCTATGATGTAGACATTTTATATATATACATATATATATATATATATATATGTAGGTTGTTTTGTAGGTTATGGTATTTGGATCCACCATCAGACCATCTCATAATAATGTAGACCATTTGGAGACAAATTTAGATGGAAGGGTTGCAAAGTGACCAGTAAATGGCCAAGGATTACAAATCAAGGCCGTGCTACTCAGTAGTTGGTGGGCTTTGACGGAATAAATAAGTTAGCTAAAAACTTCATGTACATATCTCTCTGTATATAGAGTTGCTGGTCTTATCTAAAACTAAATTTGTATTTTGCCACTAGAGAGGATATAATGGTAACTTGACACAGTCTTTGCCACGCTGGGGGTGTTGACGGCTTTTTTGTAATCTCTCTCCAAACTCTTTTTATAAGGAAAGCCCAGTCAGGTGCCTCTCCCCCACTACTGCTTTGATTCATTTTTCTCTCTGCATCACGGACGGACACGAAGAGCTTATTTTGTAAGTCTCCTTCTCTCGCCAGTCGATAACGATTTTCACATTACAACTCTGCTCTTTTAAGCGTGATCCGCTGTTTGCAGATCTCATCCGTTCGTTGCATAATGTCCAAGTCTGGCGCTCTGGATCTCGCCTCGAATCTTGGTGGCAAGATCGATAAATCCGATGTCCTCACCGCCGTCGAAAAGTAACTTTTTGTTTTTTGTTTCTGTTCTCAGCAAATTTACTCGATGGTTTCATTCTCCGATTTAACTTACTAAACTGACGTTTTATTCTCATGCATATTGTGATCCATTCGAAATAACTCTTAAGGTCAACATTTTGGATGTTATATCCCAATTTCGATTTTTGATTTATTTTCTAAACCAATCCCACGAAAAATGATAGCATTGAATAAATCAGTCGCCTCTGTTTGGAACTCAGCTTTCAATACAGCTGAAATAAGGGAGATTGAGATGGTCCCTCCTCTTCTTTTCCTGCTTCTATAAATATTACTTTTGACGTGTATTTTCACTACTGTCACGTTCTCCAGGGCCCGCCTTCTTTTTTTTATTTCCTTTTTTTTTACCCATTAACACATCGACTTTTAGTGCTTCTTTTGATTTTTTTGTTTTGTTGCTTCTAGTCTCATTTCTCGAGGATGTAGAAAGACATGCAGCAATATGAAAATTTCCTGTCTAGCACTGTTCACTCACTTAATATATCAATATGCATTATGCCTATAGTGCACTTGGACTGTTCAACTCACTTGTTTCTTTGCGATTCAGGTATGAGCAGTATCATGTCTTCCATGGAGGAGACGAGGAAGAGAGAAAAGCTAATTACACCGACATGGTAAATCCATAATGTGTTTTTTACCACTTTTGACACATGTTATTATTTCCACCTTGCCTGGTTACGTCTCTCAGCTTTGATAACATATTAGATGAATACCATTAAAAGCCTAGATGCATTTATCACCTTTGAATCAGCTCATTATCGTTAGAAGATCATATTTTTTGGTAGATTATGTATTTCCTTAGTAAGCCAGGTAGTGAAGTTAAATTATACTGAATAATCTAATCCTAATAACACTTTCAGGTTAATAAGTATTATGACCTTGCTACTAGTTTCTATGAGTACGGATGGGGAGAGTCCTTCCATTTTGCGCACAGGTTTAGACTTGCCGCTTCTCTACGACTCTGTTTGATGTTCTACAATAAAACTTTCTTACTTGCACCCACAGAGTCTAGATAGATTTAATAAGCATGAGATTTGGGTTTGCAGGTGGAAAGGAGAATCACTTCGAGAGAGTATTAAACGTCACGAGCACTTTCTTGCTCTTCAGCTTGGCGTTAAACCAGGACAAAAGGTTTGTTAACCTTAGCTTAGCACTCGAAAATGGACACTTCCTCATCAGATGTTCATATCCTTTATATCTCTGAACAGGTACTGGATGTTGGATGTGGAATTGGTGGTCCGCTGAGAGAAATTGCACGATTCAGGTAAAATGACTACATATACCAAAAGCACACATTCTTTACATCCTCTACATTAGTTTTTAAGTAGATGTCATGGTTAGGAAGAAATTTCGTCTGTAAATTGTGTTGGTGTTTGCCCTGCTGCAGCAATTCATCTGTTACGGGGATCAACAATAACGAATACCAGATCACCAGAGGCAAGGTATTTGTGAAAGTTGCATCTCGGTTGCTGGAAATTCTTGCACGTGTTATATTCTGTCATTGAACTTGATTCTGTTCATTCAGGACTGTGGATTATATGACTATAAATTCTAGCTAATAAATTCATCATCTGATCTGTGGCCTTTTCCCTTGGTGTCTTTTATAATATATATTGGCAATCCTCTTCCTCGCAGGAACTAAACCGACTTGCAGGTGTTGACAAGACATGTAACTTTGTCAAGGTCAGTTGAATTCGTACTTCTTGTATTTATACTGCGCAAGTTGTAAATGCTGGGATTTGATAGGAGAAAAAACCTTGTAACGGGAAAAGTGATGAAGGTTGTCATTTGTTAATCTTGCAGGCTGACTTCATGAAGATGCCATTCCCTGAAAACAGTTTTGATGCAGTGTATGCTATAGAAGCAACCTGCCACGCACCTGATGCAGTATGTCTAATTCTAAACAAATATTTTGTTTGTTTACTTCCCTGCATGTACAGAATTTATTCATCATTATGATCTTAACAACAGTATGGATGCTACAAAGAGATCTACAGAGTGCTAAAGCCCGGGCAATGTTTTGCTGCCTATGAGTGGTGCATGACTGATGCATTTGACCCTGATAACGCCCAACATCAGAAAATTAAGGTCTAGTGTGATCTCTGCATCTGGTCATACATATTATGTGTGTTTTGTTATCGACATGAACATAAACAAAGACTCTATTGTGCAGGCAGAGATAGAGATTGGAGATGGTCTGCCTGACATTAGGTTGACTTCAAAATGCCTCGAAGCTCTGCAGCAGGCCGGTTTTGAAGTAAGTATCTGACTACAGATCCTCTCTATTCCCGTATGCGAACAATTCGAAATCTAAATACTATTGTCATCTGCCTTGGATAAAGGTGATATGGGAAAAGGATCTGGCCAAGGACTCGCCGGTCCCATGGTACTTACCTCTGGACAAAAATCACTTCTCGCTCAGTAGCTTCCGCCTAACAGCTGTTGGACGATTCATAACCAAAAACATGGTAAAAATAAAGACTTGCTCTGATTCATCTGCCTTTAACTAATAATGGTCGTTCATATATCTTGTCATTGCTATTATAGGTCAAGGTCCTTGAGTACATAAGACTCGCACCTAAAGGAAGCCAAAGGGTTTCAGATTTTCTGGAGAAGGCCGCAGAAGGATTAGTCGACGGTGGAAGGTGAGAGGATCCCAACTTATTATATATATTTCCCTTTAAGATTCAAATTAAATCTGTTTTTAACCCTCTGTTTTTAACAGGAGAGAGATTTTCACCCCAATGTATTTCTTCTTGGCCCGGAAGCCAGAATGAGCGGATGAGAGATGCTCATCGTAGGTGGAGTGAAGTTGACAGATTTCTCAATTTGTTTTTTGTTTCTTCTGTTCATGTCCTTTTTGTTGCAGTGTTTCCATGTCTCTTATTTTCAACAAGAAAACCTTGTTGCAACTTGTTCTTCACCAATTTCTTCTTATTTTGGATGATTAGCGTGTCACGTGCTCATGTGCTGCCTCCTGTCACTGAATCACGTGCACATGCGCAATAGATCTTGGAACCCCAATTTCTCTTTCTATTTTTTAGATCTCTCAGAAACTCCTTTTTGTCATCTTCTGCCATGATCCATAAGTACTAAGTGGGACCACTTCCACGACAGACGTGGATTTGGATTCTCTTCCTGAGCTGAGATTCGCTGAGCCAAATGGTCCAAAAAGAATGTTTTTTTTTCTAAATTATGGTGTTTTTTTTCTTCTAAATTATGAAGTTTTCTCTGGAATTGATTTCTTTTGATTAAGGAACAGCGACATCTTCAATATTGGTTTGAATTATTACAGTCCACTGTTATTAACTGATCAAAATCCGAAAACCATAATAAGTGGCAAACAACAAATATGTGATCTGGAGGTGCATGGAAAATAAGTTCGGCTCATAAACATAATAATCAAAATTCAGGGGAATTTTCGTTTTACATTGACTTATTTGATTCTTGAAACATACTGTATATGATGTACGAGCTAAAATCCCTCCGACCAGATTAATATTGATTTTGAAAAATAACATGAACTCTAGTGGGCCATAATATATTTTGTTATCGTTTGGGGCCTTAGCATATCTAGAGCAGGCCTACACCTGAAAGCAGAACCTCAGGATAGAAATATCCATTTAGGGTTATAAGCCCATTAGAGTCAATCTCAATCGATGCCGTGTACGTAAGCGCGTCCAACACACGCGTTCCACTATATATATTGTTTTTGAGTTGGCCGAGTTGCAGTTGAAGTGTACAATTCCTAGTGCCTATATATATATAGAGAGAGATTAAGAGAAATATAAACATAAGGCAAACAAAACGAAAACGTAACAACCCCCAGAGAGTATCTCTCGCCCAACAAACAAGCACCTTCCTTCCTTCCTCCACCCTCTCTATGTCGACATCCTCCGTAATTATAATCGGCGCCGGAATCTCCGGTACGAGTCAACTCTCATTCATTCATACACTTGTGCTGCTTGCAACCAACTGGCTATCGATAATCGATGGCTTGATTACTAACGTAATTTCGTTGTGGAATTCAGGAATATCGGCGGCCAAGGAGCTCGCAGCCAACGGAGTAGAAGACGTATTGATACTTGAGGCGACGGACCGGATCGGAGGAAGAATACAGAAGCAGAATTTCGGTGACGTGTCGGTGGAGCTCGGTGCCGGTTGGATAGCCGGCGTCGGTGGTAAGGAGTCCAACCCTGTTTGGGAGCTCGCATCGCGTTTTAACCTCCGTACATGCTTCTCTGACTACACCAATGCTCGTTACAACATCTACGATCGAAGGTAAAACTCTGATCATTAGTTAACTCACTCACTTTGTTTTCCTCGTCATATTTATGTTCGTGTATTCCGTTGACTTGCAGTGGACAAATTTTCCCGACTGGACTCGCTGCTGACTCGTATAAGAAGGCAGTTGACTCAGCGATTCTGAAGCTCAAGAGCCTCGAAGCTGAATGTGCCGGCCAAGCAGCCGAAGAAGCTCCTTCGTGCGTCTCCTCTCTCTCTCTCTGTTTTTTTTTCATTGGCTTTTAAACTAGTAGATTCTTATTTTTTGGGTGCATTGGTTTGGTTTCAGGTCACCGAAGACGCCAATAGAACTCGCCATTGACTTTATCCTGCATGATTTCGAGATGGCAGGTGAGCTCTCTAAGAGATTGCATCATCATTATATCTTAATATAATTCGGATTGATGACTGATCACGCTATATTACTACTGTGTTCAGAGGTTGAGCCGATTTCGACTTATGTGGACTTTGGTGAAAGGGAATTTTTGGTTGCTGACGAAAGAGGTTACGAATCTTTACTATATAAAATGGCAGAGGGATTTCTCTTTACCTCGGATGGTAACATCTTGGACAACCGCCTCAAACTAAACAAGGTAGATTTTAACATCTTTTGTCTTTACAACTCGTTCTTCTTCTTCAACACCCTGTGTTGCTGTGCACAAAACTATCTTTTAACTGCTGATATTGACGAGCTTGATGGACTGCTTTTACTTGAGAGTTAAAGGAGTATATTATGACGTTATTTGTAAAGCTACTTTTTGCCTTTTAGCTGTTGTTGATTTTTGCATTTTTTTTAATCTTTTTTTTTCCTGCCAAGTCTTCAACTTACACAGCCTTTCTCAGTCTCAGCCTTTGGTTTCTAGTGGAATTGATTAACATCCAGGTCATTTGTAGCTATATTTTCTTCAGATTAATTGGTGCCTTGGGTTAATAGTTCTTGGGAAGCATTATTGTGGAAAGTTGTGGGGTCTGTTGCATGAGTGACCGTGTTTTATTTATTGCCTCTCGTAAACCAGCTGGCTTAGTTTTTTTTTTTGGAAGCTGTTGTTATATTAGTAAATCTATATTCGAGCGATTAGTGTGATGAAGCTGTGTGGAATTAATGGCAGGTGGTTAGGGAGGTACAACAGTCGAGGAATGGGGTTGTGGTGAAAACAGAGGATGGTTCCGAATACGAGGCCAGTTATGTGATCGTGTCTGCGAGTATCGGTGTTCTCCAATCCAATCTTCTCTCCTTCCAGCCTCCTTTACCCGTTAGCTTACTTTCTCCTCTTCTCCTATAATTACCACTAGTTTACTAATTAACTACTCTCTTTGGTCTTATCGTTTATGCTTGTTTAACGTTAAAAAGATACAAGGTTCATGCACGAAAAAGGGGGAGATTTTTTAATATTTAAATGTACATGAATCTTGGGGAATATAATATTGCATTAGCCATTAGGTAAAGAAAGTCAGCATCCGTGGTGTCTTTATTTTTTAATCAAAACCATACACCAAATACAATGGGTTGGTTATGCATGGCTGATCCACACAATTCACAAGAAGCCTTTAGATTAACAGAAACAAATAGGCAAGTACTTTTTAGTTAACAAAACTGTGGTTTTTCTTTATCCTCTGACATGTTAAAACTTCGCTGTCGGAATCTTTTTGAATGCATATTCATGTGTGATCTTAATATTCCAACTAACCTTGGTGACAGAAATGGAAAACAGAAGCTATACAAAAATGCGATGTGATGGTGTACACCAAGATCTTCCTCAAATTCCCTCATTGTTTCTGGCCATGTGGTCCTGGTCAAGAGTTTTTTATCTATGCGCACGAACAACGCGGCTACTTTACCTTTTGGCAGGTTTGATTACCTTAAAAATGAAATATTTTACGTTGTTAATCTCGATGCATCCTTTTGTTCAGTCCACATACGGATGAAACGTGGCACATGCACTCTCTAATCTTAGGATTAAACAGCTGGGGGGTCCCTTTGATTATTATCATGCTTTAATTATCTCGAGTAACCAGCGGCATGGTCCATGTAAAACCAATAATACCATTAAAAAACTTGTAGCTTAGTACAACTTGCTTACTCTCCTCTACAGCTTATCATCTTTAATTTCACTGTTGCTTTGTTGTTAATCAGCATATGGAAAATGCGTACCCGGGCTCTAATATTCTGGTAGTGACGTTGACCAACGAGCAGTCGAAGCGCGTGGAAGCTCAATCAGACGAGGAGACGATGAGAGAGGCAATGAATGTTCTTAGGGACATGTTTGGTCCTACCATTCCTCAAGCAACTGATATTCTTGTCCCCAGATGGTGGAACAACCGGTTTCAACGCGGTAGCTACAGCAACTACCCTATGATATCTGATAATAAGCTTCTGCAAAATATCAAGGTATAACATCTTTTTGTTTTTTGGCAACATACATATAGAAATGTCAGGAAGTTATGATAATTCTGTTTTGATTCAGGCTCCAGTTGGACGGGTATTCTTCACAGGAGAGCACACAAGTGAAAAGTTCAGTGGGTATGTACATGGAGGATACCTTGCAGGTATGGATACAAGTAAGTCTTTATTGGAAGAGATGAAGCAGAGCTTGTTGTTACAGCCTTTACTCGCCTTCACCGAGTGTCTAACACTAACAGACCAGAACCCTAATCCTCAAATCTACACTAATGTCAATTTAATATCAGGCAGAAGCTAGACGCCTCTAACCCCTTTTATTATCTTTTTGAGCTACTCATGTGAAGTACTTACGCAACAGATGCCTTGAAATAGCTAAGGCGTCTCCTTTTGCTTTAACCGAATAAACCTCTGATGAACTTTGCTGCCATTTATGTGACATCATGATCCATTCCCGTCGCCATTTCTCTATCTCAAATTTCTCCTTATCTCGTAAGCTTTTCAGCATTTCATTGAAATACAATGTCGCTCGTGGTAAGTAGTAGTCTTCAAGTAACCCACTCCAGAACTTGTTTGCTGATGAAAATGAACACATAAGCGATCAGTTTATTCTAAAAGCTCTTATCTACTGTAAACAAAAAATCCTTTTTCAAGTTTATTTCTTACCATAATCATGAAGCTTGCTTTGGTTCCCATCTTTCGAGTCATACCACATCGTCACTTGCGTTCTCGCGTTCCACTCATACTGTAGGCCAAAAAAAATCATCCATAAGCAGAGCAATGTACTTATTCTAGCTACACGTTTCAAGAACAAAATCGATGTTACACCTGTCTCCTTTCATCACCGTTTCTGGCCAACTTCTTTGCGCTCTCAAGCCATGTCCCAAGAAGGAAATTATCATCTGAAGCAAGCAACACGTCGATGTCCTTTATAAGCTCTAGAAATTTCTTACTCAATCGTCTTAAGCTTCCAATATCTTTCTTTGAAAAAGCGGTGACCGCTTCAATGTACACCTTGTTTGCTAGCTTCGATAAAACTTGACGCGATAGGTCTACCATGTCGTACCTGCAAGCAAAACCCATGGGAATCTGTAGCCATTCAAATGGTAGATACTCTATTTCTAGTTACTCCACCTACCTATATGTTAAGCTCCCAAACAGATCATCCCCAGCGTCCAGGAAAAGTTTCAGAGCTTTGATCACCTCCTTTGTAGAATACCATAAATGCGCCTTAGGCAAACCAGAGATATTATCTTGAAACAAAAATCTTCTTTTTGTTTCAGATGGGTCCGTGGAGATCATGTATGAATCTGTTTGTTCCAATTCGCCTGGTACATAACTAGATGGATCCCAGTCCGGAAGCTTGACTATGAAATCTATGTTATGATCCTAAAACAGAGAATTAAAAGCAAGTTGCTTATGAAACAGAACAGATCTAATTAAGGAGAGATGATGTTGTAGTGACCAGAAGAAAACATACTTTAATTCCATCAGTGCAATTGTAGATAGTGTGATAGAGAATTTCCCAAGCGGCCTCGATTTGATGATTTTCTTTCATATATCTTCTGCGTGCATAGCTCTTTAGCCATTTCTATAAAACCGAATATTAAAAATATATGAAACTGATAGTGCAAACACTTTAAAGTGTCATAGCAATGTGTTTGTTATGCATTACCTGTACATCAACTTTCTCATCTCTAAATGCCATTTCAGACATTAGCTCGTAAACCACTGGATTGTGCTCTATTCCTTCCATACACATTCCTACACCGACCTATGAGAAACACAGATAAGTAGATTGCATTTCGAAAGGGGCGATAACATCCCTAAAGTGTACACATCAGACTAAAGATGTGAAACTCTGAATGTAGTCTTCAATATACCATGGTTGAATTTTCACTGACACAAGCATCAACCGGTCCTGAAGAAATTGAATCAAGAATACCGTACATTTCAATATTGCCTCCAAAATTGTGAAGCATGCACCTGAAATTCATCTGATTTTAGTTTAATCACATAAAATACGACTCTATGACGCCAGCATGAGACAAAGATATACTACCAGATATAAGGAGTTCCATAAAACTGGGCAGACGTGTTCCATATCGGTTTGACATCAGCAAACAGATCAAGAACTATCATTTTTCCAAAGGGAACTGAATGTAAGAGCGCCTGCAGAAAGCAAGGGAAGCTGTCATATTAAACAAGAAATGCCATCTCTTATATGATACACTAGACTCCGTCCGCTTGTATCATAGACACTATATATTGAAAAGTTTACTTTCATCTGGGGGGGCCTCCAGAATTCTGAGTCTGAACTAAAAAGCCAGCCCTGCACAAAGGTGGGTCTCAAGTAAGAAGCATATGAAGATGATGGCATGAAATGGAAATTTCCCTGCCCCGTCATTTTAGATTGCCGTAACTCCAATATCAATACAGTAAAACAGCTTTTTAAATAGCATCCCAAAGTAGGAATGTCACTTAAGAATTCGAAAGGAAAAGAGGGCGTACTTGCATTAACCATACAGCATTCTTGTCTCCTTTGGACATAGCTTTGTACACTGCAGCTCCTAGTGAAGATATATATTCAGGTTCACTTGTGGGAGGAATATTCTCATTGAATGTATCACTGCATTTACACAAGTGGTCAAGAGCTAAGCCAATTGAGATTAACATTACTCATTATTCCATACAAAGAGTTGGTATTTGCGGAAGATTATATTTTCACAAATACTTACCTTGGACCAAAAAAACTATAAAAATTTGCAAGAAGTAATTTACCTCTTTCAGGTAAAAATAGAAGAGAATTACCAGTTATAGATGTTTGTAATCTCTCCATATTCTGAGACAGTAGGAAGGTTAGATTAAAGGCATATCTATCTGTAATAACGGTCAGGTGGGATCTTTGATTAGATTATGGAAACAGAAATAGCATCAGGGTACCTTCAATTTGTTGTTTAATAAAAGCCTCTCCAATGTCAATGAAGAGAGGATCAGAAGGATTCAGAAGGTAAGTGCAGCACCAACGAGGATTACCATCCACGGTGTTCCTGAGAACATATGAAACACAAACACCGTAAATGATTGTTTATGTGAAGAAGAAACAGTAAAAAACTAGCATATGTATCAATTGGATAAAAAGGTTTACGGGCATGATTTACGGAAGGAAAACGTACCAGTCATCAAGCCGAGTTATATTTGCCGCAGGATATATCTTTCTCAAAGCTGATGGAACATTTCCTGAGAATGATGGAAGTACTAGGAAAGAAGGAAACAAAAGAACAATAAAATGCTATGAGAACAATCTATCGTCTATCGAGTATCTGAAAACAGAAGAAAGTGATTGTTCCATTAACCTGGAGTCATTCCAAGCTCCAGCATCCGAGAAAGTATCTGTTTCTGCAAAAGCAACTGATCGCCTAGCCAGTTTTTCGACAATGGACCACCCCATCTGTTATGTAGATGATGTAGTGAGAGATATAGAATATGCGAGTTCCACGAATAAAAAATATAAATATAGCTTAGAAGGAGAACTGGCGATAGGAGCTCGAAAATTTCAGAGATGAGGTTATTTACGCGTGAAGATTTCCCATGCGAGCCCAAGCGAGAAACGCTGGTCCACCAAAATAATCATCCAGATCTTCTTTGCTGATATTGAACCTCTAAAAAAAGATTGATATAGAGCTTGTTTAGTGTATAAAAACTTATGCCCAATTGAAAAAATTGAAATAGCCGATCATTTCATAACGAACAGTCACGATTTCTCTTAATGCAATCTGACAAGAAGTGGAATAAAGCCTTTACCTTGAAAACCTTTTGCCAAATAGCTTCTTGCCCATTGAATGCTAGAGGCAAGTTAATACCTTGTAGTGCCATCCAGTCAATCTCCCTCTCCCATCTCTCCCACCCCCACCAAACATATGAATCTGGAGAAACAAATAAGAAAGCAGGTGCAGGAATGTGACGTGAGTGATTCATCATGAAAACCCTGACATATAAGGGATTTTGAATCCAAGAAGTGTATATGTATGTCTTACAGCTAGATGTAACAACATTTTGGTAATAATTCCAAGGGACAGGGCGACGAATTAAGATGCGTTTAGAATGTAGACGAGGTAGATGTCCAGGATGTGGAACAGAGGCAATCTGGATGCCACCAGTTTTGTCCCAAGAAACATGAGCGTTACATTTATACTTCAAATACCAATGGAGCCCAGAAGCAAGCTCAACTCCAGTTGTGCCTTTAATCCTGAAATATAAGTTTGAAATGCAAAACTAAGAAGAGAGGAATCTTCAACTTAATCTGATCCCTCGTCAAGAAAATCATATGTTACTTACACAATTTCAGGACCAAATTTTCCCGGGCCATCATAGTTCTCAATTAGAAAGCAACTGCTACCACCACAAACATCCTAGTGAAAGGAGAACAATCAGTACTATAAAAATACCCTGAAACTAGCATAAACATGGTTTAAGGAGAAGAAAAAGTAAGAACCTTTGGGACAATTTTGAAATCAAAGCTGAGTAAATGGGTCGGAATCAGTCTCTGCAATAAATCCTTTGCTGCTGATTCTTGTACAGACGGAGCTGGTCGCAGGGAATCCAAACGGTGAAGGAGACCATCGATAGTAGAGTGTTGTAGTGACAAAGATTGAGAGTGAAGAGAAAGAACCAACAAAACCAACAAAACGAATTTGATGGAACGCATGGTGATGATGCTCACTAGCGAGGGAATGAATAAGCGATGATATAAGACTTTGGTCTATGGATATGCAGAGAGCATAGCCACATGATCAATCACCCACCGGCTGTTAAACCGGGTGTTAAAAATAATAAACCGGGCTTTGTTTTTAGTTTATACAAACTTTTTAGCAAACAAACGAGCATATAGCCTTGTTGTGTTGGTTTAAACCCTAGTGTCAGTGTTTGGGGTTTAAATCTGCCTCCTTTGGATCTATAGCTGCAAAGCTCGTTCAAGTTGTAGAGATTCGAACTTCTCCGACATGAAAAATTTGAAGCTTTTCTCAGAGGTTTCTCAGAACATCCAATTGCATTCGACGGAAGAAGTTGTACGGTTCGCAGCTTATGACATCGACCAAAGTCGCTTATTCTTCGCATCATCTTCTAATTTCGTTTACGCCCTTCACCTCTCTTCCTTTCAAGTAAGCAATCGCTGCCTGTGACCATTTGTTTCCTCTATCCTGTTTTTATTGATAAGTAAGCGAGTGAGAAAAAAATGGTCTTTTTTGGTTACATTTAAGTTTGCAAGTAAGGATTTTTTTTGGTTGGTAGAGAAGATTACATGTTAAAGGAATAGGGTTTTTATAAATCGAAAGTCTTTATCCTTATGTTTTGGAGTTTGTGTTGATGTCTTTTATCATAATGTGCCAGAATGGAAGAGCTTGTGCAAAGAATGATTTGCCTGTGGAGGCCTGCAGTATTGATTTGGAGGCAGAAGATTTCATCACTGCCTTTGACTATCTCGCGGAGAAGGAGTCTCTATTAATTGGGACCTCTCGTGGGCTTCTGCTCGTGCATGACGTTGAGAGCAATGTGACTGAGCTAGTTGGAAATATAGAAGGAGGTGTCAAGTGTGTCTCCCCTAGTCCAACTGGAGATCTACTTGGACTAATCACAGGTTTTGGGCAGTTGCTTGTTATGACTTATGATTGGGTTTTGATGTACGAGAGGGCGCTTGCTGAAGTTTCTGAAGGTGTTTACGTAAGTAAGGACCCCTTACCTCCTCTTGTCTACATTCTTCTTGTCTTCTTGGCCGCATAAGGGTTTAAATTTATGTGAATTAAATAACTGTTTTAGGTGGAGCAGATGACGTGTCTGTAAACTGTGGGGGAACTTCGATTTCCTGGAGAGGTGATGGGAAGTATTTTGCGACTTTGGGTGAGGTTTGCGAATCCGGTTCTATGTGTAAGAAGATTAAGATATGGGAGAGTGATTCTGGCGCTTTGCAGTCTTCTTCAGAAACAAAAGATTTCATGAAGGGGATTCTTGAATGGATGCCTAGTGGGGCAAAAATCGCAGCTGTTTATAAAAAGAAGTCAGATGATGGCTGTCCATCAATTGCTTTCTTCGAGAGGAATGGGCTTGAAAGGAGCTCATTTAGCATTGGAGAACCAGGAGATGATAACGTAGCATTTGAGACTCTGAAGTGGAATTCTGCATCAGATCTTCTTGCAGGGGTTGTTAGTTGCAAAACACACGATGCTATTAGGGTGTGGTTCTTTAGCAATAACCACTGGTACGTGAAACACGAGATAAGGTACCCAAAAGAAGCTGGGGTAATGGTCATGTGGGATCCAACAAAGCCAACGCAGTTAATATGTTGGACTCTGGCTGGGCAAGTTACTATTTGCAATTTTATGTGGGTAACGGCTGTCATGGAGGACTCAACAGCCTTTGTCGTAGATAACTCCAAGATTCTCGTGACACCACTATCGTTGTCCTTGATGCCACCTCCTATGTATTTGTTCAGTCTTACTTTTTCTTCCGCTGTCAGGGACATAGCATATTACTCAAGGAACTCTAAGAATTGTCTGGCTGTGTTCTTGTCAGATGGAAACCTGTCTTTTGTTGAGTTTCCTGCACCTAATACTTGGGAAGATTTCGAAGGCAGAGACTTCAATGTGGAAATTTCAGACTGTAAAACAGCACTGGGCTCTATTGTACATCTTCTATGGTTGGATGTCCATTCACTTCTCTGTGTCTCTGCTTATGGTTCTTGCCAGAACAAGTGTCTCTCTTCAGGTTCTTATGAGACAGAGCTTCATGGTTCTTATTTACAGGAAGTTGAAATTGTCTGTTTTGAGGATCATGTTCCTGGTCAAGTAACATGCTCTGGCTTTGGGGCCAACGTTACTTTCCAGACACTTCTTGAATCACAGGTCATGGCTCTTGCCTGGAATCCTAGTAAGCGTGATTCAGCCTTTGTAGAGTTTGAGGATGGGAAAGTGCTTGGCTATGCATCAAGGGCAGGCATTATGGAAGCTCGTATCAGTGATGATATTGTAAGTTTTCCATTGACTTGTCCTTGGGTGAGGGTGGCGCAGGTTGATGCTGGTGGGGTGTCCAAACCCTTAATATGTGGGCTAGATGATATGGGTAGACTGTACATCAACGGGAAGAGTCTATGTAATAACTGCAGCAGTTTCTCATTTTATTCGGAGTTGGACAATGAAGTGGTTACCCATTTGATTATATTGACCAAACAGGATTTCCTCTTTATTGTCGATACCGAGGATGTACTGCAGGGAGAAGCGGCACTTGGAAATGTGTACTTTGTTATAGATGGTAGAAGGCGAGACGAGGAAATTATGAACTATGTAAATGTTTGGGAAAGAGGTGCCAAAGTAATAGGAGTCCTCAATGGAGATGAAGCTGCTGTAATATTACAAACTATGCGGGGGAATCTTGAATGCATTTATCCCAGAAAGCTGGTCCTGTCTTCCATTACGAATGCGTTAGCTCAGCAACGGTTCAAAGATGCATTAAACTTGGTAAGGCGTCATAGAATCGACTTTAATGTTATCGTGGATTTGTATGGGTGGCAGGCATTTCTACAATCAGCTGTAGAATTTGTTGAACAAGTAAACAATTTGAACCACGTTACAGAATTTGTTTGTGCCATGAAGAATGAAGATGTTACAGAAACACTTTACAAGCAGTTTTCCTTCTCCAAAAAGCGGGACAAGGTTTTTTTCCAAGCGAAAGATCGTTGCGGTAGCAAAGTTTCATCCGTTCTACAAGCAATTAGGAAAGCCCTTGAAGAACAGATACCAGAGAGTCCGTCAAGGGAACTCTGTATTTTAACCACTCTTGCCCGTAGTGATCCACCAGCTATTGAGGAATCTCTTTTGAGGATAAAATCTGTTCGTGAAATGGAGTTGCTAAACTCTTGTGATGATTCAAGAACAAAGTCTTGTCCATCTGCAGAAGAAGCCTTGAAACATCTTCTGTGGTTATTGGATTCCGAGGCTGTCTTCGAAGCTGCCTTAGGTCTTTATGATCTGAACCTTGCAGCTATTGTGGCACTCAATTCCCAGCGTGATCCAAAAGAATTTCTACCTTATCTTCAGGAGCTGGAAAGAATGCCCGAGCCCTTGATGCATTTCAACATTGACATTAAATTGCAACGTTTTGATAGTGCTCTGAAGAACATTGTTTCAGCAGGGGAAGGCTACTTTCCTGATTGCATGAGTTTAATGAAGAAAAACCCTCAACTTTTCCCGCTGGGCCTTCAGCTTATTACTGATTCTGAAAAGAAGCAAGCGGTTCTAGAGGCTTGGGCAGATCATCTCACTGATGAAAAACGTTTTGAGGATGCTGCCACTACGTACCTATGTTGTTTTAACCTGGAAAAGGCTTCAAAGGCGTATCGTGAATGTGGTGATTGGAGCGGGGTACTCAGAGTGGGGGCGCTCATGAAATTAGGTAAAGATGAGATCTTGAAATTGGCATACGAACTCTGTGAAGAGGTCAACGCTCTTGGGAAACCGGGGGAAGCAGCGAAAATAGCTCTAGAATATTGCGGAGATGTAAGCGGTGGAATTAATTTGCTTATCAATGCGAGGGAATGGGAAGAAGCTTTAAGGGTTGCCTTTCTGCATACAGAAGATGGTTTAATCGCAGTGGTGAAGAATTCTGCCCTTGAGTGTGCTAGTGGTCTAGTAAGCGAATTCAAAGAATCAATAGAAAAAGTAGGAAAATATTTGACTCGGTATCTAGCTGTTCGGCAGAGACGATTGCTGCTTGCAGCAAAGCTCAAGTCCGAGGAACGGTCAGTAATTGATCTTGACGATGACACAGCTTCAGAAGCAAGTAGCAACCTGAGTGGAATGAGCGCCTACACTTTGGGGTACATATCTTCATCTGTCCTGTTTTCTTTACTAATGTGGAAGTTTTCTTGCCGGATCTTAGATTGCAGTAGATAATGTAGTTGTTTGGTGTATTAAATAGGGAAAGAATGTAGCAGTTAGGATCTTACATAAAAGTTCTTGTTTCTATGATATTATTCCAGGACAAGGAGAGGTTCTGCTGCTTCAGTCAGCTCTAGCACGGCGACTAAGGCAAGAGATCTGAGGCGCCAGAGAAAGAGCGGGAAAATCCGCGCTGGCAGGTATGTCTATGTTCTTATGAAAGTGATGGGTCTGATTTGGTGAGCAAAAAATGTATGTAATAATGAATCAAATTGGCGTGAAAATGCAGTGCGGGTGAGGAGATGGCTCTTGTTGATCATTTGAAGGGTATGCGTATGACCGAAGGAGGAAAGCGAGAGCTCAAGTCGTTGTTGATATGTCTGGTAACACTTGGTGAGAAGGAGTCTGCACTGAAGTTGCAACAGACTGCAGAGAATTTCCAGGTCGCTCAAGTAGCAGCAGTAGAGCTAGCAGACGATACAGTATCCAGCGAGAGCGTCGATGAAGAAGTTTGTTGCTTTGAACGTTACGTTCAGAAGACGAGATCTACGGCACGTGACTCTGATGCCTTTAGCTGGATGCTTAAGGTCTTCGTTAGCCCATGAAAATCTATAAATCTGGTTCTTGGCTGAATAAACATATCAACAAGCTTGTGCGTTTTAAACATCAAACCTTCCTGCTACATTTTGTCTCTTCGTTCTGGATCTTTCTTATTATTGCCATTTCACGCACCAAAGAGAATGAGTTGCATCCATCTACCACATTTTTTGTTCATCGCTTAGATTCCTGTATTGCACAAGATAGGGCTTATCGGATAAAAATGGACCAATGATGCTCCATCATATCACTTTAACCCCAGAAATACTTTGGGCTGACTTTAATACCATTATCAGTTATCACTCTTTTTCACCGGAAAAGAGAAAACAAGTGAGACGATGATGGGTGTTCAGCTGTTGTTTTCTTGGCTTCATTTAGTTATAAACTAAATAAAATGGAAACCATATTTATATATATACACCTAATTAATTAATTATGCTTCTATAATTTGGCTATATATACAGCGATTTGTCCTATATAAATAAACGCATTTATTCAAGGTCACTACCACCATA
>KE154900.1:61705-72726 GCA_000411075.1 Sisymbrium irio | reverse complement strand
TGATATACGAAAGTACTTTTTTTTTTTTTTTTGCATTTTCCTAATACATATGGGTTTGACTGGTTGTGTTAAGAGTAAAAATGTAGAAAATAAGAGGTGGAAAAGAGAGAAAAAAAAAATCTGGAGTAAATGTTTATTCTATCATAATGTTGAGGGGCGATTTATTATATTCTTTACTGTTTTTCTTTAATTCTGATTGGTATAAATTAGAGTAAATAATCTAACAATGTCAGACAATCAGACCCCATGAAGTTTTACCATAAATGCATTGGCTTTCTTTTCTTTGATTTTCAATCTATAAATGTCTCCACATCTCGTCTCCGTGTATATTATTAACGTTTTCTATAAGTAAAGTAATTTTCTTATGTTTAAGAACCTGCTAAAACTCATTAAATATCTCCAGTGCCCCCTCACCCACCCAAAAAAAAAAAGATAAACTCCTCATCTCATTCACATATATCTTTTTTGTTTATCATTCATCACTGTTTTTTGTTTTGATTTGTTGACCAAGACATTCATCACTGTCGTACGAGAATTGTCATCAGAGCTGTGAAGCTCACACTTCATAATCGACATTCTGTCCTTCTCAAACAGTCTGGTGGCTCATAATCCGCATGTGCCCGACCACAACATTCTCGACTCCCGGGAGACCCAACCTACATTATTCGTTATTTGTGATTTTTACAGGTTCGTATTTTATTTCAGAATAGTTTTTCTCTATGAGTCGAGTTGATGATGATGAGAAACCATATAATTTCAAATAAGCCATACTTTTGTTTTGGTCATCCATTTCGTATCATTTGGGTGGTCTCACTTTTCTGTTTTGTTTTGCTTTGTGACGTAAAATGATCTCATTGGTACTACTAGGCATATACTTTATAGGGCTCTACGTTAGATATCTTAGGTCCCTACATCTTATCAAAAGATAGTTATGTTATTTTGGAATCGATATAAATCCATCAGAAGCGAGTTGATAAAGTGATAGGGGGGCGTTTTATAGGTCGTTTAGACGATTATTAAATTATGTAACGACAAAAACAGAATAATAGCATGAAAGCATGAGGTGATACAATAATTAACGGAAGCAAGTGAGTAGTACCTGAAATTGAAACTGCCAAGTTAAATAAAGTGACAAATAATTAAAGCTGGTCTATGAGAGTCAGCACCGAACCAATCAAGAAATGTTTACCTCTTAAAACACGATTTTAGTGCTCTTTAGATTTCCTGTTTTTTAGGTAGATGTATGAATTCCTTGCACTTTAACAAATGCTTTTAAATGCTCTTTACGTCGGAACACATGAAGACGTTATGAGGCTTCAAACAGAATTCATATATATATATATATATATTGTGTATATATATATAGATATACATACACACGCATAAATATAACTTTTATCTTCCCTTATAACAAACCAAAACAACTATTTTCTAACCTAAGAGTTTTTTTTATGCAGAGAACTGCAAATAATGAAGCTTCAGAAAGCAAGGCCATTCATGGCCATTGTTTTCATTCAGTTTTTGTATGCATTGATGTCTATAGTAGCAAAACTAGCTTTGAACAAAGGAATGAGCCCACACGTCTTAGTTGCTTACCGAATGGCAGTTGCTGCAGCTCTTATTACTCCTTTCGCCCTCATCCTTGAAAGGTTTCTTCTTCTTCGTCTTCTTCTTCTTATGGTTCAGGCCTGTAAAACAAAAAACATACACTATGGAGCTAAAATAATTGTATCTTGTGTTGCAAACGTAGGAACTCAAGACCAAGGCTGACTTTCAAAATCTTATTTCAAATATCCATCCTGAGTTTATTTGAGTAGGACTTTGTTACATCATTTCTGATTCACAATGATAGACATTGATTCCTCCGTGTAACTAGGTTTAAATGAAACAAATGCAGGCCTGTGGTCGAACAAAACCTCTACTACTCAGGGATGAAACTTACTACTGCCACATTCACATCGGCTTTGTGCAATGCACTTCCTGCAATGACATTTATAATGGCTTGCATTTTCAAGTAGATCTCTCTCTTTCTCCCTACCAATATTATTGCCAATGCATACACTACGGTATTACTGATTCTTTTTTTATTCGGTTTCTGATTTCTTAAAAGACTCGAGAAGGTGAATATCAAAAGGCGTCACAGCCAGGCGAAGCTGGTGGGAACCATGGTGGCTATTGGAGGAGCAATGCTCATGACATTCGTGAAGGGGAATGTCATTGAGTTGCCTTGGACAAGCAAGTCAAGGGGCATTAATGGGCAGTCACATGCTATGATTACTCAAAAGCAGGGAGATATAGGAAAAGGATCAATTATGCTTGTAGCAAGCTGCTTCAGTTGGTCATGCTACATCATTTTACAGGTAGAACCCATTCCCTATTCTTATAACTCTCTATAATCGAAGTCAAACGACCTTATATTTAAACCCATAATCAATTCAAGAAACAGTTATAACAATCATATGTTTTCCAGAATCTTGCTAGAACAACAGCTTATGTTTTCCAGAATCTTGCTAGCCAATCTAAAACAAGAAATCTTCCACCAGTTTAACTAAAGCCCGATGTATTTCCCAGTAGAAAACATTAACTGATACTAAATAAATCAGTCAAATCACGGAGAGGTAGTTAAGGTAACAAGAATTTATATTTTTTTCAGGCAAACATTCTGAATTCATATCAAGCAGAGCTCTCGCTAACAGCACTTATGTGCATTATGGGGATGCTGGAGGCTACAGTTATGGCATTGATATGGGAAAGGAAGAACATGTCGGTCTGGAAAATCCACCTGGATATGAGGCTATTAGCTTCGATATACGGGGTACTACAATTGTTATCTCTGTCCCTAAAGTTCACAGTAAAACCTCGTTGTGTGTGTGTGTGTGTGTGTGTGTGTGTGTGTGTGCGTGTGTGTTTGTTTGTTGAGCGAAGAAGTATTGTTGATTGTCACACAGGGACTTGTCTCAGGGTTAGCATACTATGTTATTGGATGGGCATCAAAGGAGAGAGGGCCTGTGTTTGTGAGCGCATTTAACCCGCTCAGCATGGTTATCGTTGCTATTCTAAGCTCCTTTGTTTTCTTAGAAAAACTGTACCTAGGAAGGTAAAAAGCCTTGAACCAAGACTACTATTGCGATAGATCTAAAGTTAGAGAATTGCTTTTCACTAAATGGTTTCCTAAATTTGTAGGGTTGTTGGATCAGTTGTCATCGTTATTGGAATATATTTGGTACTATGGGGTAAAAGCAAGGACAAGATAGGGCAGCTTCCACCAAACGCAGGGTGTGCAGAGGACAAGATAGGGCAGCTTCCACCAAGCGCTGGGTGTGCAGAGACTGTGGTAAAAGTTGACGAACAGATGGTTCCGACGCCTGATAATAACCAAGTACTCCCCAATCGTGACCAGTTAATGATCCCAAAGGCAGCGACTCAGTCTCAGCCAGTCTGAGATGCCGATTTTGTTCCAGTATCTCTATATAAAGCACAAAATTTTTGATGCTATGAAAAGTATAGTTGGCCAGAATAACAGCAAGCAATGCGCTGCGTTAAGTCTCAAAGAAGGTATCTGCATCTTAAGTTTTGGAGTATTTACAGAAATTTAGATACTTAAGTAAGAGAACTAGACTCACCAGGCAGGCCATCATAGCAGTTCAAGGTTCTGATTCAACATTAGAAGCTAAGTTACAGAGAGCAAGAACGGAATTAACTTACGACAAAAAGCTTGCAAGTTGATAACTCGTCTTCTCAAGATGCCAAAGTGACAGCATCCTTCCCATAGATACGTTGAAGTTCAAGGCTGGCAACTTGATATGAGGCTGAAAATAGACAAAAGTAAAATAATATTTTCAGCTGAGATAACCTACAAGGATGGTCTATTGTATCTTGTTCAACATGTCTTGCTTTAAACTGCTAAATCAAATTACAGTGTCTAAGTTGTAATATTACCTTTCCAGGTGTTGAAATTTTTATGGTTGATATCAGATCCTGTGACATTTTGAATAGCATCGAACAACTTCTCCTGAGGTGTATTCTTCAGCTCTTGAACAACGCCATAAATGGTCTTTCCATTCTCAAAGTATATGTGGTTATTTGGGTGTTTTGTCTTGCAATTAGCATGCTGCTCGAATTCATACGCATTGAGAATCTGTTGCACAGTTTTGGAAAATTAATATCTGGCAAGCATTTGTATCATACAAACCTGCCAGTGAATTACAGAAACCATTCATATTACGATGCTTACTTTATTAAAGTTACAGTCGCCACAACCACATAGATACCCAGTCCCCTTTATAATTCCTTTGAGATTTTTCTGCGAAATTATATTTCAGCACACATTGAGTAAAGTGAAAGGTTCCTCCTCAGGACAGATAAAAAGAACAAACTGACCTCACGTGACCACGAGTAGTATTTCACAGTAACCCCATCAAACATTCCGGTTGATAACAAGGACTTAACATTTGTAGGAAATGTGTTTGTTGAAGCCTTCTTTGATGTCTTTGGATCTTTGCTTTTGGCCACGGGCAAGGTATCACCTCCAGGGCTAGCAAAGGGTGGATTTATAAATTCAAAAGACAAGCTTTCCTCGGCTTCCATTTGAAGCGGATTTTTAGCAGTTGCAGGGGCATGGCTGAAGTTCTCATAACCGGTAATAACACGAACTGGCGAACCCATTGTGGTTTCTTTCTGAGAACCTCCAAAAGAAATGGTTTTGCTTCTATCCTCGTGCCTAATTCGATCATTGTTCCGGTCTGCTCTGTGTTGGCTAGAAACCATAAATGCCATTTCACTGCCTTCCGTGTATGGGGACTGTTGTCCTGACAACACATTGGCATTTTCTTTGTGATATGATGATTCGATCGTGAAAAGGTTTTCCGGTACATTATCACAAGGAAGAAGAGACATGAAGTTCTCATGTCCTTTGTTATAGGATGGATTCATTGAGTTGATAGGCTTTTGAAGAGACTGACCCATCAAGGTGAAGTTTTCTACTCCTTTGTCAAATGGATGAAATGTTGAGAAGACATTTTCATGGCCTTTGTCATAATCGAAGTTTCGAATGAAATTTCCATCCAGCTTGCTAGCGAAGGGCCCTGGCAAGATGAAGCTCTCGTCAATATTACTGCAGGTTTGGGCAAAGGAGAGCGTGCTATCTTGACCGCTAACATATGAAGGACCCGTTTCAAATGATCTTAAACTTCCGTCACCAAGAAGCTGAACCATGGATTCGGGCATGTTTCGAGGAGATTCACACACTTGACTGACTTTAACCTTTTTAATGGTGTCAAGGCAGCTACTATGAACCACCGGAATCACAACTGATGAAACAGTATTGCGTTGCTCGTCAATATATTGACCGTCTAGAGAAATATGTCTGCCAAGGAGATCTGATGCAAGGTGCGCATTAGCAGGATCGAATAAGCAATCAGTTAACTGTCTAGGCACAGGAGAATTGTCCCATGCAGATAAACTCATATGTGGAGTTAAGGAACCCGGCCGGGAACCACCATCAACCTCTACCACCTGCCTCTTATTACTGAGTAGTTCTGAGCCGGACTCTTGTGTGACCCACTGATGAGTACGCTTTAGCTCCATTCTCGAAGAAGCAGAATATGGAATCTCCTCAATATCGTGTCTGCCAAGATCAGTTCTCATCCTCTGTCACAAGTAGCAAGTGAGCTAATCAGTTACACCACTCCCAAAAAATGTGGGTTGCATAATCATATAAGAAAAATAAAAATCACACAGCCACAGAGAAAGACGACATTGCACACAAATGAAAACATTTTAGACATATGATGAAAAAGTAGAAACTTTGAGTTTGAGATGGCCAAGAGGAGTAGAACAACTCTAGCTAATCTCGTAAAATTGTTCTTACGGATTGAAAAGGAAGATGAAAGTTAGGATTTTTATTTGAAAGAATTGGCTACAACCCTAAAACCATGAATTCCCAAGTCTCGAAAAATCTCGGCTCTTACCTTGCATCACCGGAAATGAGATCGCAGAGGTGTTCTCAGAGTTATCGGTAGCTCCAGTCAAAACCCAGAATCCAACAGAAGAAGTCGTCAGGAGAATCCAAAGATTGGGGCTTTTGGGGGTAAGTCAAGAGACAGAACTTGAATTCCGAGTGTTGAGGTTGAGGGAAGAGTGAACAAGGAAGGAAGGATCATCAAAGAGACACTCAGAAGGGATTCGTATCGTTAAGACTGAAGGAGTAAGTGGAAAAGTTTAGAAAGATACAATTTTTTTTGCGACTCTTAACAATGCCCGCCAAACTCAAAGGTCCTTTAGACACCTCGGCCTCGGTTTCACCCTCTCTGCTTTCGTTCAGATATTTTTCTTAAACGTAATTCATTTCCAGATGTTCTTTTTTTCGGTGCAAGTAACAGTAGAATTTTGTGGAATTTTTCGGAATATTCATGATGGCTTTTGGTACGAATCGAAGAATCATTTGGTGGAGCTATTAGAATAAAAAATGATGATATCAGCGAAATTTATCTGACGGATTGGTTAATTATCAATGGTTATGGGCCCGTGTACCGAGTGTCCTCATCTGAGAGAAACAAAAGAATCCCAGTTCTCTCTGAATTCGCAAAGGACTTTTATGATTAAAAGGTTTACCATTTTAACTAAAATCCATATTTGCTAGTGCTGCCTTTAGAAGTTGTACAATTTTAAGTAACATATGATCAGAGTCGGAAGTAGTCCAAATGGGGATATGTTGGGGTTTTCCCAAAAACATTGATTGGTTTTACATACGAGGACTCACCCTTTTTGACATAAGAATAAGACTATGTATAAGAATCAAACAAGCCCTATATAAATACCATTAGAAACACTAGAAACTAGATTTCATCTTTTAATAATCAAAGGTTTTCAATTTCGTTCAACCCCAGCCGCAAAATTTGGTTTTTTTACCTGCCTTTCTTGGCCATTTTAGGATTCTTGCACATCCTAATACTAAGAGGCGTAACTTCCACCAGTTCATCCTCTTCAATGTATTCGATGCAGTCGTCCAGACTGTAAGTCAAGGGAGTGTCAAGAACCACTGTAATTGACAAAAAGATTTTGTCAGCAGATGGATTTGTAACTTGCACAAGTTTAAGGTTATATGAAATACCTGTTACATCTTTGTTGGACCGTATGTTTGTCGCTGCTTTCTTCTTGCAGATATTAAGGCCCAAGTCCCCAGGCCTCTGATGGATCCCGACTATCTGACCTTTGTATACATCCACACCTGCACCTACAAACATTTGCCCTCTCTCTTGCGCACTTGCCAAAGCATAAGATGTTGATGTTCCATCTTCAAAGGCAACCTGAAAGTCCCACTTTCTTTTCAGAAACCACGAAATAACTACCAAAATGCCACATGTCTCATCAAAAGTTAATTCCTAAAAACTCTCTCAACTCCCTAAACTTACCAGCGAACCCAGATCACGGGTGCTAATATCGCCTGCCCAAGGTCCGTAACTATCAAATACGGTGTTGAGGATAGCTGTCCCACGAGAAGCTGTTAAAATTGCATTCCTCAATCCAAGAAGTCCACGTGTTGGGATTTTGTACCGCAGAAAGACTGTCCCTTCCGACCTGTCATTCCAGGATTCACACACATAGTCAGATTGATCTTACTAGCTGCCACACACACGCACACAAAAGTCACAACTGAATGAAATGTTAACATGACATCATGCATTGTTGTTCTCGTACAAATGCAGTAAGCTGGAGAAAAACCGCTTTATGGTCCTGATTGAGAAAATGACCAAACAGTTCTCAACGCAGTAGTGAGTTAACTGCTGCTATAAACAGCCAAAATTAACAGTTCAATATCTTCAGTCAGTTTATTCCCAACACGAGTAAATAGTCATTAAATTGAGCAGTCTTAACATAAAACCATAATGAAGAGGCGTAAAAGACTATGGACACCCAGCGCCTTGTGTATAAAATAATGGGATGGCAATAGAAACAATACGTACCCAACACCCTGCATATCAAACATCTGTCCACGCCTTTTGCCAAGAAGTTCAACAACAGGTCCCATGTGATTCTCTGGTACTTCAACAGTTGCTACCTGAATTAGTGAGCAAAAGATAGTTATTCTCGGTGAGTAGACAATCAAATAGAAGATACTCAAATCAAAGTGAAATCATGCTTTCAACAAAAGAAATCGTTTCATAGTTTGCTCATTCCTTTGGTGGGAAAATAATAGCGTCAGTCAGAAACTCACCTCATATGGCTCCAGCAATTTATCGTTAACCCTTTTGTTGATAACTTTCGGGGGTCCAACCATAAATTCATATCCCTCTCTTCGCCTGGAAAATATTATCGTTCAGCTACTTTCAATATCAAATGTGAGAGGTATGATGGTCAGTGAAGTACTTACATGTTCTCTATCAAGATGGTAATGTGTAATGTGCCTCGGCCACTAATAATGAATGTATCTGCTGTCTCACCATCCTCCACTTTCATAGCTAGATTTCTTTCAAGTTCACGGTTTAAACGATCTCGTAAGTTCCTGCTCGTAACATACTTCCCCTACAAGAACGGAAATAAAATTCAAATGATGCTCTAATCCGTTTCATTTTGGTCGACAACGTTGCACTAATCCAAGTTACAATTTCCGTCTAACATCTTTAGCCATGCATTCATGGAAAATGAGAAAAATAGACACATGACAGTCATATCAGCCATGATTACACCTACCTCACGACCAGAAAACGGAGAGGTATTTACAGAGAAGGACATTTTCACAGTTGGCTCTTCTACTTTGATTGTAGGTAGAGGCTTTCCATGTACTTTATCAGCAATAGTCTCCCCAATCTGCAAATGTAAGGGGTTTACAAAGAAACCGAGACGTAATAACTCAATCAGCAACAAAAAGAAAATGCAAGCAATTATCTAGCAGCGTTACAACAGTCTCTCGCGTTTGGTATCCATGCATACACGTATACCTGAATGTCATCTATGCCACATACAGCGCAAATATCTCCAGCTTCCACTGTATCAGCAGGTACTCTGTAGAATTTCTCATAAACAAAGAGCTCACTCACTTTTGCAAATCTACAGGAATCTTCAGAAGTGCAGACCTGTAAAGTCAAAACCCAATAAGTTTTTACAATAAACAATATCAATTCTGAAGAAGCTTGTGAGTTCGTTTTGGATTCTCGCTGTTTCTTAATGTTATGGTGTCATCCCCCATTCAGTTACGTTTTAGACGTATTTTATCACAAGCTTTAACGAACTAGAAACCTAGGAAACGCAGCAGAAATTTCATCTAAGAATCTCTTTTTCCATTTTGCTTTCCATTTTTCTATGTCTAGAGGCCACCTGTTCTTGAGAAATTTGACTAGCTTAAGGTGATATTTTCTTGTATGAGCCCACATCATTCA
This sequence comes from Sisymbrium irio, assembly GCA_000411075.1. Classification (NCBI taxonomy): domain Eukaryota; kingdom Viridiplantae; phylum Streptophyta; class Magnoliopsida; order Brassicales; family Brassicaceae; genus Sisymbrium; species Sisymbrium irio. The sequence continues at coordinate 63,349 of KE154900.1, read as the reverse complement.
TGTCCGATAACAAACGAATAAGCTGAAGATTTATCAAAATGTTACCCTGACATCCATTCCTTTGCGCAGTGCCCCTGCGTGTAGCCGCCCAATAGCAATACGTCCTTTATGCTCATCATACTCGATATTTGTGGCCTGAAAAAAGTAACCTTAGTTTCATACAAGTGAATATCTACACAACGATCTGATTCATTGAAACTTATTTTACAGTTTGGTTTGAGGAATATCCCAGTGCAGTAACCCGAACAGTTTATTGATTATAGTCATATATGCAAGGACCCTTTTTATGAGATATGTTCATCACTTCGACCGGATATGGACCCAGACACAAGCCATATATGCAAGTTACTTGGGGGAACCATTGGAGGATCACTAGTTTTCTGGTGGGACTTGAAGCTTGGTTAGAGTAAGTGATTTTAATTGGTGAGAGATAAGTATTTGATGTGTACATTTCGAGCAAGGAGATAAAAGGATAAAAATGCATTGGCATGGCTGGGAACAAACACATGAAACATGAAGCGGTAGAAAAATTACAATAACTTACAAGCATCTGAAGTGCACCATCTTTTTCAATATTTGGCCCAGGTACACATCTAATTATCGCCTCGAAAAGAGGTCCCAGGTCTTCAGAAAGGTCATCCGGAGAAAGCCCTGCCTTTCCTTTAATCCCACTAGCGTAAATCGCTTGGAAATCACACTAGACGCCACCAACAGCCAAAAAAAAAAAAAATTAAGGTTAGTATCACATAATTATACTCATACGTATATGAGTTAAGCGAGATACCACACAAAGGACAGGCAAACCAAGAATCAACAATACCTGTTCATCTGTAGCGTTTAGTTCAATAAATAGTTCAAAAGTGGAATTGACAACAAATTCAGGACGAGCAGAAGGCCTGTCAATCTTGTTTACGACCACGACAACTGCATGTCCAAACTCAAGGGCCTTCTTTAAAACAAACCTCGTCTGGGGCATCGGTCCCTCGACAGAGTCCACCTAAGAAACAAGGGAGCGAGAGGAGGAAAAATGAGATATGCGGAGCTGAAGGTTTATAATTGTAGAGCAATGAGACAAAGCATCAACATTACCACAAGAAGCACTCCGTCAACCATGTTCAGGACACGCTCCACTTCACCCCCAAAGTCAGAGTGGCCAGGAGTATCAATGATATTTACTTTTGTATTTTTGTAAGTGATGGAGGTGTTTTTGCTAAGAATTGTGATTCCTCTTTCACGTTCGAGGTCATTTGAGTCCATGATCCTCTCTTGCATAACTTGGTTATCTCGGAATACCTACAAAAGTAAGATATGGGAATTATTGAACATGGACTAACTTTCCTCAGGTTGGATAAAATCCAAATATGCCATATGCGTTTCAGGTGTTACCTTGGCTTGCCTAAGCATAGAATCAACCAAAGTAGTTTTGCCATGATCAACATGAGCTACAATTGCTATATTCCTCACGTCATTCCTCCTCACCAACTGCTTCTTCTTCACCTCTATTGGCACAGAAAGAGTGGGTTTTTAGAGAACCAATCAAGCATATAATATATATAGAAATGAAACCAAGTGTGACCTTTAAGTATCACAAGTTAAAGCTAACTAAAAGTCGTTCCTTGAGCAACAAAGCTACTTGACCCTATC
>KE154900.1:40329-61541 GCA_000411075.1 Sisymbrium irio | reverse complement strand
AGATAAAAAGACGGGAAATGACCAGAGGAAGGCTCGGCGGTTGATGGAGAGACGGAGCAAGTGATGGGACGATGAAGCGGACGTCGCCGGGAACAGAATCGAAGAGCTCCTCCTGGTTGAAGCGCGGAAGCAAAGCTTACGCCGAGCACTTGTTGTTGCTTGTGAAGCAGAGGAGAAGGTCGTCTCCCCAAAACCGCTGGAGAAGCGGAAGAAGTGCTCAAGCTCAGCTCCATTTCAGTTTCTCTCCCAGAGATAGAGAGAGAGAGAGAGTAAAAGGATTTACTTTGGTTGGAGAGGAGAAGACGAAGCTCTCTGTTTTATTCCGAGGATTACGAAGCCGCTTTTCGTTAAGACTGCGCTTTCGTGTGGAGTAGATAGATGGACCAGGTTATGCCACGTCTGACTCCCTCCACTTATCGATTCCCACCCTTCGACCCTCAACCACAAAGAGCCGTGTCACTTATATTGTGGCTCACCCTCCAAAAGTCACAAGTTGGCTCATGATAAGTCTTAGTGACCATGGCTCTTGTGTATTTTTCTTACAACTACTTAGATAAGAAAAAAGAGATTGCATAGTTCATGTGTAGTCGTATAGAGGACTTCCTTTAATCTGTTTACAACAAATTAGGCAGACAAAACATAAACTATACATGATCCTAGTTTGAAACATTATCTGAACTATGTAAAACCCATAAATTTGATGCTTTCGACAAGACAAATAACATAGCGCAGCAAGTCTTGCATTGTCGTTTGAAGGACAAAACGCAAATAGGATCGTATAATTTACATCAATAAGAATATATTTTTAAAAAAGGTATTGAGAATATTGCACCACCACAAATATCATTCTCAGGCTTCTCGTGACTCGGGCATCATCATCAGATCATGATCTCTCGTGCAAGTAATGGGTTCACAAAAGCTGATAGCTCAGAGAGATCAAAATATTCACAGCTTCAGGTCAATACGCTCGGACCATTCTAATATCCCAGAATGGACCTGGTCATGTCCTAGATCGGATCCGTTACCTCCGGCAGCAACCCTCATTATATCCTCTATCAACGCAAAGTTTCCCATGATATCAACATGGGCACCACTCTGGGTCCCGCGCCCTTCAAGCAGGTTAGCCGGTGGAGAGTGGTTGTACTCTCTAATGTAAGTCTTGATTCCTGAGGGGTTGAATCTTGTCTTGCCACGCCAAGCTTTAGCACACATGAAGCCGGCACTAAGGACCGGTACTGTTTCATCCCCATCCGCATTGTAAACTCCCGCTTTTAGACAGCTCTCTTCATCCTCCTCGTGAGCAGAAGTAAAGATTTGAAAGGGGATGCAGCTGTCAGGTGACTGATTAAGCTTGTAGATGTACGATCGTTCTGTTGGTATCCCAACTCCATACAATGAGTAGATCTCCATTTCAGGGGCATTGGGTAATCTGAAACAGTAGAAACACACCAAACAAGGTTAGAATAAAACAGACATCCACGAATGATTCTTAATGGGATGAGTAACTGAGCAACGCATTCACATAAGATGAGTATAAAGAATGGTTATGCAGTGATTTCTTTTTCATGTCAAAGCCATTCTGGAGCTGCTTTTAGCAGCAAGCCTTCTCGAGCAAGACTGAAATGGCTTTAGCTTTGAACTGATAACCATATCCAACAAGACGGAAATAAATAGAGTGATAACGCATCAGGAAGAAGCATAGAAAGCATAGAGTTGGTACCAAAACAAATCACTTACTTTGTTTCCAATGGATTGGACCAGTGTCTGTGATGTTCGTACTTAGGGTCATCTAAATCATCCGCAATCCCGTATGAGAAATGAGCGGATCCACGCGCCATCATCTTAGGAGCAACATAGTGTAGTAAATCTATAACTGCATCAGCAGTGTAGACCTTATACTCAGCAATAGCTTTGATCCCTCCAATTCCCATGTCATGGTACTCTGTCCACACGTCACGGCACGTATTATTTGGGACACTCTGACCTTTGACAGCACCCTTCACCAAGAAACAAATATAGATTATTAATCATCTAATCACAAAAGGTACAAGAGGTCTATCTGATTTGTATGACCTTACTCGAAAATCAATATTTTTAATCTCGGATGGCGGAGCCTCTGCCACTTCTTTCCCAAACGATATAATTCTTCCGTAGTTGACAGGCTTCGTCTTGGAAACTGAATTTTCACCAGCTTCACCGCGAGTCCCGTTGCTCTTTTGCTTTTTCCCAGAACAAATGTGGCCTTTCTCAGGTGACCAATCAAGACCACCCCATATTGTGTCACCTCCTTTTGGTATCATAGACATTGTCGAGTCCCATGTACGCGTCATTCTCATTACATGCTGCAACGTCTGAAGCCTAAATATATCCGTGTCTAAGAACCCTGGGGCAATCGCTCTGTAATTTTCAAAAACAGGAAAGTTTATTAACGAACCAAGCGACTGAAAGTACAACTGAACCAACAATCCTGTATTTAAGCAGAAATGAAGACCATTGACGCCCACAAAAAAGACCATACAGGAAAACTGAAATAAGGAAATTGGTAGAGAATGGAAGAATGGAAGAATGGAAGCTCCAGAGCATTCCATAACAAAATATGATGTCAACAAAAAGACGATACGACTAATTTTCGTCAAAGCTTGGAAACTAGACAGGGCAACGGAGAAATGCGTATGAATTAAAGAAGAGGCCTACTTTAAATGTTTCTTTCAATTTGGTTTATACTTAGATTGCATAAAAAAGATCATGCATTTATGTGTCCTACTGGCACAGAAAGTTGTCGTTATTTAGCCAGACATTTGTGGCTAAGAAAACGGAGATGAGCACACCCTAGGTGATCGAAAACAGCAAGAATCAGAATAATTAATATAGGTGCATAACAACTCTACCTTTACTTATATAAAACTGAATGTGTTCTAGAAGTTCACTATATCACCCAACAGCCGGAACCATCATTATCAAATTCATCAATTGTTTAAATTTCAAGACAGGTTCAGTTTCATGAGCAGTAAAACAATAACCAACCAACGTCAATATTGTAGCAGAGGTAATATAGCACTATTACTAGAACTGGTCATCAAAACCACAGTCCAACTTGATACCTGGCAACGGCAACATCCTTAGCTTCAGCAGAGAAAAGCCCAGCGACAGCTTTTGGAACACCGAGAAATGGCCCACCAATGTTCATCACCGCCTTTATATACTTCGCACACCAATCAGGCCCACCACCGCCACCCATAGGAGCTGGTGCCTCAACCCATTTCATAAAATGTAGAAAATACAAGACCCCCATGGAATGTGGAACTATAACTGCCTTTTTTCCACCGTTGGTAGAAACCATCAACTCTATATTACTTTTCATTCGGCTAAGTGTCTGGTCACGCACCTAATAATTCAACATTACATATATTTAAGCCGCTAGAGATGAAGAAAGAAACGTGAAATGGAACAGAATAGTAGATTTTTTTTCATGAGAAAAGAACCTCTGTGTTCTGAAACGAAAGCCTCCAGTCATATGCAGCCATGTACATATTTTTCTCTTCATATCCGATATGTGCAAGATTGGCAATGAGCACTGCCCAGACAAAGTAGCCAGGAGCAAAGTAATCAGCAGCCACGAGTCCTGATACAGCTCTAACTCTAATACCAGCAGGATCCAACCCAGTTTCGTTGTCAAGTGACATGTGCTCCACCCAACATAGAGGTCTGAATCAAAGAAATAATGAATTACGCAAGATACTATCAACAATAAATAAAACTGTCCAAGCTATAACAAAGCAAAAACAGAGGATCAGTGAGCCAAAAGCAGAAAGGCGCAGATCATAACAAATAAAATAGATGCAATGCTATCCAAAAAAAAACAGTTATTTAATGAATAGCAGGCTCGGGAGGAGTTCACAGCTAGATAACAGAATGAGGATGGATGAAATTAAGACAGATAAATGTGGAAAATTTTGAAAATCTCATTTTCAGTTCTTAGGAAGAGATTGAGAAAAGCACATTAAGCCAAAAGACAAAAGAAACTAACTTTTAGTTGCACATGCGCATAGTTGAAGAAAACAGCAAGAATCCTATATTACGGCCTATAAACATCTTTGACAAATGTAGGTAGTACTTTCACATCTATCCGAAACAGAAAAAAAAAAACACTACTTCAGTATACACTTCGTACAAGCAACCGTAAATTTAAAGGCAGAAACTTGTTAAGAACGGAATCTAAAGCATGTCTAGCAACAGATTTGCCAATAACATAACTTCGAATTCCAAGGCAGCAGACATTTTAGATCAAACGTGTTTCACTGGACCATCTTTGCTTAAAACCCAAAGTTGGCAATTATTTCGCTTCCCTTACACAAACACAAATATAACTTTTTGCACCTAAAAAAGCGAGTAACGAGAGAGAGCTTAAGAAATGAGTAATATAGAACAAGCAGCAAGTGCGTGATCTCATCAGATCCAACCCAAATCCAAATATAAAACTAAAAGGAAGAGTGAAAAGTAAGCTCACCTTTTGTAGACTTCACCGAAAGTTCCTCCCCACAAACGTTTTCTAAACAAACCATCAGCGCACTGCTTGCCTTCCCAAAGCTCAAGCCCTCCAGTGACAATCCCAGGAATGAAGATAACCGGATGCTTGGCCTTGAGACCTTCCTTCTTCAACTTCACACCCGGCGGGTCAGGCAAAGGACCCGTGATCGCCTCCGTTACATACTGAGGAAAGCTCGCAGGCATGGCGTTGTAAAGGAAAAGGAGGAACCACCACGTGACGCACACACACCCGATGAACCAGCAACAAGAATCCACGCACGACCACTTCACCTTGTCGGCACCTCCATTCGATTTCTTATCGTGAGATTTCTGTTGGGAATCATCGTCGGGCAGCTCGTCAGAAGGAGAGGACGGTTTCTCCGTCGGCTTCTTCCGATGAATAAGGGGCATTTCGGTAACTTGGTATTAACCAGAAGAGAAGGCCACGGGACAGAGAGTATGTCCACCCTTCAATCTCAACCCTTTCCTGACGAATTAGGGATTAGATCAGTCTCGAGAGGGAGAGAGAGAAGACAAAGAGCTGATTTGCTTCGATTTCTTCGACCAATTAAATTTCATTTCATTTTTTGTTTTTTTCCTGTCAGCTTTTCTGTTTTGTGTAATATCCAACCAAGCTCGGTCCGGATGGCGAATCATTTGACCAGCTTGCTCCTGGCTGTGCGGTTCAAGTTCGACCGACAGCCGTCCGATCCGATCTGTTTATTAAATTAAATTATAACAAGTCCAACGAGTTTATCACTGTATTTAACAATTAGCTTCCGTTTTGAGTTTCGAATACTTTTACCAGTTATTTATGTCACCCTTTAATGAATGACCTGAATAAAGAATCAAATGTTGAAATATTCATCGTGAAATGTTAAGAACATAACAATTTGAATTTTTCCACTCTTAGTTTCAGTCATTCAAAAAATACATTTCTTATTGTTAAAGATTTTCATATTGAAATTTCTCTTTTGGGTGTTAAGTTAATTTTATAGAATAAAAATTAAATACAAAAGTTACATATTCCAAATTAATCTCAAATAAAATTAGTATTAAATTAAAACAAACTAAAGGGATTCAAAACTGGTTTAACGGAAAAACTGAAACTCGAGAAGCAAAACTAATTATATTCATTTTTTATTAGTTGTTACAACCACCATAAAAATCTAACTCACCAGAACAATTTTTGGTGTTGTATCTACCTAAAAGTGTTACTCTATATACAACTTGAAGTCTATAAACTTATATTGCCATGAATCAGCCGTTATTGAAATCTACTTTCAAAAATCGTTTTACATTCTCAAACAAGCAGTTCAAACTCTCGAGAATACTTCTCCACCACATCATACTACTACATCTTAAGATGATCACCACCAAAAATGTTGAAAAACATAGAAAAATCACAAGAGGAAGCCTTAAAGAAGACCATATGTGTGCTAAATTTAGATTCACATAGCATTAATTCACGTAACATTAATAAAGAAGAGTGATCAGAAAAAAAAAATCAACGAAATAATTTGGTTATCAGAAAAACAAATAAATAATATAAATAGTGTTTTAAAAAGAAATGAAAAATGAGAGAATGATTGTCTCAAATGTAAAAGATCAACAAACAAATCATTCATAAATTATAAACTCGAATTGGTCGTACTTAATTTTGGTTGATCACCTTTATTTTTATGAAATTATAATTCCAACATAAAAAATATCAAAGTATTAATGATATAATAATCATGTGTTCCTAGCACTGAATTCGTGCACCTCTTATCTATCATAGAATCATATACATATATAAAATAAAAGAAAAAGAGATCAGAAAGATATCTTCCCAATTGTGATGGAAATATCTTCCCTGTCTTCAAATATTTATGTTATTAGAGAGTTCTATAACAATAAGGTGCAAACAGAATGATAGGCTTTAGAGGTTTAAAAAACATGATTCAATACATTTTTGGATTTATCGAGTCTTGGATGAACCAAGGTGAAGTGTTTATTGGAAAAAAATATTGAACTGGGATCGATTAAATTTGTTATAGGTAAGGACCGTAAGGTGACCAATCCACATTTAGTTTTCAATTGTTTATACCTTAGACATGATCACTCAATCCTTCAATAGGCCTGAAATAATTTCTTTATCCTCCGACCAAATTTGAGGATGATCAAACATTTAAAACTTTTTTGCTAATGTGAGTTTTCGGAAAAGAAATCTGATCATCCACCTTCATTTTTGTCAATACATTATATGTACCAGTCATAACTAGTAGAAAAAGATGAACGAACCACAAAAATCACCCGCATTTCATCCTAGAGACAAATGAATACGTGAGAGAATGAAAAGATTTCAAAACTATAACATCTAAACGACTAAATTTATACATTTATTATTCATTCTAGAAAACATGTATAAATTTATGATACATATTTGACCACTTAAAACGAACCAGTGGCGATAGTCCCGAGTATTACTGAACGGCGTGGGAGAAGACTGCGCTTTTTAATCAAGTCCTATTTGAAAAGCATCGAAACCATTAGAGTTTTTGAGCAACAATTAAAATCTATTAAGTCAACCAATCAATTTAAGCAGGTGCTTTAACTCGTGGTTTTCAAATATATATACATATATATATCTTTCGACCAATAAAATGTAGTAGTAATATATTTTTGTTTTTGTTTTTGGTCATACTACAAGAGAGTTATAAGTGGGACACATTTCTGAGTACCGGGTGATTGCAAATGCGACCGGACCGGTCCGGTTCATGTTTGGAACAGAGCACTTAAATGGCCAAGGAATCTTTTACATGGCTGAAACCGAAATAACAAAATCTCCGTGACAAGTACAAAAACAAATATTAAAAATACACACAGTCGATATCCACGCGCCCAAGCTAGCCCAAGCCATGAAATTTCAATAGAAATCTCAATGAGCCAATCAGAAGCCAGTAAACTCCATCGCATTGTCCTCAGCGGATATAGATCCGACAAAACTCAACCTCACAACTCTTGCGTACCCATTCGTCCACGTGTCCTTCCCTCCCACCACTTACCTTCAAAACCAACGCTTCTTTTTTAGTTCCTTCTTCCGAAGCGTTAAACAATGAGAGAAACATAAACTCCAACTTAGAGCACAAGTGCAAAAAATACGAAAGAAGAAGAGAGATCGTTTCTCTTCTATTCTCTACTCCAATCTCTTCTCTAATCCTCTCCTCACCGATTCAACTTTGAGTCGAAACTATCTGCCAGAAAATGGCTTCACTTGTGTATTCTCCATTCACTCTATCCACTTCTAAAGCAGAGCATCTCTCTTCGCTCTCTAACAGTACCAAACATTCATTCCTCCGCAAGAAATCGAGATCAGCCAAACCCGCTAAGTCCTTATTCAAGGTGAAATCCGCTGTTTCAGGCAACGGTCTCTTCACACAGACAAACCCGGAAGTCCGCCGTATAGTTCCCATCAAGAGAGACAACGTCCCCACGGTGAAAATCGTCTACGTCGTACTCGAGGCGCAGTACCAGTCATCTCTCTCAGAGGCTGTGCAATCTCTCAACAAGACATCAAGGTTCGCGTCCTACGAAGTCGTTGGATATTTGGTAGAGGAGCTTCGTGACAAGAACACTTACAACAGCTTCTGCAAAGACCTCGAAGACGCCAACATCTTCATCGGCTCTTTGATCTTCGTCGAGGAATTGGCGCTTAAAGTCAAGGATGCGGTGGAGAAACAGAGGGACAGGATGGACGCTGTTCTCGTCTTCCCTTCCATGCCTGAGGTAATGAGACTTAACAAGCTCGGATCTTTCAGCATGTCTCAATTGGGTCAGTCCAAGTCTCCTTTTTTCCAACTCTTTAAGAGGAAGAAAGCAGGCTCCGCTGGTTTTGCGGACAGTATGTTGAAGCTTGTTAGAACATTACCTAAAGTTTTGAAGTACTTGCCGAGTGACAAGGCTCAAGATGCACGTCTATACATCTTGAGTTTACAGTTCTGGCTTGGAGGTTCTCCTGATAACCTCCAGAATTTCGTTAAGATGATTTCTGGATCTTATATCCCGGCTTTGAAAGGTGTTAAGATCGAGTACTCGGACCCGGTCTTGTTCCTGGACACCGGAATTTGGCATCCTCTTGCTCCTCAAATGTATGATGACGTGAAGGAATACTGGAACTGGTACGACACTAGAAGGGACACCAATGAGTCTCTCAAGAGGAAAGACGCTACGGTTATCGGTTTGGTCCTGCAGAGGAGTCACATTGTGACTGGTGATGATAGTCACTATGTGGCTGTTATCATGGAGCTTGAGGCCAGAGGCGCTAAGGTCGTTCCTATTTTCGCAGGAGGGTTGGATTTCTCTGGTCCCGTCGAGAGATATTTCGTAGATCCGGTCACGAAACAGCCTATCATAAACTCTGCTATCTCCTTGACCGGTTTTGCTCTAGTTGGTGGACCCGCGAGGCAGGATCACCCGAGGGCTATCGAGGCCCTGAAGAAGCTTGATGTTCCTTACCTTGTGGCAGTACCACTGGTGTTTCAGACGACAGAGGAATGGCTTAACAGCACGCTTGGTCTGCATCCCATCCAGGTGGCTCTGCAGGTTGCTCTCCCTGAGCTTGATGGAGGGATGGAGCCGATCGTTTTCGCTGGTCGTGACCCTAGAACAGGTTAGTCCATTTATGACCAAATTACATATCTCTCAATTTTCATTACAAGTGTGAGAATGTTTTCTTATTGAAGACGTTTGTTTTACCAATTGTTGCAGGGAAGTCACATGCTCTTCACAAGAGAGTGGAGCAACTCTGCATCAGGGCTATTCGATGGGGAGAGCTCAAGAGGAAAACAAAGGTATCATCAACACGCATCCTGACTGAAAACACATTCCTTGTTGACTTTCTCAAGCATGTGATGTATGTTCTAATGAATAAACTCTGGCTCATTGCAGACAGAGAAGAAGGTGGCAATCACCGTTTTCAGTTTCCCACCTGATAAAGGAAATGTAGGGACTGCAGCCTACCTAAACGTGTTCGCTTCCATCTACTCGGTCTTAAAAGACCTCAAGAGAGATGGTTACAATGTGGAGGGGCTACCTGAGAATGCAGAGACTCTTATCGAAGAGATCCTTCATGACAAGGAGGCTCAATTTAGCAGTCCTAATCTCAATGTTGCTTACAAAATGGGAGTCCGCGAGTACCAGAGCCTCACTCCTTATGCCACCGCCTTGGAAGAAAACTGGGGAAAACCTCCGGGGAACCTGAACTCAGATGGAGAGAATCTTCTTGTCTTTGGCAAAACGTACGGTAACGTTTTCATCGGGGTACAGCCGACATTTGGTTATGAAGGTGATCCCATGAGGCTGCTTTTCTCCAAATCAGCGAGTCCTCATCATGGTTTTGCCGCTTACTACTCTTACGTAGAAAAGATCTTCAAAGCTGATGCTGTTCTTCATTTTGGAACACATGGTTCGCTCGAGTTCATGCCTGGAAAGCAAGTAGGAATGAGTGATGCTTGTTTCCCGGACAGTCTCATCGGGAACATTCCCAATGTTTACTACTATGCCGCTAACAACCCCTCCGAAGCAACCATCGCAAAGAGGAGAAGCTATGCTAATACCATCAGTTATCTGACTCCTCCAGCTGAGAATGCTGGTCTATACAAAGGGCTGAAGCAGTTGAGCGAGCTGATATCATCGTACCAGTCTCTCAAGGACACCGGAAGAGGTCCACAGATTGTCAGTTCCATCATCAGCACTGCTAAGCAATGCAATCTTGATAAGGATGTGGATCTTCCAGATGAAGGGGCTGAACTGTCGGTTAAAGACAGAGATCTTGTGGTTGGAAAAGTGTACTCCAAGATTATGGAGATCGAATCAAGGCTTTTGCCGTGTGGGCTTCATGTCATTGGAGAGCCTCCATCCGCCATGGAAGCTGTGGCTACATTGGTTAATATTGCTGCGCTAGATCGCCCGGAGGATGGGATTTCATCTCTTCCTTCTATATTAGCTGCGACTGTTGGAAGGGAGATTGAAGATGTGTACAGAGGAAATGACAAGGGAATCTTGAGCGATGTAGAGCTCCTCAAACAGATAACTGATGCCTCGCGTGGCGCGGTTTCCGCCTTTGTGGAGAAGACAACAAACAGCAAAGGACAGGTGGTGGATGTCTCTGATAAACTCACCTCGATTCTCGGGTTTGGAATCAATGAGCCATGGGTTGAGTATTTGTCAAACACCAAGTTTTACCGGGCGAATAGAGATAACCTCAGAACAATGTTCACTTTCCTTGGAGAGTGCTTGAAGTTGGTGGTCATGGACAACGAACTTGGGAGTCTCATGCAAGCTTTGGAAGGGAAGTACGTTGAGCCAGGTCCAGGAGGTGATCCCATCAGAAACCCAAAGGTTCTACCAACGGGTAAAAACATCCATGCCTTGGACCCTCAGGCTATTCCCACAACAGCAGCAATGGCAAGTGCCAAAATTGTGGTGGACAGGTTGGTAGAAAGACAAAAGATCGAAAACGAGGGGAAATATCCAGAGACAATCGCACTTGTTCTTTGGGGAACTGACAATATCAAGACATATGGGGAGTCCCTTGGACAGGTTCTTTGGATGATTGGGGCGAGACCAGTAGCTGATGGTCTTGGAAGAGTGAATCGTGTCGAGCCTGTGAGCTTAGAAGAACTTGGAAGGCCCAGGATCGATGTCGTTGTTAACTGCTCTGGAGTCTTCCGTGATCTGTTTATTAACCAGGTAAATAGATCAAAACATTCCCTTTCTTTCATTCGTTTAGTTTCTTGTTGCTTAGTGTTCTTCTTCTTATCTTGACTTGTCTTGTCTTGCAGATGAATCTTCTTGACCGAGCAATCAAGATGGTGGCTGAGCTAGATGAGCCAGTTGAGCAAAACTTTGTGAGGAAACACGCTATGGAACAAGCAGCAACGCTTGGCGTTGATATTAGAGAGGCAGCGACACGAGTTTTCTCAAACGCCTCGGGTTCATACTCATCAAACATCAGTCTTGCCGTTGAGAACTCTTCATGGAACGATGAGAAACAGCTTCAAGACATGTACTTGAGCCGCAAATCGTTTGCGTTTGATAGTGATGCTCCTGGAGCAGGAATGGCTGAGAAGAAGCAGGTCTTTGAGATGGCTCTTAGCACTGCAGAAGTCACGTTCCAGAACCTCGATTCTTCCGAGATTTCCTTGACTGACGTGAGCCACTACTTTGACTCTGACCCGACGAACTTGGTTCAGAGTTTGAGGAAAGACAAGAAGAAACCGAGCGCTTACATTGCTGATACAACAACCGCAAACGCACAGGTTAGCGAAGCTTCTCTCCTCTATTTTCTTCATGCACGCAATAACTAGATATCTAGGATGAATCAGTTTGGTACGACTTGGGCTTATGTTTATTCTGTTCAGCTTGGATTCGGTTTTGGAATTTGTTTATACAAGTCCTAATGTTCCAATCTAAATACGGTCTTGAACACTCTTTAGAACAGAACACATTTGCTTAAGCTATTTCTGGTACTGGCAGGTGAGGTCACTATCTGAGACAGTGAGGCTGGACGCAAGAACGAAGCTGCTGAATCCAAAGTGGTACGAAGGGATGATGTCAAGTGGATACGAAGGAGTTCGTGAGATCGAGAAGAGGCTGACCAACACTGTCGGATGGAGTGCAACGTCCGGTCAAGTAGACAACTGGGTATACGAGGAGGCCAACACAACTTTCATCAAAGACGAGGAGATGCTTGAGCGTCTCATGAACACTAATCCGAACTCTTTCAGGAAAATGATCCAAACTTTCTTGGAAGCCAATGGTCGCGGTTACTGGGAAACTTCCGCTGACAATATCGAGAAGCTCAAGGACTTGTACTCGCAGGTGGAAGACAAGATCGAAGGGATCGATAGATAAACAAAGAGCATTCTATTTTCTTGTAAATGAATTTAAACTGCATTGATGTGTATTTTTCAACCAACGACATCATCTCTCTGTGAATAAGAGAATGTTTTTGCTGACATTTTCTGACTTTATATGAATGTTGTGGAACTTTTCTTCTTTGCCTAAAGAGGCAATTATCAGTATGCGATCGCAACTTTTGTCTTTTCCATTAGTGTCCTTTCTCATATGGAACAAACACCCTTTTCTTCATACTTTTCACCTATACTTGAACCCGTTTCCTTTTTGTAAGAGGTGTTAACTTGACCTTCAAGCACATTTGCATTCGCCAGCTAGGACTAGTCAAGTTTAACTATGGTAGAGATAAATCAGGAACCATGGTTAGGCTGCTTTATTGGGACCACTTTACAGCTAACGGCTCTGTGTTCGGCGATGCAGCTCCTGCAAGCATTTAGGTTTTGTCTGCTTGTGTGTGTCCTTAAAGCAGACAGTCCGCATTGTCGAGGATAAGATCAAGATGGCGCCAAAGGAGGTTAATTTCATTACCACTTTGGAGGAAAACCTAGTTGCTTTTGTATAAATAGACAGCTTGGGTTTTGAGAGAGAGTTAAGAAAATAGACAGTGATAGAGAGAGTATTGTATTCCCGTGTAAACTGTTACAATCGTTTCCCTAAGATACTAGTGAAGGATGTTTAGGTTGTGCACTTATGTACGCTTTGTTGTAAACACTGTGACATAGTGGATTCCGAGTAATATCTCGCTGGTGTGTGTTCCTTTCTTTCTTGTTCTTTCTTATCTCTGCAACTCTTTCTCTGCAGTTTTTCCACAAACAGACTTCCTTCTCTGTTTTCTCGGCCACAAGTTCAAATCTTTTACTCTTGTGTCTCGTTTATCTCTCTCTCTCTCTCCGTGAGTAGACGCACGTGTGAGGCCAAGAGAGCTTAACACTTTTTCCATTGACTATCGACCTCTATGTATGCCTGAGTCATGATTAACTTCGAAGTATAATGAGATGAAAATTATGAATTGGATAGAGTAGTAAAATGTAGGTTTTCTGTTGATTGGATTGGAGGGACTTGACCCCATAATATGAACGAAATTTTGTAACTGACGCCAAAAAAATAAACGGAAACTTTGTAACCCATTTAAGGCTAGTCTGAGGAGGAAATAAACTGAAAATCAGGAGTGAATAAAAAAAATTGGAAACGAGAGGACGTTTATAGAAAAATTAAAGAATATGCATTAGGTTCATGAATCATGGAGATGGAGCCTCTTTATAAAGAAAGTGAGGTGTGTCCAGAATTATATACACCATTTCACTGGATTCCTTTACACCTCTATCTCTTTATCACCCAGTAAACTCATATCGGCTTGCTTGTCAGTTGTCAAAGATAAAAACTCGTATCCGCATTCTTGACCAAATACTTGATGGATTCCTCATCATTATCTTCATCCGCAGTATTCATCAAGCGAGAAGAGTTCAACGCTTTCTACAAGTATGACAGAACGCTTTTCTCTCGTCTTGTCTTAACTTTAAGGCGAGACATTAGCCAGTCTTTTCGAGTCATGAGCTTTCTCCTCTATCTCGAGAAGAGTGCTCTCCTGAACAACCTAATTGTGAATCTTGTTTCTTCACCGGACTCTTTCGTCAACGCGGTGGCTGACGAAGTCGTGATGTGTTTGAGTTGCTTATCCTACGAAGATTTCTCAGCGTTCTTGGCCAACTTGAGGATCAACTCCGCAGCGGTACCTTTGATCACGCGTATGACCGGAGAGTGCTTTACTCTCGCATTCATCCACAGCAACCGCGAAAAGATTCTCCTTGAGATCAAGAAACATTTAACGCGCGTATGCTACCCAGCTTTTGAGGATATATGCGTGCGCGCTGAGAAGGAGAAGATGCATACTGAAGAGAGGGAAAAGGCGATGGAGAAGATGAGCCAGCTGGGAATTAGCAGGCTTGTCCATACGCCTGAACCAACTATTAGCCATTTCTTAAGTGGTCAAGAAGAAAGAACTGATCATGTAGCAAGAACAAACATGGTTGAGGAGGGTGAGCAAGTCACAGCGGCAGAGAACCGGGCTATCTTCCTCACGTTCTCTAAAGGACACCCAATCTCTGAAGCAGAAGTGCATGCCTACTTCACCAGGTACTGAATCCATTATAAGCCATGCATGCATGCAAGGCCAAGGCCATACCTAACTCTTTTATAAAATAATAAGGCTGCAGATCATACTCCCACGTATGTAGGATCATATATATTTCGATAAATTTCACTCTGTTCTAAAGTTTTCCATATAATTAAGTTTATTGCAACACTCCTTTATGTTTTTCTGAATAACAATGTAACACAACTATTAGTTATGAATCTATATTTGTAACCACTCTGGCTGGAATGGTTTGGCACGACCCTGGCCCTGCATGCATGTGGTTGAAGGTTTTCTCGGTAGAGTGTTCTTAAATGGTAGTGATTTTTTTGGTGTTGAAGGAGATTTGGAGAAATTATAGAAGCGATAGAGATGGGTGAAGCGAGAGAAAATGACCAAACGCTGTTTGCAAGGATGGTGTTACATTCTGCCGCCAAGATTTCAGAGGTTGCAAAAGATGGCGTCAACAGGACCAAATTTACCATTAACGGAAAACATGTTTTTGCTCGAAGATTCATTCCCAATCACAAATCCTCCAATCATCGTCGTTCCCATTCCTATGGAGTCTCTCTCTAGTTACATATATTCTTCTTGATTTCTCTGAAGGAGTTTGTGAAGGGCAGCATGTGGCCACTTCAATAAATTTGAGACATTTGTTTTGGACCTATTTTGTTTTTCTTTATTTGGGAGGGCCGGGGGGACTTTACTTGGTGGTTGACATTTGGTTGTATCTCAAAACGATTTTGCATGGACTCAAAGTTCGTCGCTTTTCAAACATATTTCACTTTCTGTCCATGCTATGCTAACCTTCCTTGGGCATGCTGGACACTCTCTTGTCCAAAAGAAAGAAGCCCTTGACCCAAAAAGGCTGGGCTGGCAATTAATATATGTAAGCAATGAAAAGAAAATGCTTTCAACTGTGATAAAACTAGTTTCAAAAATGCTTATAACAACTTTTGTTTGACTGCAGATAACCAGTGACTAAGAAGGAGCATAGTACGAAACTCATTCCTAAAATTATGATTTATGAGCTTTCCTATCACTTTACAGCGTGAAAAAAGTACGTGTTTCCTTGTCACCAAGAGGAAGAATATGCTTTAAAAATAGCAGACGAGGATGGTCACAAGGATCTCCGGACCATATCGTACAAAGAAATCGCAATTTCAGCACTGATCAGGATAATGATTAGCCACTCCAGAAAATCTGATTTCCTGTTCTGAAGTATTTCCTGAAGGAAGCGAATGTTGTGCTGCAAATTCCGCAAAGTAAAACAAAATTAGTCACCAAAAATTTGTAGTTTCCACAAAATGACAAGACAGATGGTGATAAAGACTTCATGGAGATGATAATACCTCTACAAACTTGAGCTTAAAATCAAGGCTTGCAAATCTCTGTGTCAATTCAAATTCATCCCTAAGATACTCCCATATCTGAGCATATTTGGCATCCTTCCAAGCTATATCTGACCTGCAATTTTCCCCAAAAACATGAGCCAACAAAAACGAGTCACCAACGTAGGCATCGATTCTTCCATCTCTCTTGACTCCTTTACCTCTCAAAAAGACCAAGCTTCAGAATCACATCAGCCAGATTAGAATTCGCCTTTCCAACCAACTGGAACAGCTTTTTCCTATCCATTGTAAACGTTCCGGTTTTCTCCATCCCACGGTTTATGTCAGTAAATTCTGCTACCATACCATCAACCTAACAGAAACAGAATTGATCACCCACAGTTACGTGTATTTCTGGTCCCGACTTCATTTTTCACATCCCGGAAATATATATACATACAGGGATCTGACATGGTTACCTGCCGGCCATAGTAATCCAGAGCTATGCTCTGGCCAAGAACACTGCCGATGGTTCTGATGCCATCAATATTCAAGAACTGCAACATGATGTAGTCCAGTCCCCCTTGCATCCAGGTGTTCAGAGCTGGATTCTCTCTTACTTCATATTCTGCAGTTTCACAGAACCAAAGATACGAAAGTGAGTAACACCACTCTAGATTCTTTTAGCAGTTCACCAAAGAAAGTGGAACTCACCATCTTTTCTCATCTCAGAGAGCAAACCAGAAGCATGCCTCTCCACCACTTTAAGATACTCATCAACCTCGTGTTCCCGTACATTAAACAAGACAATCGAACCATACTGGAATACTACCATGTAAATGCACTCACTCCCACTTATGCAGCCTCCAGTACCCTAAATCAACAACCTTTACTGTGATAAGTAATTCAATCAAAAGATAGACAGACCTTTAAACACTTTTGACTGAAAAAAATGAGATCCCAATCCATAGAAGAACCAAAAGTTTTACTATAAGAGCTAAGCTCCATAGGTGAGGAAAGAAAGAATCAACTTACAGTGGGATCAGTATGATTTCCGAACTTAAGCACAACATAGTTAGTCATACGCGAAGTGGGTGGGATGAAGTTGAGCTTGTTTTGCTCAACTAAGCTCCTCAAATCAACGCTGCACACAATCACATCCACAAAGAATAATTGGCTCAAAATTTCTTAAACACATTTAGCAATTTAAAAACCTTTCAACTATATAATC
The DNA here is from genome assembly GCA_000411075.1 of Sisymbrium irio. NCBI lineage: Eukaryota > Viridiplantae > Streptophyta > Magnoliopsida > Brassicales > Brassicaceae > Sisymbrium > Sisymbrium irio. The sequence goes on along the minus strand of KE154900.1, from coordinate 44,422 downwards.
ACTCATCATCATACACTTAATCCGATCCTCATTCCCATACAAAGGGAGGAAAAACGATACCTAGTGGAGAAGAAATAAGCTCGTACAGGAAGAGAGAGCTTCGTTTCCTCCTCTAATCCGCCGTGATTCCCATCACCAACCTCTGCAGACGGGACTTTTTCACCACAGTCCCCTGGATGCTGCTGAAGCGAAGCGGCGGGGGTCGAAGAAAAAGTCCTCACGGTGAAGACATACCCGAAGTTTCGTCTCCCGTGAAAGCCTTGAATCGAGGGACTGGAGACTGCTATGACATTGGAGAAATAACGAGTGGAAGCATGCGACGAGAACTGCGATGGAAGCGAAAGCGACGGCGATTTCTGTTTAGGAGTGAAGATCGAGGAGAGAATTGTACGGACGGAAGGGCCTAGGGTTTTAACGCGGACGTCAAGGCTCCGCATCATTTTGATTTCTCCAGAGAAAGTCGGAGATGAACAAGACGGCCTCTCTCTCCCTCTCAGTCGAGTCTCGGGATCACAGGTCTTTATACTTTGTTCCACTATTTAGTAAACGCGTGCCGGTTTTCTATTTTACTAACTAACAACGTGCTGTCTAAAGGAAGGTAAACGACATCAATTTTCTTATGAAGGGAAAATTTGAAAAACGGCAGTTAGTTTATCCTATACAATTTGCAACATCAACATGATTGCTTAGCAAAACTACGTTCGTTCATCAATAGCGTTGGAGAAACACAAGAGTTTTTTTTTTCTTTAATCAAGATCCTATAGTTTCAGGAGTCTCCAGATGTCTAACGCAAAAGGATTACCCAAAACATATAAAATTTAAGAACAAAATGAACCAAATAAGTCTGTAAAGACCATGTAATGTAACTCTCGTTATTACTTATTACTCGCTTATCAATTTTTGGTTCCACGAATCATCATCAGACCGTCATCGTTTTCTCCTTTGCCGCTGCCCCCGCATGGAGAAGTCTTAGTCTTAGACCTTAATCCGAATATCTTTGAGAAGAAGTTACGTCCTTCTTTAGTCTTGGCAAGCTTGTCAAGATCTTGCTTCATGCTCATACATTCTTTTTCAAGCTCGTAAACACGTTCCCTCATCCCATTCATCACCATATTCGCACTCCCGCTAATCTTGTTGTGTCCCTCTAGTGCCGGATTCTTGCCGCTTGTGTCGTCATTGTTGCTCTCCGTCTCGAAGAACCATCCTGCTATAGATGTCCGAAGCCGCATCTGTTCAAAGAACAAGACTTGTACTATGACTCGCAAAGGTAGACGCTCGTTTTGTGCTGCGTGTGTGCATGCTTCCAACGACAGTTTTTGGCAGTTCATCAGCACACACAATTGCTCTCTCTCAGACTCTGTCAGCCATGGATGAGCCTGTACAGGTCCAAAATCAAATTACATCCATAGAGAAACCCAAAATATTTGATTAAAGACTATTAGACTTGTGAAGAAACTCCTAATAACTCTAAAACTCACAACATATAATAAGGTTTGCTTACCTTGATGTATATATCAATAGCTCGGTATATACCATCATCCAATGGCCTCACATCTTCAGGTATTAGAGCACCAAGTGCTTGAAATTTTGATAGTTTCAAGTTCTCATCGGAAGCCACCTCTGCTAAGTATCCATCTATCAGACTAGCAACCTTTGTGATGGGCCTAAGAGGATGAGAATCTCCCATCATTTCCTTCTCCTCGACGATACTATAACAAGTCGAAGATGACTCAAACGTCAACATGAAGTGATCAAGAATCCGCTGGACAGAGTCGATATCATAGAGTGTCTCAGCAGAGTATCCCATGTTTGGTATTAGCAGATCCTCTAGAGCAGCTTCGTGTAGCTGCGCACCGATTTTTCTCTCAAGATGCTCTTGTGTGACCGCACTCGCGTGCAGAACCATGGATGTCCTAAGAAGCCTGAGCAAGAATTTTGTCGATGTAACGCATTTTTCGCTCGGTAGTAGCTCCACGATTTCTTCGAGGAGACTTCTTTGCTCTTCATGAGAGTAGTAAATGTCATCACCATGATTAGTCCCTTCCTCTGAAGTTGAACCAGCGTGCCTAGAACAACCAAGTAAAGGAAGATTCCGTTTCGCGTAATGCGTGACGGATGCTGCTATTATATCCGCTTTCACGCCTCTGGATGCAACGGTTTGAATAAACCTTTTGTACATTGGGAAATCGAGGAATGATGACACATCGTTGAACCACCAGTTTCCGCTCGTGGATTTAGTTTGTATACCGTTCCAGAATGTGGTAGTAGTAGTAGTAGTTTCTTCTGGTGCTGAGATTGGCCAGTTGAACAAACTTGTGTCCTCTGCATAAGAAGCCTTGATGGCTAAAGAAGAAATGCACCTAGAGACAATGTGGAGGTCTTCGGCCAGAGGTAGCAGTTTTTGTTCGCAACTCTCCATGGCTTTGATCGAATCTTCCCAAGTCGTGAAAACGTTGTCGTTGAGGAAAGTCTCGGTGAGGTAGATGAGATTTGCATCTCCATAGTTTTCACTCATTTGGAGATACTCTGCTGCACATCTGAGGCTCACAACGTTTTCGGCTGTGACCTCAATTCTTACACCATAACAGAATTTGGCGACGAGCAAGAACGTTTCGGGTCCACCAGGAATGTCATGAAGCTGAGCGTCACAAGTTGTCTCAGAGGCTTTGCTGAAAAGGGTTTCTAGATATCCACTTCTTGACAACAAGGGAAACTTGACGATGACGAAAACAAAAGTGATGGTCTGAGTGAGTGCGAATTCAAGAGAGAAAAGTGAGTGAGTCAATATTATTGGGTTTAGTTTGGTTTGGTTTATACCTTATGCACATGGAAGCTTTGGTCTTCTACGTGGATCATTACATCGGGTTTAAGTCCAGTTGAGCAAACCCTGATCAGATTACAGAGAAATAGATGAGAGAGATTTTGATAAATTTAAAATAAAGCCATTGAAGAAGAAGAGGACTGACCATGTGTGACCACTTAGATGAAAGACTTCAGATTTGGAACCCAGTTTCAAGCAAGCCATCTTCTCTCTTTTCCTTTTTTCTTCACTTAACTCTTTGGTTTTTCCGCAAATCCAAACTAGTTGCAAAATGATTATTCACGAAACCCCATTAACACTTGAGATTATGGGAATTTTTATTAATTTTTAATTGTTAGTTGTTGTCCGTTCTCGTAGTAAGCCGGTGGGACCGAGTCTTGTGGAGAGATGGATACAGACGAAGCTTTTTCCAGTTCGAGTTATGTGTATTATCTGTTACAAGTTTTCCCTTTATTTTCTGTAATCTGTAACTGTAACGCCTCCACTACCTCTCTCTGACCCTCTCCAAGACGGTAACTCATTTCTGTTAAAATATCTGCCCTCTTTTGGCAAATTCTTCAATATTTTCATTATTCTAACGTAATTAATGTGGAAGATATTTGACTGGTCAACATAGTTAGCTCTCTTTAATGTGTTGCTACTTGGTTGTTTCAGCAGTTTTTGGTAAAAAAATATTAATTCATATACGTGACCAACTCGTGACGCGCATTATAGAGACCCACAAGCAAACGCATACGTAAATCGGCCCAGTTAATATGGATATCTGGCCCTCAAGGCTTAACGCAAACTTGTTTAACCATCAAAGCTTAATTACATTATTAAATGGGCCTTATGAAAACTAATTGCAATGTTCAATTTACTACCAAATTTGAAAACTATATTATTCCGATATACATACGTTAGCGCAAAATAATATTATCTCACACCATTGTAAAATGTGAGTTTAGTGGTGGTTTGTATTAGTAATTTAGAATCATCATGATTTCAATAGTTGGAGTAGTCCGCATAGAATATGTTATTCCCCATTTATGCATTAGTTGATCTATATTATGATTTCTAGAAAGACTACCAACCATTAAAAAAAATGGAAAAATGAATAGACTTTATAGAAATCTTGAATTTATATCATGGAATTTCGATAAGGAAATGTCCTCGACAAAAAAATGAAATAAAGGAAATGTCGAAATATATTTGAGACCTAAATTTAATAGCGGTCAAACAAATGAATGAATGATATAAAGGCAAAAGTTGCAAGCAGGGTTGTGTTTTGTG
>KE154900.1:6967-40113 GCA_000411075.1 Sisymbrium irio | reverse complement strand
TCTCTCTCTCTCTCTCTCTCTCTCTCTCTCTCTCTCTCTTCTTTTGTTATAGCAATTAGCTGTACTTTCCTGGAAACTGCTACTCAGACCTCGCCGTCACTCTTCCTTTTTTTGTGGTAGATTCTTCTGCTTCCTCTCTCCCTCCCAATATTTTATTATTAATCTATAATTCTACTTGTGCTTCTTTTTTTGTTGTCGGTGGATTTGATATTAGTTAATTTAGAGTCTCTCCTTCTCCTCTGATGATGGTTCCCGATTCTGTTTTGTAATTTTTGTCATCAGGTTTGTTGAGATTGTTCTTCTTCCATTCCCACTGACTTCCTGGTGTTTAGATTGCGTCAATTAGTGTTTATTCAACTTTGATTTGTCTGTGGGATTTATGTCTGTCTATTTGATCTGAAATGTATTTGACTTCCTTTTTTGTTGCCTTTGAGTATTCAAAAAGACAAAGACCTAATTGATGTTTGATCTGCAGGTTGTTAGGTTGGAGTAAGCCTGAAAAAGGTTCAATTTTGGAGTTTGGATATTTATTTCGCGCGACGCACTACTACTACTATGTCTGGAAACCAAAAGGTGTTTTTGTCTACTATACTACTAAATAACGCGTTCAACATTTTAAGACACTCACCTTGTTTGATCATGTTTTTTTATTCCCTTTATTTAACTGTCTGTCTGGTTCAGCCTCAGATCAGCCTGCCTACATGGCGCTGCAGCGATTTCAATGCTGTTGTTCCAATCAAGAAGAGGAAGTACTTCGTGCAGCCGGATGAAGCAGGAGCCTCGGCTCCTTTGCTAAATAACAATCCACAACGTAATGAGCAGCACGGTGATACTAGGACTGCGTTGGGTTCATCTGATGTAAATCAGAAAATGGTTGGTGAGGGATCTTTGGTAAATATTGGCAAACCAACCCCGGAGGGTATTGGGAACCCACTTCTTGACCAAATTAGAGTGAAAGTTGAGGAGCCAATTAACTCCAGTCATTTGGCAGCCTCGGAGGTCCCTTCCAGTACTGACATAGTTGGCAGTTCACTCCATTGTTCTCTGGGAACGATTCCTATGGGTGCTGAACAACATCCTGTCACCTCAGGTGAGACTGGATTGAAAGTACAACAGACGCTTCTTAAGGCCCATGACATTGTTAGGGACACATGTGGCAATGAAATTCTCAGAGGAGAGTGTCAAACAGAAGCATATGCTCCTGCGGGTAATGTTGCCTTGCGGCTAGGTTCGAAAACTAAAAACAATTCTCCATGCTGGGAGAATGAAGGGCCTGCAGCACTGAATTTATCGTTAAGCAAGGGAGTTTGTGCCCCTCATGACCGTGATTTTATTTCTTCCTGTTCCAAATCTGCCATTCACAGTGGTGTGAGCAGATCAAATTGGGATTTGAATACTACCATGGATGCTTGGGAAGATGGTCTAGATCGCAAGACTAGAGTTAAGACAACTGATGCATTCTTAAACAGTAACAACAGTTATCGTGACATAGAGACATCAACTTACCGTGGTACGACTGTCATTGCAAAGTCTGGTACTGAAAAACAGAAGGAAAGTGTAGGAATTGACTCTCCTATAGTGACTTTGACACAGTTTGATCGTCAGGTTAATCCCACCTGTTCGCTTAGTCTAGGCCTCAGTTCGTATCCTCCTATTGAGAAATCTCCTTCTCTATCAGCTACCACATCGGAAGCAAGAGCTGCTAGTACAAGTTCTTCCAGACCAGTTATGATGGCTGGTAATGTGAACTCGGTAAAACTTAGGACTGTGAAGTCAGAAGTCACTGAAGAGAGTGCGCAAGTTTATCCAACTGGGCTATCTATTAACAGGGTGAAACAGGAGGTTGTTGCCAGATTCAGACAAGAAAATGGTCTCGTATCTGGCAGTTTGAAGCCACTGGATTCGATATCAATAAAGGCTGAGCCAAATAACGTCACTCAATCGGAAGTTTTCAATAGGAAAGATGGAACATTAAATCATCCCCATAGGCCAGTTATGCAATCAAATGAGGTCCTTGATTTACCTACAAGTTTTACGCCAAATCAGAAGGACAAATATATACCTTCTCCTAGTGGCATCAGCAATGCGCCAATGTCCTTGAATGGAATGACAAGAAATCCAGGCGTACAGAGTTATCCTGACTTTACACTAAATAAACATTCAGGCCGAAGTTCTGGTCTTGGAGACCATAATCTCAATGCATCAGGTGTGAATGTTTCCGTGACTGAAGATAAAATTCTAGATGATTGCAAGATTTCTCGTGGAACTGATGAACTTCCTACAAGTGGTGAAGAAAAGGTTATTTTATCTGGTAAGGAGGTAAGAGAAGAATTATACAGTTACGAGTTTGAACCAGATTGTGGTAATGATAGAGTGCTAAAGAAGCAAGTTGGAAAAATAAATTTGTACGACGACGAGATGGTCCAAAGACCAGCTGCCATGTTTGCAGAAGGTAATGGACATGCTGAGTGTGGTGGTTCTGAAACTGAACAAAGGGATATTGCTGTTCCGTTTAACGGTGGCAATCATAATTTTAACCCTGTGGAAGAAAAAGAGAGTCAAGCTGCATTTCTTGGTAATACAGGTAATAAGAATATTAAAGAATGCTCCGCTTCATCACCTATTGATAAATTAATGAAACATATTGTTGATGAATCATGTTCGAAATTAGTCAAAAAGGCAAGCACTAAAGTTCAGATTAAGAGGCTTACTCTAGAAGCTCAAAGTGGAATATTTGATGGAACAGGTAATACTGAAGGCCGGATAATTCAGGATGGTGAACAGTCAACCCCTCAAATCATTCATGCTAGTGACGGAGTGTCAGGTGTGTCTACATTGTCAGGCGGGAACGTTGATAACCCTGAAACAGTAGATAACAACAGTCCAGTTTCATACAAAGCAGAAGCTTCTACTTTTGAAAATGATCTTCCTGCGGAGTTCAGTGAAGGTAGTCAGAGTAGAATTAAGACAGTAGATGCTTCAGACAGCTTTGTGCCATTGCGAATGGAAAGAGATAGATTGTCTGATTTTCCACTAGAACAGCGGAGATATCTTTCGAGAGGGAGGTGATATTTCTGAGCCCTTTTCTTATCACTGTACTCTCTTTGCCTCATTCGCTTTTCTGATCTTTATGGATTGACTTGAAAATTTCCATTTCTTGTTTCTTTTGCTAGTGATGAATCCTACAATTTCTCGCGTGAGAGGTACCACGGCAAAATTATGAGAAGCCCAAGGTTAAACTTCATGCCTGACAAAAGGAGATTTTCTGATAATCCAGAAAGCAATCTGCATGACCGGGATACAAAAAGTAAATTCATATCTAAAATGTTTTGGATGGAAGAACAAAGCTCATGGTTTCTAAAATTCAATATCACTCTTATCTTATAAATGCAGATTTTGAGTCCAATAATTATGGAAACACACGTCGGGGAGGTGCTTTTACGAGTCATTCTCATAGAGGGAGACGACCTGCAAATGATGAAGAAGCCCCTTTTTCCCACTCCTTCACGAGAAGAAACACTAGCTTTTCATTTACTCAAAGAGGACCAACAAATAAAGAGGATGCATCTACGTTTAACGGATTTAGAGATGGTGAAAAATTCACAAGGGGATTACAATCCAACAATACGGAGCCAATGTTTATGGGCCAGCCACGTCCATATCAAGGTCGGAATAGTTTTGCTCGAGGACGAACAAATTTTTCAAACAACCCCAAACGAGGTTTTCCTGGATTTCGTTCACGATCACCAATTAGATCAAGAGAGCGATCAGCTGGTCCGTCCTCGTCTTTCAGGAACAGATCACAGGAAGATTTCAGTGGGCATGCAGACTTTTCTCATCGGAGGTCACCCTCAGGTTATAGAATGGGGAGGTTAAGTTCGCCTGACCATTCTGGTTATCCAAGGGAAATGGTTGTCAGAAGGCACAATTCTCCACCTTACTCGCATAGACCATTAAATGCGGGAAGGGGCCGGGGTTACCCACGGGGCAGAGGATATGTAAGGGGCAGAGGTTATGGAAGGGATGGCATCTCTTTTAGGAAACCATATGATCGTGTTGTACATAGAAACCATGGAAACTTAAACAACTTGGATCCTCGAGAAAGGGTAGACTACGGTGATGATTTCTTTGACGGACCAATTCATTCTGAACGATTTGGTGTCGATGTTAATGCTGAGAGAAGACAGTTTGGTTATAGACATGATGGTACCAGCTCTTTTAGACCATCTTTTAACAATGATGGTTGCGCACCTACTAATTCAGACAATGACCCTGACGCTGCGAGATTTGGACGGAACCCTGGTATTGAAATAGTAGAAGAACAAGGGAATTTAATGGAAACTGATGGAAAAAATAAGAATTCAACTGAGAATGCTTGTGGAAGAACTAAGAATATGGAAGAGGAGGAAAGTTCAAAGCACAGTGAAATTTGGCAGCAGGATGATCTTGGTGGTGACGGGTTTTAGAAGAAAGATTAGTATTCAGTTTGCGTGAATTTTCTAAGACCAGGACGATTTGAGTGATAGTGAAATCAGGTACCAAACGAAAGTTCTGTGATTTTTCCACGGCCGAGGCCAGTTAGTGGCTGATAACTGTGGGCATTCCAATAACTGATGTGAGGGGACACATTCTGCTATATTGTGTTAAAAAGTTGCGAAATTGGTCATTGCGTTGCTGTGTATATACAGCTCTTCTTTTGTGGTGTCATCTAGATTTTGTTGCCTTTCGTGCTGTGATTCAGATTTCGGTGTTGTCCTCTGCGCTGTAGCACTGTCCGTGAATTGATAAGGAAGATAGTGTGGTGTAAATACATGTGGGAATTTTTCAGGCTTGTCCACACTCAGTAATCTTCAGCTGGTTTGGGTAAAACGTGACTGATCTAATAGATATGAGACCAGGACCGACTCGGGTGTTAGAAGAGACACCTTTTTTGAAATACAGACCCATACAATTATTAGACAGACGAAAGATTGCAGGTTTTGCCAGAGCACTACAGTGCAGTACTCGAAGTTGGCCCTGCCAAGACGATAATAACCCCTACACTATGGTTGAGCTATGACTGTTTTTGGCTTAGAACATTCACTTTCATCTGGTACAACACCAGATAATGATTCTTCTAACATGATGTCATCAGTTTAGCGTTAGGTACCCCCAAGATGATTAAGAAGTACGTACAAATCTTTGTGGAAGTTAAAGCATAAGCTACACAAAGCTTGCTTCAAAAGTTGAAACAGCCACTGATTATCTGCTGGTAGAACCGGGTTTACTGGCCATGGGAAAAACACGCTGGAAAGTGTTAGAGGTGCACCACCAATTTGGACCTATTGTTTGGTTAATGGCTCTTCTCTTTTATTCTCATTGCAAATGAGTTTGAACTTGGAAGGTGCATCTCACCATAGGGAAAATAATCATTCTGATTGATGTTGTTGCTTCTCCAGTGTAGGCATGTGAAAGATTCATGCCATGGAATTTCACCTTGTTTAATTTGTAGATGTTGTCAATGAGGGCATAGAGTGTCGGGAACTACGTGGGAGTCCAGCATTCTGATTTGGAAATGTGTCTGAGTTTGTATTTAGTTCTTGTTTCTGAGGCAAGAGATTGAAGTTTTTTAGAGGATGATGTGTTATAAGAATGATGAGACCATGTCTTGACGTTGTTTAACAAATCTGTAAGCATATTTGTCATATGATCCTTTATGGAATGTTTAAATGGTGCATTCTGAACTGATTAGAACGTTTGTGGATCAACTGAACGCAACAGGCTAAAAAGTACATATGATCGTACGTCTGTGTTTATTAAATCAACGCCAAATATTCTATAAACATCTCATCTCATCTCAGCACAATATAAAAGGTTCTCGAATCTTTACTCTTAGGACAAATACTCACATTTGAGAAACAGGTAAGCATGAAAAGGTATCATGGAACTGCTAGAATACTCTCACGGTTGTTTTGCAAATAACTTCATAGTTTTAGTCACTTACAACAAATATCACAATTTTACGAGCTTTGAAAATCATCGTCAAAAGTATTGTACTTTTACGAATTCTCCAATATATAATTCACGTATAAAGCAAGTAGTTGATCTTCATTTCAACAATTTTATCAGCAGAATAATTAAAGATATACAACAAAGAATAAAGGGAAAATACAGGATAGAAACGAGTAAAACAAAGTTTCAAATAAGTCCTTCGTAAGATCAAACATAGTTTTTTTTACCTCCTCTTGTTCTTGCTGCCCAAAAGCAGAGAAAAGTAGAATAAGATTCTAAAGAAGAATCCCCAAGCGACCGTGACCCACAAGCAATTCCATTTGCTGAGATCCGTAACGCCTTGCTGCTGCAAAATGTCGTATCCTGTGGTCAAGCAAGTGGAGCTTGTGATCCTCATGCCAAGTGACTTGCTCATGGTTGACAGAAGCCTAACTTTCATCCCCTGAGGCACTGCCGCGAGAGGTGTGTTGTCGAATATCTGAACTCCTCTGATGAAGCACTTTGTCGGGTCTTCGAATTCGTTTAGGAGAACAGCTTCGTATGGGTACTTGACTAAGGAGATGTAATGGAACCAGATCCAGTAGTCAGGGATCCGATCTCGGGTGATAAAGAATCCACTGAAGAGCAAGAAATAGGCTAAGATGGCTACCACAATGGTGTAACCTAGCATAACGTGTGGGACAACGCCTGACAAGAAGGTGACGAATGAGCTTCCTGCCCAGAAAGCGGCTAAGACTATTAGGAAGTAGAAGAGGAAGCCCATGAGGCCTCCATCTAATCCCACTCCCCGGAACGTAGTTGCTGCGAAAGCGAGCGAAAGGATGACCAAGGAAGGGAGGGCAACAAGAGAGTGGGAAAGCACATAGGAGGATCTTCGGTAAGCGTTGTAAGCGGTTTCTCTCATGAAAATGAAGCGTTCTTGGAGGAAAACAGGGAGAGCGTCTGCGCAAGTGTAGAACGTCGTGGACATTGCAAAGGCGAAGAATCCGAGACGTTCTTGGACTCCTTTAGGGGAGTTATCTAGCTGCCAAAACATGGTGGCTAAGATGAATCCAGTAACTAGAACAGCTCCTAGACGTATCCCGAATAGCTCAGGCTGTCTACGATAGTTAGTCATAGAGCGTTTGGATAGAACCAAAAGCTCGACCCAGAACGGGTTTGCAAATGTAGGAATGGTGGAAACAGGGCTCGAGCCAGAGCTAGGAGCAGTCGTTGTCGTGGCTCCAGAGACGAGCTTCCCTTTGGAGATACTTGCGCTGATGGCTTCTTTTAAAGAGAGACCAGTCTGAGTTCTTGGCTCTGCTTTCCTCTGTCTAAACCCTTTGTTGAATTCAACTAAACTTCTCGTTCCACCAGCGGAACCTTCGAGCTCTCGGATCAAATCTAACGCAAACTCTGTGCGGTTCTCGTGTTCGGGAATCGGGTGACCAAACTCAGCGAAGAAACGTGGTAGCATGGAGGGTGATCCGCTGAAGACAGTTTGGCCGCGGGACAAGAAGAGAAGACGGTCGAGCAAGCGAAGAAGACGGTAACTAGGTTGATGAAGAGTCATGATCACCATGCTTCCGCTCTGTGCGATTCTTTTAAGAACCTTAACGACACTGAGTGCGCTTGTGGAGTCAAGACCTGAGGTTGGTTCGTCAAGGAAAAGCAGAATAGGGTCGTGGATGATATCTATTCCAATGGATACTCGACGTCTCTCTCCTCCAGAGATTCCCCGGTGACCTTCATCTCCGATAATCGTTTTGGCCGCGTTTCTAAGTCCTAGTTGGTCGATCAAGGCCTGGACGCGAAGACTCTTCTTCGACTTAGAAAGGCTTCTAGGGAGACGAAACTCAGCGGCGAACATGAGTGTTTCCTCAACGGTAAGCATGGGGAAGAGAAGATCGTCTTGCATGACGTACGCTGAGATGGCTTTCTGCATTTTCGAGTTGAGAACTTCGCCGTTAAGAGTTACGTTTCCTTTCAAGCTTCCTTTGGCGATACGATTGGCGAGTGCATCGATCAACGTCGATTTACCGGAGCCACTTGCTCCAAGTACAGCCAGTATCTCTCCGTCTCTAGCCTCTCCGGAGATTCCGTTGAGGAGCGTCTTCGTCTTGGAAGAGAAGAGTCTCTCTCCCACGAAGGGATCTGCGGACGGGGCGCGTCTCAAGGAAAACTTCCGGCGAACTTTCACGCTGTAAGTGAGATCGTTGAAGGAGAGAACGAAAGGTACGGATCGGTCCGGCGAGGCGAGATCCACATCAACGTGATGCTGATGGTGACCACCGTTAAGCTCGATAGTCGTGTCGCCGACATTCTTCAAGAGCTGTGCGAACGTTGGAGAAGAAGCGCCTGAGCAGCTGGAGAGATGGTTAGGCTCCGGCGAGAAGAAGGGTAACGACATATTGTCGTCTGCTGCGACCACACGGGACATAATCTACTTCTTTGGGTTCGTGTCAAAGCGGGAAAATTAATTAACGGAAAAAACTAACGGCGTCTAAACTACCGTTAGCAGGAGAAGGGAAGAGGGAAAAGGAGAGTTTCTGAGTAATGAATGGGGTTTTACCAACGATTTAATTTATATTACTATTTATAGATAAGAGTTGTCAATGTGGTTGGGCCGTTTTTTGTTTAACATGCTTTGATTTATAGGATTAGACTGATGAATCTAGTTTTAAAAAGAGATTAGAAGAAGCAGACGACTTCAAAGTCGCAATGGTGACGCTAGTGTAGATGAACCCCCAAACCTAAAATCAAAACAAAGTAAAAAAGTGTGAAACACAAAACGCCACATGTCCAATTCTCTATCCTTCCATGTTTTCGTATAGCTTTCACTTATATAATTTTAGGCCACCTTGCCGAATTTAGGCCACCATTCCTTCACCCACCACCCTTCAGGCTAAGAAAATTAAGCAATGGAGGATGTGAAAACATGAAAAACATTTCAAAAAATATCTTTCACGATAATCATTAGAATAGTTATAGTAACTTTCTTAATTAGGTAAATTCATTTTCTGGATCCGGTGAAAAGGGGACATACTCTCGATTTTGTCCATTCGTTCTGATTAACGGAATTAAAAAGATAAAAATAAACATAAAATACTGTAGATATTGTCAAGGCTACAAATTAAGAAATAGCAATTGTCGTAGCTGTTTAAGAAGATGATATCAATTCTCTACACGAATAAGAAACTCCATTAACCTTTAGCTGGGCGCAACCATTCTCATCTAAAGCCATCATCCGGAGGATTCATCAATCCCCACCCACAAACCATCATGTACAAACAACCCTTTCTTTCCAAAAGAAACGAGACGCATAAAGCAGATACCGAAGAATTAGAAAAGTACAAGCGTATGAACATATCCAACGGCTTTGCTATACACAAACCCATCAATGCAAACCGCATCATAGCTCCCAAACCGACCACCAATATATGACTGACTTACATGACTGACTTCAAGCTGAATAAACTGATTCCAAGATTGCTGACGTGTTGAATTTGAAGCTTCTCAAACTGTTTCCAGGTTCTATATCCTGCGGACGGTCGAGTTCGGGTTTCTTATTGTAGCTTTCCGTTGTTGCTATTGTTGCTGTCGCTGCTGTCCCGTTTCCTCCACCACTATTAGTCTTCGCATTCCACACGCAGAGTGCTGTACAGAGCCTAAGAAGTCAGATCTCTGCCTAAACTAACCTCTCTTTTATGGATGCTTGGTGAAAAAAAAAAGACTATGTCAAACCTCTAGGGGGCTTATCAGATCTCCGTGGTACAGGAGCCGGATGCTTTGATATCCACGACTTCAACGACCTGCACATGTTTGTAATCTCTAATGCTATGAACCAACAATGAAATTGACACAATAATCTATCTATGTGGACAAATAAAAAAAGGAACTACTCACGCAAGAAAAGGTGCCACCATATACAACTTGAGACCAGCAACTCCATGAGTTATCACCTCGTTACTTGCTGGCTGAAGATGATCAAGGCGATGCCAAGCAATTTCCTACAAATGTTCCACAACAACTGAGCGTAAGAGACTCATCCATCATACAGACCCAGACAAGACCACACCCTACATACACTGATTTCCTTCTTTGTTAGTGGAGCAAAAGCTGTATCATCTGACACCCCAGCAACTATGTAAAGTCGCACTCTTTGCTGTCTGAATGTAAACTCAATAAATTCTTCTTTCTTGAGTAGTTTTGAGACATCGAATCCAGTTTCCTCTAAGACCTGTGTTTAGCATAGAAGAACAGTTACAGAACACAGCCAAACCAAGTGTCGCAAAAATATTCAATTTTTTCATCATTAACCCATGATCGAAGTTCATACAACAATCAGAGGAAAATTACACCTAAATCACTGCAAGTAGAATGGCTGTAGAGACTAGAGAGCTACAAGTAAACCTTTTTGGGCTTCGACCATTTCTATACGAATAAAAACGTAAAAAGGACGAGAGAGAAGAGCCTCTATAGTTGACCATTGACAAAATCAGCTATTATCATTTGCAAAAGATCCTGTATAATGGCGATCTAAGAAGAACATGTCCTTGCTCAGCTATATTCTCAAGTACGAGAATACGTAAGAAGCATGTGCCATAGCCAAACTGTTATATTAGTATGAAACATGAGACACCTTGTACCAATACAGAAGATATAAGAGACGTTCTCTCTGCTATTCTTTCACTCCATCATCTATACTTAAAAAAAACATGCGCACATAATGTTGACACTTCTAACCAATGCCCGAGAGGTTAGTATGCGAGGGGCTAACTTATAAGATACGACCACAGGATTCAACCTTACCCAAGAGGTGCTCTAATTCTAATTACATGGTATTCATTTTCAGTATGCAATTATGATAAATGTGTGGTTATTAGAGCTATATACGAACAAAACAATTGAATGACGTAAGAGATAGGAAAACAACGAAATCAATACAAACCTCACGAATAGCACAGGCATAGTCTTCTTCATCTTTACTCTTCTTCCCGCGGGGAAAGCTCCAGCTTGATCCTTTCCATCCTTTCACCAACAAGCACTGAAAATTCCAAGACAAAAAAAAAGAGAGAGAATAAGTGAATGAACTAACTAACAAGTAAAGTTAAATGATAATAATAAGGGATCTGAAGATCGTAAATATCACAAGGCTCTAACCCGTTCATATGTTTCATCGAGAATAATAGCTCCAGTGACAGGAACTCTACACTTGTAAGACGTAAAGTCTTTGAATATGTCATCAATGTTAGATACGTAAGGTCTCAGTACATCACAGCTGTTGAACACTAGTTCACGTTAAGGGAAAAGATCCACAGAAAACAAAGGCTAATAATGTGAAAGAGAAAATGATCGAAACCAAATTGAGCGCGAATCAGCTTAATTCTGAAACAATGAGAAAGGATACAGAGCGAAGTAAATTCCTTCAAGGAGAGAGACTTAAGCGTTGGATCATTCTCTACAGCATTATCTTCGTAGTACCAGTAAGCATACTCAACCAGAAACAGAATTCTCTCGAACGACTGTTGATCTTCTTCAGGGACATTCAATACAAATCGACTGAGACAAAACAAATAAAATATAATCAATCCGTAAATCGAACCTATCGCTTCACTTTCGATTTGAATATGAGAAGAAAAAAAAAACCTGCAGAGATCGTCAAGAAGTTCCTTGGAAGGGAGGCAGTTTCCGACGTTCTTCGATGAACTTGATGATCTGTGCATACCTGACATTTTGTTTGTGGTTCGTCTCTCCTAGTTAAAACCCTAATACTGGAACGAGAAGGAGTGTTCTCTATCTCTCTCTCTCCGTAATCCCGTATTGAATGAGAAGGGAGGCTAGGCTGTCCTCGTCGTCGTCGGTGAAATCAATCTGATTGATCGATTCCGGAGAAGACGGAAGAATCTGAGGGGGTTGTTTGGTATGTAGAGGTGAGGTGGCCCCCTCTTCTGATTTGGCCTTATCGAGTTATGGATGAGCAGCTTGCAAAGACCGATTCGATTAACTATCCGAGATCCGACCCAAGTCTCTATTTAATGGATATCCGACGAGATCCTAACCCGCTAGCTCTTTCACTCACATTTTCAGAGAAAAAAGTAAAAAAAATGAATATTTAATTTGCGGAATCTGAAACTTTCACCGAGTAAAATCATTGACCGTTCACGAGTTTCTTCTCATTTTTGGGTAACTTTAGTCTTCCTGAAATTGGTATTGCTTCCCGAGGAGAGGAGATTTCTTCCGTACTAGACCAGAAAGATCGACGAGGACCATGTCGTGGTTGAGAACGGCTGTGAATAAGGCGGTGGAAGTCGGAAACCGGAAAAATATCACACAAACCGTCAAGAACTATGCCGACTCCGTCGTCCACCAGGCTGGTCAAGCCGTCGCTGAAGGAGCCAAATTGTTCCAAGACCGCATTGTAAATTTCTCCTTTGCTTATTAATCGTATTCCCCTTTCTAATTGATACTTAGGACTACCAGCTTCAAGTTTTGATTCTTGCTAATAAGGAATCCTAAGTTGGCTGTGACATTTCACCATATTTTGGACTTGGTGCTCGATATATTTGCGCAGTTGGAATAATGACACTATTTTTCGGACTTGCATGAATAACTCCGGACTGTAACTTTGCAGGGTGTTGGGGCCTATAAGAGTGTTAATCAGACGATTCAGAGATTAGAAGAAGCTGCTGTCTCATACAGAGGTCATGAAAGAGCATTGTTGATTACCAGATGGCTAACTGTGCTTAAGGAGATCGACAGAGCTACTCAAGGTTCCGCCAAGGATAAAGAAGTGAGTTCACAGGAGCAACTTGCTTCTGATGAAGCAAAGCGACGTGAATGGGTATTATTTATTCTTCCCTTTTTGAATTAGAAGAAAACACGAAGTCTGAGAAACAAAATTCAATAATTTACCCGCATTGTAAAATATCAAGAATAGAGATGATAGTGATTCTTAGTGGTGCTGAAGGTGAAGAAGTTTATTATGTAGATGACATCATATCATCCTGCTGCATTTTAGAATGTCAAGAACATTACTTAACTAGACATGATTCTTATCCTTAGTAAAATAGTGTAACGTATTTCGTTTTAAGGGTTTGATTAGCAGTGACTTTCTTAGCACTATTCTGCTTCCAATTTCACAAATCGTATTTATGACCTTTTTCCCAACGGAACTCTTTCAGAATATTCCCTTTTCATGTGTAGGTTTTGTATTACGATCCAGATTTAGGAGGTGAGCCACTAAACTTCCGTGATGTTTTTCTGCAAAGTCAAGCACTGGAGGGCATCGTTCTATCCATGGTATAATTTCCCAAGCCTAAACTTGATTTTATGGTGGCTACCTGATATCTGATAGCAAACGGTCCATATTCTCTAAAATTTTCATGAGTTTGGATACATATATAAGGGCGCATCTATAGGAACGTGAAAGGCTTGAGATGCATCATCGTTACTTCGATTTCTCAGTGCTCCATTAAATGTAAAAACAATATATAGACTCTTATATGCTGTGAGAGCCTGTCATTTATCTTGTTTCTCGAAATGTTTTCCATGTTATACTATACCCATTTTTGTGCGTTATGTGAAAAAAAGGTACGGTCCATGAGGGTTAACTCTCGGTTTGACTGTTCTACTACAGATTATTGAACCACCACATGATGAAGAAATTACTCTACTCCTGGAGATGTTTGGGTGAGTTGACTGGCATTCCAAATTGCGTTGCGAAAATGTGGCTCAAGAAAATTGACAATTCGTTGCTGATTCATCCCTAATCCGATTATTGATAGAGCTTAATATTGTTTTCAGGCTTTGTCTGAATGGAGGAAAGGAAGTGCATGACGCCATAGTCAGCAGTATGCAGGACCTTGCTACAGTCTTTTCGAGTTACAAGGATGAAGTATTGGTAAGCGCTTGAGCAATAAAAGTCAGCATTTATGTTAGCGTATGGGCACTTGGATCTCCTCCTAACTTGTTTACTCGCCCATGTTGCGTGGGTTGCTCTTGTTCAGGTTAAGCAGGACGAATTGCTTCAGTTTGCCCAAAATGCTATCACAGGGTTGAAGATTAGTGCTGAAATGCTGAGGTGAGAAATGAAGATATTGATGTGGTTTTTGCTCTCCTTTCTATCTATGAATAAATATCTGAGTCAAATAGCCCTGCTCGTCTTGCATCACTGTTGATTGAATTCATGTTTTCAGGATTGATGCTGAAGCTTCTGATCTTAGAAAAAAACTCGAAAAGATGAATGCCTCTTGTTTGCCACAGGAAAGTGAAGACAAGGAAGTTAAAGAGGCTCCTTTAACAATAGAGGTGAGCGTACAATATCTCCTAGCCCTCTTTTCTCTCCCTAAGCTCATTTAGGTAGCTCCATGTGATAGACTTCGTTTTGCAGGCTCTTAAAGAAACACTTGCAAAGATTCGCCTTTGCTCCAGAGTAGAAGGGCTTTTAATTAGAAAGAGACAACTAAGCAACGGTGATTCACCAGATATACATGCTCAGAAAGTAAGATTGTGAGCGTTATTATTCTCAATCATAATCACCATGCAAGTTGATTGGTATTGTTAATTATCATCCTGTTCTACTTGTTGATACGGAGAATTAAGAGTTTCCTGTGATCCGTGACAGTATATTCATTTCATGACTTCTAGATTTTAGGGAAAATTAATCGTGAATAATTTTTCGTTGAACCAGGTCGACAAGCTCAAGGTGTTATTGGAATCTTTAGCAAATTCAACTTCCAAAGCCGAGAAACGAATAGCAGAGAACAGGTAAAGATTATCATGAACTCCAGATAGTGTCCTTATATCAGCAGTCAAGACTTGTGTTTTGTTTAATAATGGTATGACACGGTAAATTATCCAGATCAGATGAATAGTATTAAGTTTTGTACACTTTGTGTCGTTATATCATGTTCAGGAAATTCTGCCGAGACAATGTGCAATTCATTCCTTGCTATTTTGAACTTTAGTATGTACTTTTATAAACGTTTTCGATCTATATGCATATCAGATTGAATTATGGGACCATCAAGACTATTTTGATTTTCACAAAGCTTGTCTTGTACTATGTATATGCTTCTTAGAGCTTTGGAGCGGATGATTAGTCCGACGAAGGAAAAACACCATTAATAGATATCAATTGTCCAACTGTCTTTTGCAGGCTTCAGAAAGAAGAGGCACTTAAAGCTCGTGTGGTGAAAACAAATGAAACCGGTGAAAAGGAAAAGGTTTTGTTTCTCCCACTTTTGTTTGTTCTTTTGGTATTCAAGAAAAAAAAAATTATAGTGGCAGCATTCTTCGGTATGTTCATCAGCTGCCCGTACTGACTTTCTTTCCTATTATTTATTACGTACAGGAATTGAGTGCGGAAATTGCACAGCTTGAGAAACAAAGGGATGAGTTGGAAGCTGAACTGAAGAGGGTAACTTAATCTCGTTTGTTTATATGGTTTCCTGCTTTATGGTATTGTATAAATTCGTCATGTTGTTAAATAGAAATATTATAATGAGTTCATTGATTCTGTAAATCACTTCTATTTTATATGAGCATATGGTTATCATGGCATGGAGAGTGTGTCAGTGTATATTCTTCCATGTAGGTTAATATATCACTAGCTGCTGCACAAGCTCGGTTCCGTAATGCGACAGAGGAGAGGGATCAATTTGGTGAAGCAAACAATCAGATAATCGCGCACCTGAAAACAAAGGTGGCGTTTTCTTTTAGATGAGTAGCTCTCTCGTGGTTGATGATTTTCACGTGAAATAATTTGGTTATATTGATTCTGCATGCAGGAGGATGACCTGTCCAAATCAGTTGTAGCTTGTAAGAAAGAGTCAGAAGTTATCAAGACCTGGATTAATTTTCTCGAGGATACATGGCTTCTTCAATGCTCATATACCGAAACGAAGGATAAGCAGACTTTGTATTTCTATCAACTCTCAGCTGTTTCTCCCAATATATTTTGCTTTGCTGCCAACCACAATGAATAATATAGTGGATGCATGTCTTAGGGACGACTTGGAGAAGCATGAGGATTACTTCTCGGATGTAGCTTTTAATATACTCGCTACGTACAAGGTAACCTCTGTAATTTATTAAAACTTTAAACTAGTAACTGGTAATGACAGAGCTAACTCAGCAGTTCATTTTGTACAGAAGGAGGTGGCACCTTTAGTACGCCGTATAGAAAATTATGTGGAAAATCTGAAGAATCTTGGTCCTGGGTAAATGACTCTTGTTGAATTGGATTGCTCCTGTTATTGTTTGGTTTCTGACTGACACCTCTAGTTGGAGTTTATTTGCTCCTAGTAGTAATGGTGACAGTTTGTGCATGTGGTGGTGGCAGGTTGGAGAAGCCACCAAATGCAGATCAGGGAGACATTCAGGTTTCAAACCCGAGGAAGAGTCTGGAGCAGGAGTATCTAGACTATGAGACCAAGGTAAGAATTGCTGCGTAGTAGTCCGTGATTGATTATTTTGTCATTGCGAGCGGATTAATAGCACCCACATTCGACTCTGCGCTGTGTGCTTTGTAGTCTCTAATATGTTATTTTCCAGTTGCTCTTCCTCGTCACTAATATCGTTGTATTGAAAAATTAGATCATTACCACCTTCAGCATTGTGGATAACATGAAAGAGCACTTCCAGGTTCTCCAAAACAAACTGGAAAAGTGAGTGGAAACATTACTCTCCGACCCTTTATTAATAATCGGTAGGATCTTATTATTACTAACTTCTGAACTCCTGCAATTATACCAGGAAGGACGACCGGCGTGTGAAAGAGCTATTTGATGACATGGAGAAAATGAGGACGGAATTTGAATCCATAGCGAGGCCAACGTTAGAGATAGAGACTCCATCACCTAAAAGCAGCGCTTCATCACCCAAATCCCCTAAGCCCAGCAGTAGTAGCATGGATGCTCCAATTGAATCTACTACTCTGACCCAAAAGCCAGAGTTGAGCAGTCCTGCCGAGGCACCGACTACTACTGCTGGTTCCAGTCAGGAATTCAACCATGAAGCGGAGCTAGCCGAGCTTGAATCTGAATTTGGTAAGGTGGCTCGTGATTACTCTGCAGATGAGGTTGATGGATGGGAATTCGATGAACTTGAGAAAGAACTGCAGTAGCAATAGTAAAAGTAGCCCAGCAACTCAGAATAATATGATCACAACACGCATGCTCGCATACACTGATATACTTTTTCTCTTTGCTTTCTACTTTGGCCGTAACTACCAAGTTCATTTGCTAATCTGTATGTGTAGACCTTTGAAGCTTCTGACCGGCCATGTTTAGCGGACCGGACAGGACCTGTTACGCTTGGCTCGTCATGTGCTTGTAATGCAAAGTAAAAAACATGTTGAAATTATCTGAAGTTGTTTCACAGGTTTTAAGAAAAAACTCTGGAAAATTGTTGGTTATAAATTATAACATACAGTTCTTGTTTGTATATAACCACCAATATCATAACAATGAGCATGTTTATAAAATCATTGCATACATTTTCTCAAGCAAGAAAACGTCCGTTGAAGGTAGCGTTGGATTTGTTTATTTTAGGGTAGAGAGAAAAGCTGGTGGTTCAAAATGTGAAAATGGAAAATCACAGGATGTATTTTGTGAATATAGTTTTTTGACCAATTTTTTGGTGAACTATTATGGACCCAAGAGTTGACCCACTCATCAACATCGTGGATCTGGACGGCTTAACGTCCATCTTCACCCTAGTCCTGTTTTTTTTCTCTAAACACATGTTTTATTCCCCCCAATCTTGGTAGTATTAAATAATGTCCCATCATTAAAAAAATCGTAAAAACTGGCACGAAGACCACTTGTATTGGATGACTGTTTTTGTAGTATTTAAACGTGACGAAACTAAGAAGTGACAATACTGGTGGCTCTATGCAAATTAACTAGTAATTTTAAAATGTATTGTGATAAAACAAAGCTTATATGTAAGACTAAAACAAAGCTTATATGTAAGACGTCAGATGTTTTACACTTTTACTATGCATTTATTTCTCCTAAGAAATCCAGTTAACAACTAGATATCCTAAAATCTAAGATGAATTCTTCAATCCTAACATTTGATCATATGTTAACAATACTTTAACGATTTGTCTAAAATCAAATAGTCAAAAGAAACAAAATATTACTCCTTTTTGCTATAATGCAAATGTATCCTTCAATTTATCAAAGATATCCTTCTCGTTTTTTTTTTTTATATTATATAAAAAAGAAGTAGTTAAATAAAGCTAGTAGAAACAAAAATGAAAATTGACAAGCACCCACTAGAGTAAGGTTTTTCCCATGTGGAATGAACATGGAATAATGGGATAAACGGAGATGATATGATACGATTGCTATCTTCGGCATACATACATACACATAGATAGAAGATACACAAATACGGTATTTTTTCATTCTCATCATCAATCAAACAAACAAACGGTTTGTAAAGTGCGCCAAAGGGTGCGCACGCACGCACACACGAACACACGAACACACAGCCATGTCCTACGCATCTCTCAGCGTCAAGGACCTAACCAGCCTCGTTTCAAGATCCGGTAGCGGTTCGTCTTCCTCCGCCAAGCTTCCAACCCGACCCGTCAAGGTCATCCCGCTTCAGCATCCCGACACCTCCGACGACGCTCGTCCTCCTTCGATCCCTCTCGACGATATCTTGTCAGGATGGACGGCCAAGATCAAGCGCATGAGCCTCGTCGATTGGGTGGATACTCTTTTCCCTTGCTTCCGATGGATTCGAACTTACCGATGGAACGAGTATTTCAAGCTCGATCTCATGGCTGGTATCACCGTCGGTGTAATGCTTGTTCCACAGGTATTGTTATTATCTACCTCCACATAATTGTTTCTTTCATCTTAAGGAAGCTTAAGGAAGCTGCAATTCTATTGATTTGAATGAATTTTGACCAGGCAATGTCGTATGCAAAACTAGCTGGCCTTCCACCAATCTACGGTCTATGTGAGTTTCATTCTTGTTATTGATTTTCAATAGTTATGAATGTTTGCTTGATTCTGTTTTTATAATTTTCTGCTGCAGACTCTTCGTTTGTGCCGATATTTGTTTATGCCGTATTTGGCTCATCCCGTCAGCTTGCAATTGGACCTGTAGCATTGGTCTCACTTCTTGTCTCTAATGCTTTGGGCGGAATCACTGACTCCTTTGAGGAAGAATTACATATTGAGCTTGCCATTTTGTTGGCGCTTTTGGTTGGAATTCTGGAGTGCATCATGGGACTCTTAAGGTAATACGGGAATGTTTATTATCTTTATCCGTTTAATCACTGTTCCTCTATTTACTACTGATGTTTCCCTTGTTTTTTTTTTTTTGTCTTTTCAATCCAGGCTTGGATGGCTTATTCGTTTCATTAGTCACTCGGTCATATCTGGATTTACAACTGCTTCCGCCATTGTTATTGGATTATCCCAAGTTAAATATTTTCTCGGGTATAGCATTGCCAGGAGCAGTAAGATTGTCCCACTAGTAGAGAGTATTATAGCTGGAGCTGATAAGGTGGAACTTCCTTTTTCAGCTTTCAACACTGTGGAAAAGCCTTTTCTTTCTACTTATTCGTACCTTGTTTAGATGTATCTTTTTTTTTTCGTCTTCTGTAGTTTCAGTGGCCACCTTTCTTGATGGGATCTCTCATTCTACTCATCCTTCAAGTGATGAAGCACGTGGTATGAGACTTGTTCTGTCCACTGTTATCCCTAAACACTACTTTTCCTTTATCGCTATGATAATAAGGTCATGGTGTTTCATGGTAGGGGAAAGCAAAGAAGGAACTTCAGTTCTTGCGAGCAGCAGCGCCACTCACAGGGATCGTGCTCGGTACAACCATTGCAAAAGTGTTCCATCCACCTTCCATCTCTCTGGTCAGATTGCCGAAGAGCAAACTATATTTAGTATAGTCTCCTTGTTGAGCTGCATCATAATGGTTAAGTGATTGCAGTAATAGCAAAATCTAGTATATTTCAGGTGGGAGAAATACCTCAGGGCCTTCCAACATTTTCTCTCCCAAGAAGTTTTGATCATGCAAAAACATTGCTTCCAACATCAGCTCTCATTACTGGTGTTGCCATTTTGGTGAGACATCAAAATCATTACTTTTATCCGAGTTGGCATATGATGATGGCTATCTGACTTCCTAAGGAAATAAATAAGAAGATAATTGCTTGTTTAGATTCGGATGCCGTAACGCATGTTAAGCGATATCATGTTTTGTTGTTCCCCAATGAAGTAGTTCTAAGTAGTTCTATTTTTCTTTTTTATCCAGGAATCTGTGGGAATTGCCAAAGCACTTGCAGCAAAAAACAGATATGAGTTGGATTCAAATTCAGAGGTATTCTGCTTGACTAAAGAAAATTGAGTAGTATCCCAGTTGTTGTAGACAAGATTGCTGTTCTTTTTTTCTTTTCTTTTACGGCCTTTTTCATTGAAAGCTCAACTGTTTCTCCCCTCACTCGACAGTTGTTTGGTCTTGGTGTTGCAAATATATTGGGGTCATTATTTTCCGCATACCCAGCTACAGGTACGTTATGTTGAGATGATAAAAGCCATCAACAATTGCCAAATACGTATAGACACTTTTTTTCAATATAAATTATTGTTATACCGTTTATTTTCGAGTTAATAACCTTAACTTGTTGAATCTGTGGATGTCCTGAATGCAAAATTAGGATCCTTTTCTAGGTCAGCTGTGAATAATGAAAGTGAAGCTAAGACTGGCTTATCAGGACTTATAACAGGAATCATCATTGGATGTTCTCTACTGTTCTTGACACCGGTGTTCAAATACATACCACAGGTCTGTCTGTCTGTACTGAATATTTCAGTTTCCAGTACTTGCTGCTCTTTCTGAAACTTCGGAGAGTTGCGAAACGCGGTTCGGGCTTCTAACTTTCACTCTGTTGCTTATCTATATCGAGTCCACAGTGTGCTTTGGCAGCAATAGTGATCTCTGCTGTCAGTGGCTTGGTAAGTTTAAATAAACCCACCTGCGAAGGAGCGAAGATGAATTTGCTTCTGGTTTTTTCATCTACACTCACTTCCCGGATGTTTACCTATAGGTGGATTATGATGAAGCTATCTTCCTGTGGCGTGTGGACAAGAGGGATTTTACACTTTGGACCATCACTAGTACCACGACTTTGTTCTTCGGAATAGAGATCGGTGTCCTTGTTGGTGTGAGTATTTAGGGTTTCTTAGTATGTTCGTATTCACCTAACTCATGTGTGTAATATATATGAGTTCTGAGGAATGGCTTCTGAGGACTCACGCAATTGCAATACTTTCAATTTTAGGTTGGTTTTTCACTAGCGTTCGTGATCCACGAGTCAGCAAACCCTCATATTGGTAGGAGGAATTCTGTTCAGTTGACTCTCACATGCGTTTTAAGAGTGCCTATTCTCTAACTTAGTTTCATGTCTTATCCTGATTGTTCTCCTGGCAGCTGTCTTGGGGCGTCTTCCAGGCACCACAGTGTACAGAAACATAAAGCAGTATCCAGAGGCTTACACATACAACGGGATTGTGATTGTCCGAATCGATTCTCCTATCTACTTTGCCAACATAAGCTATATAAAGGACAGGTGAGAGTGGCATGGTTATTCCTTGAGGTATGAATCTATAGAAAGAATAACAAACCGTTGGTCAAAATTGCAGACTACGAGAATATGAAGTTGCCGTTGACAAATACACAACCCGGGGACCAGAGGTGGAGAGAATCTCATTTGTTATCCTGGAAATGTCTCGTAAGTTATAGCCCTATTTATATTTACTGTTGAATTTAAATAATCAGTCAATGTGCTGAAGAGAATAGAGAACCCCTAAACAAAACCAAAAAATACAAACAATGGCAGCTGTTACTCACATAGACTCGAGCGCGGTGGAAGCATTGAAAGAATTGTATCAGGAGTACAAAGAAAGGGACATTCAGCTAGCGATATCAAATCCGAACAAAGATGTTCACATGACAATAGCAAGATCAGGAATGGTGGAGCTTGTTGGAAAAGAATGGTACTTTGTGAGGGTACATGACGCGGTACAGGTGTGTCTTAATTACGTACAGAGCTCTAGTAACGGGGAAGACAAGAAACCAAGTTTCTTGAGGAGGTACGGGAGCAACAATTCATCATACACTGATCTTCAATCCTGCAACACTGTGTTGAAGGAGCCATTGTTGTCAGGGGAAAAATAAGGCATCATGTAGTAATGTAAGTAGCTCTGTGTATAGGGGTTGCGATTTTGTAAACAGTACAATCTTCATTGTTATCACTATAACCTAAAAAAACCGACATTCTTACTGGCTTAAAAAGTTATTAATGGGAACTGATTTTAAGTGATATTAAAGGAAAAGCAAAGACTCTGGGAGGTTTGGAGACTATACACTCAGTCTGAGTTGTGTAACTGTATCTTTCCTTTTATGCTTTCACGTTGTAAAATCTAGAGACGCCATGAGATCGTCGAGATTGATCGTGATCGGACTTCAAAGCTGTTACGTATTACTCTTCTTAAAATTCAATATTCGTATTCTCAGTTACAGACATCGAAAATCTAACATGGGTCACAGTTCCGGAAGCTGTACAGAATTGTCGGCATGCATGGATGAAATGTGCCTTGGAGGAAGGCTTCTGTAAATGGGACTAGGACAAAGGACATCAACTAATCCAATAAGCCCACTTCCTTATTCTTTCTACCGTTCATTTTTGTCAACATAGGAGTCCTTTTGTCATATTTAGTTCCGTTTTTGTTATGTAAGCATTGTCCAGATGAATCCTCAGTCTATTGTACAGAACAAACGAGTTCCTTTATGGTTTGAAGACATTGTAAGAACGAGATTCGTTTCTTGTACACATCCGACTTAGTTCCCAATATACTCTTATTATTTTCCTCAACACAGTAATACTATATGCTATATCCCATTCAAAAGACTTGTTAATACTAAAGAAACCTGTCCGTACATGCGATTCATTATTTTATACAAAAAAAAGAGAGGAAAAAACACATTATAGACAAAAGGAGATGTGAGATTTGAAAGACATAATAGATGATACAACCCTAAATATCTCCTACCACTCTATAGTTTAACTTTATTAACAAAAGTATTAATAAATAAATCATGAGAGAGATAGATAGATTACCTGTTGGCATAAGGGCTTAGAGAGTTTTATGTCTTTGTAATGCACAGATCAGCCTCATGCATAGCCTAATGATCAATCTTCCAGATTCAAAACATAATCATACACTGTGAGATTCAGCCAGAAGGTTCATCTAGAACGATATCAGCAGGATCACCGATCCATGGCCGGCCTTCTCTCCAGAGGAATTTTATTCTCAACTTCCCATTTGCATCCACGCCCACAACGTGTCCTTTACTTGCATGTGTCTCCATTCCCCAACCCCACCGAGGTGTAACCAGTCCATTCTTTATCTTAACCCGGTCTCCAATTCCAAACGGCCTTATACGTTCCATTTCCCCGGCTTTGCAAAGCCATAGCCTGTCTAGGAAACAGAAAGATACCCATAAGTCTCCGTCCTCCATTCTATGAACCACTCCTATGCTTGAAGGGTTCACCTCTCCCCACTGGTAAGTGGGTGTTGTGATACTGGGCTTTACCCTAACCCAGTCCCCAATCTTGAGCTCTTCTTCTTCTATGGTTTCCACTTCCGATGGGTCTAGCATCCACGTCTTAGAGCCGGCTGGTGTGTATATCCGTAGCTTACCATCCGCATCAATGGCTGCTATGGTTCCTACACTCCCGTGGCTATGACCAGACCACCCAAACCTAGGTTGTTTCACTGCCAGTTTGACCCGAGTTTTTTGTCCGACTACAAGCTTCTTTGCTTTCTCTAGATGCGAAGAGGACCCTGCCCATCTTTCTTGCTCGCCACAAAACGAAACGGAAGTGGTTCCATCCCATTCGTCTCCCTCATATCCTACTCCATGCACTACACCAACACTTCCTGGTCCAATGGATTTCCAACTAGGTCCACCTTCTTTAAGTCTTACCCATTCTCCAACCTCAAACATACGATCCACTTCCAAGTCTGCTGGATCTCCTCTCCATAACCCAGGCAATCCAAAGAACGCAACCCTTACCTCTCCATCAGCATGAACAGTTGTTATGATGCCTCGAGAATCGGGCTTAGCTCCTCTCCAGCCCCATCTTGGTTCTGTTAAGCCCTTCTGGAAATGCACAAATTGGCCAACTTTCAAAGCTGGAATCTTCTCTAAATCTGTGTAATGAGTGCTCCATCTTCCTTTCCGGAAACAACAAGCCAGCTCCAAGTAACCTGTCTCCTGTATGCTATGAACAACAGCAATACTCTCCCTTCCTACACTAAACCAGTCATAGCTTGGTCTGTTTCCTAGGCTTGGTTTTGAGCGCACCCAATCACCGACTTCAAAACCTGAGAGCAGCTCTGCATCTCCAGGTGAGACTCTCCACAATGTCTGTCGACCAGTCACCTGCGCCTACAGGAGTACAAAAAACCCAACCCTCGATTATGAGCTACTGCTGAAAACGGAAAGCTGAGGATAGCCAAATCAATTTGAGAAAATGATCCATTTCAGAAACTTACACTAAGAGTCCCATCCATGTCGATTCTCATTATTTTCCCAATAGTTGCTGGAGTCTCATTTGACCATCCAAGTCGTGGTTGGGTGATAGATGGTATCATATGAATCTCTTGCCCCACATGAAACGGTACAACTTTTTCAACATCTGTCACCGAGCATGAAAACGGCTTGCTTCTAAAACAGAAAGCTATCCCCACGTCACCATCTTCGTCCAAGCTGTGCATCACGCCAATACTGTTTCGCGTAATGTCTTCCCATCCATATTTCGGGGAAGACACTGACGCCTTCACTCTGACCCAGTCACCAACCTGCTCGTAGTACAAAGGCTCAGTGTTAAGACAATCAAAGTTCTTGAGATGCTACAGATTAACTGAGATGCTGCAGATCTAACTGAGATGCATTTAAAAGAAACGAAAACCAAATTTTCTCATCCTTGTGACTCCGTGAGAAAACCAGCTTTACCTTGAAATCATCAATCTTTTCCATGTCCGAAGGATCTGCCTGCCACGGTATAGGTCGGTTTGGTATTTCAATTATAAGGAGGCCATCATTCTCTATTTCACTAATTTTGCCAACACTGTGGTGGGTCTCACCACCCCAAGCATATCGAGGTTCGGCAACTGACCGCTTTACGCACACCCGATCACCAATCTATAATATAAAGGAAATTGTTGGATTGTACGTCTGATGTGAAGTAAGAACTTCTGTAAGAAATCTAAATAAGAGTATATTACCCTAAAGGGCGTAACGGGTTCAACTTCCTCGGGTTCACAATGCCAGGGATTTGGAAGATAACTTAACTCCACCAGGAGGCTGCTATCTGGCCTTACACAATAAACAATCCCCATACTCCCCGGGACAACAGACCCAAAACCATGTTTTGCTGAAGTCAGATTCTGTCGGATACGGACCCAGTCCCCGACTTTAAACTCTTCCACACGTTCCATTTCCGCAGGATCAGCTTTCCAGCCTCGAGATGCTCCAGGAAACCCAACTCGTAAGATCCCATCCTCATCAACACATAAAACAGTACCGACACTATCACGTGATTGGCCACGCCAACCAAACCTATAATAAAATCAATCAACACCATAATTTCGGTTATGAGTTCGGTAGCTGAACTACACCATAATTTCTAACAGCATTTATAGCTCCAACTTGATAGTTTGGCTTATTTAGCGCAGAAGCTTAATCATTCAATACCAGAAAGACAGACAAGACAAAGCGGAAGAAAGATAGACAGGAAAACGGAAGCTTTTACAGATCAGTAGCAGAAAGAGTTTGATCCAAGATACCGGGCCTAGAAAATGTGCACAGTAGAAAGAAAGCACTCACAAACCTTGGCTCTTTGACATCATTTCTGAGTCTTACATGCTGGCCCCTGTCCAATGGAATCAACTTAACAACTTCACTCGCCAACACACGAGCTTCACCAGAACAAAACGCGACAATCATGTCCTCCTTCTCAAGAATGGTTTGCACAAACCCAACACTCTTAGGCTTAGCACCTTGCCATCCATGTAAGGGTGTTGTTATGCCTCTCTTAAACTTCACCCAATCTCCTACCTCATAGCTGAGAATTTGAAACCAACATCAGTTAACTGAATAAAGGTGCATATCAGCAGAAAGTTTTCAGAAGAAGTCCTCACATTGTAGGTGATAGATGAACTCCCCTCTTTAATAATGCCTCCATCAAATCCTCTGAAATCCATTCTCTTGGAAGGGCTTCTAAGAAGTCACGTACTGTCTTGCCACTGTTATTCAATAATTATATCAAATTATGATCATAAAAGGAAAAGGCAATGGCAATTCAAAAAGCTAGCTTCTGAAGTAATTTTTGTGAGAGTGGATTCCCCAACCCCTGACAGGAAACTAACATTACCCCAGAGCAATGAATATACCCTTCAGTTCAACTATTTAATACTCTAGCATCAAATTAGTGCTTGCCTGTGGTTTCTGACATCCACAGCAGCATCAGGACTCCTAAGCATCACAATTAACCAGTCAAGATTTTCACGTATCATCTTTGCCGCGTCCGCTGCTATATGGAATGCGTTGTCTCCTTCATCATCCTTATAATAATGAAAACAGAAGAAGACAAGTCAAGTGACAAAGTAAAAACAGCACATATTGAAAGCCAGCTCTGACTGCATGAGGACCTTTCCCACTGTGGGACCTAATTTGATGCACAAAGCATTGCCACTACTTATGTAGAGAACATATTTTTCCGAACTCTAGCTTACTTAATATTCAATAGAATACGATTAGACCGGAAGAGCCATTTGTGTTTTTCAGCAATTGAACATTCTCATGCGGATTGACTAGAGATTTAAACACTAGCATATTATTAAGCTTAGCCTCTCTGTGACTAGAGAATAAAAATAGTATTTAAACCCAAAACATACATTCACGCTTGAATTTAATTTGAAGATTGAAACGAGGTCCCTTCCTTTAGTAGGTTTACTTATATGCAATGACCGAATTGAAGCTACTGATCGTCATTATGCAAGACCCAATGAACGTTCAGATTGAGAAAATTCAAGTAAGAAAACTTTAGCCTCTTGAGAAGTTTCCAACCAAAAAACGAAACTAAGTAAGAAAAAAATATAGTTAAGATTAACAAAACTCAAGGCTTAGGATATGGTTATGCTCAGCCTTTCCGTGTTTCGAATACTCAATGCCCCGAGAAAACGTAGTCTAGCCAGTAAAGGATATTGTCATAACAAATAACTCATAAAACCTAGGGAAGCCTGCAATATTACCTGTATATTACAGTCCGAACCAGAGTCTAGGAGTAGGCTAACACAGGCGTTCGCCCCTCTGGCCAAAGCCATATGAAGGGGAATTGTATTGTGAACATTCCGGATGTTCGCATTCACACCAGCTTCTAGAATGACCTATCAAGTTAGAAAAAAATGTGGTTGGATCTAAGACAACATAAATGAAAGACATGGGTGAAATGCACAAAGTCTATCGACACCGAAGATACTTGGTACTGCATTCTTCGTCTTTCACTACAATTTTCGATTCACACCATGTATTATTACTTCAATGATGAAGAAAGCGTCGAACTCTTAGATTTAAAAAATGCAAGGTGCTCCGCACCAACATATCTATCAACACTGACAAAACATAATGCTACTCTTCCTCTTTAATATCATCTTTTAATATAGGTAGGAATGCATCTTACTCTCACAAGTTCCACATTGTTAGCCATAGCAGCAGTATGCAACGCTGTTCGCCCATGCTGAGCATCTTGCGCAGTTGGATCTGCCCCAGCCGCAAGCAATATCTGGACTAGCTCTCTACCTTCTGCAGCAGTAAACATGCTAAGTAAACTGATATATATTAACAGATAGTATATATAAATAGCATCCAATAATTTAAATACACGACACAAGTATACGAAATAGCAGGAAGATATATTATATAACATCCTTTTTCGTACGGTACAAAACTCCAAATAAATCGTCTTTTAGATCTACGACTTAAAACATTCTTATCATCTAGGGATAAAAATAACCATCGTGTCTAACCGATAGAAGATAAAATTTTGTAGAGGTCCACCCAAAAGGTCAGATATTCATAATACAAAGTCTAATGCAAAATAATGGCACTGCAAAAAAAGGACAGGACTCGGATAGACAACATGACAATTTTGATGTGAAGCAATTTGCTAAACAAAAGATACTATGATTCATTACCCTTTTCATGATCTTTTCTTATAGCAGCAGCCATACACAGAGCAGTGCCAACTGGACTTGGGATGTTAATTGCCTGAGCAATTTCTTCTGGACTAGAAACTTCCACCCATCTCTTGATAACAGCAACATTCCATGTTGCTACACACATATGTAACGGTCTGAAACAAATATAAAATTATAAAGATCTGAAGCATAAACAACATACGCACAGGTTTACAAATGGAATATGTTTTCCTAAGAAAAAAAGAACCATGAACCATGAACCATGAACCACTTCAAGGAATATGGGGCCAGCTAGCTCACTATGGCTTATACAAACAGGCGAACGTAATGGACATGATTTAGCAGGTTGAATGCTACTAATCAGGATAAGTTCTAATGTAGATGCAAAATAGGAGTATAAGAACTACGAAAGAAAACAAAGACAAATAGAATTCGTTTCTGTAATCAGAACTGGCTTTAAGAAATCCCAGTAGTAACCTAGTCGGTGCAAGCTCTTACGGAAGCATTCAAGCATACACCTAGCATTACAGAGTTCAGTTCTGTACTTACGTCACGCCCTTTGCATTTGAAACGGCCATTGATCTAGATCCCCCATTTT
Organism: Sisymbrium irio; assembly: GCA_000411075.1. NCBI lineage: Eukaryota > Viridiplantae > Streptophyta > Magnoliopsida > Brassicales > Brassicaceae > Sisymbrium > Sisymbrium irio. The sequence continues at coordinate 11,237 of KE154900.1, read as the reverse complement.
CCAGTATAACAATGGCACAATCTGTGTACTTCTTAGTAACAGCTCGATGAAGCACAGTTTCACCTTCATCATCCACAGCATTTGGATCAGCTCCAGCTACTAGTAATTCCTATTAACAGTATCAACAAGCCGAGAGTAATCATTAACATGATAATAGATATAAGACTAGCCTAACTTCCAATATACTTCAGATAATTGAAGACTTGTGAACATGTGGTGGAAGCTTTAAAGTGATACATAACTTCCTCGAGAGCAAAGACTTACACGCATACAATCAGGTTGGCCATGGTAGGAACACACATGAGCAACAGATGGGCCTGATCCTTCCCGCAGTCTAGACCTAACATTAGCCCCCTTTTCTATGAGAACATGAACACATTGTGGTGATCCAGCTGCTAAAGCAAAAACAAGAGGCGGATCCCCATCTTTGTCCACAATATCTACATTCGCCTCCCCATACTCCAGTATAGCCTCCACAAGTTCGACACTGCCACGTCTACAAGCTAAGTGAAGAGCAGATTGACCGTCAGCGTTTTGCGCCTCTAATAGAGATCTCACAGAGCTTCCACCGATTCCAGCTACAGCCTTTGCTAGTATATTTCTACTCCAAAAAAAAAATCAAACCCTAGTTAGTTGAGAAAAGGTTGTTTGTCGCTGGTCAAATCAAAAGGATTAACTAAAAATTCGTAACAGATCCAACCTTACACCCGCAGAGTCTCCCTCCAGAACAACCCGATGTAGGTTGCTAGGGTTATCCTGTAAGACCCCCATATTAGTCGCGCGAGTTTCTTCTACAACATTTACTCCACATATTTTGGTAAACCCACTACATACAACACGATTTGTAACATTGTTAGGCCAAAGAATATAAGCATGATGATACCAACAATCTTAGCCATTAATATATATTGATTTACGAACTTTCAGCACAAGTGAGAGGGTCTTGTTTACTGAGAATCAATGAAAACAGAGTCCATGATACAGGTAATGTTAGAGAATTATAACTCTTACTTATCAGGGCTTGCTGAAGGGCTGCGTGGTATCTCTTGTAAATGACGAAGAAATGTAGCAAGCATTGCATTAAAAGTTGGTCTTTTTGACGGTTTAAACTGAAGACATTCACCAATCATTTTCCATAATTCTCGTGGAATTCCAACACCCACTATACGTTCATACTGTGGTGGTACTTTCCGGGCTTTCACAACGGCTTGGAAAATTTCTTCTCTACTAAGGCCATCCCACCTGCAAATATAAGTGATAGTTATTGCAAAATGGCGGACATAAAACACACGTGAAATATGCAGTAGGAAGAATCTTCACATACGGAGTGGAGCCAGTGCACATCTCAACCAACGTACAACCAAAACTCCATGCATCTGACTCTGGAGATACACCACTTGCATCCTCCCAAAAAAGTTTTTTCACTGGCCCCCAAGCCTCTGGCGCAGTGTAGTGTGGACTGAGTGTTATACAGTCCGTGCATAGAGTAATTTTCGCGGAATCAAACTCTGGTCGAGTTTTCTGGCATGTAGGCTTCTTCAGGATGGGAGCGAGCCCATAATCAGAAACCACTGCATTGCCGCTTGCGTCCAACAGAAGATTGGAAGGTTTTATATTCATGCATATAACACCTGCTGCATGGAGTTCTGCAACCCCTCGAGCAACATCTGCCCCATATCTACAGTTTGTAAAAAACATTAACATCACAACAAGAGCAACGGAATAATACAATAGGTTGGTCACTGCCGGAATTTTTGAAGTTCAAAAATTACAGCAACATGAGCAATATATGAAAGAAGAATACAAGACATATTCATTTACTAATAGTTCTTTCATTTAGCAGTCCCAAAATGACAACATTAAGTTAAAAACAGAAAATGGGAGGAAAGACAAACAAGTGAACTATATGTAATCTTCAGATGATGCTTCTTTTGATAAAGAAAAATATAACGATCGCTGCATGATTTGATATGTTAGTGCGTTCAGAAATCATTAATGGTCATATACATCGGAAGAAAGTATAACAATGTAATAAGGCTTTCGCAGAGATCATGATAAGTTGATAAAAGCCACCAGCAAATCATAGGTCTTCAATAGCAAACCTTTATAAGGATATGAAAATCCATATTAAACAAGACATGTACGAAAAGCAGTGCAAGCAGGAAACATCCCAATTGGTAACTAAGTATAATCTGCATATGATCCTACCATGAAGATGACTTCCAACAAGTCGGGTTTAGTGCATAATTTAAAAATTGGGAAACGGACTATCATATCAAAGTTTGAAACTTTATGCACATAAATGATGAGAGTAAAGCAAGAGGTTAGGAACAGAGTATAAAGAGAAGCAAAAGAGGAACCTTAAGATCTGCTCTAAAGTGAGGCGGCCTTCGTTGCGTTGCATCTCAGACTGAACAGACCCATAGCACCTGTCCATCAAGAGACAAAGAGATCCCTCCATCTTGACAACCCCATGGAAAGTACAAACATTCCGACACCACATGGAAGCCTTGCGCAAGCTCTCAAGCTGTCCCTGCATCCAATCAACATCCATATCCTCCGTCAAAGACATCTTCTTCACCGCCAGACGGTGCTTACACCTTCCGCCACCGCCTGCAACAGACGCATCCCACATCTCAACTCCTCCAGGACCACTGCTCTCTTCCCCAATCTGCCTAACCAGCTTCATCTCAGGGTGAGCTCCAACCTCGATGACGGGACCACAGGAGCTACTGTTGTGTGAGCTGGAGGCATGGAATCCGCGGGCGGAGCGAGAAGGAGCATCATCGTCAGTCCCATCATCCTCATCGTCGTCGTCGTCATCGTCGGTGTAATCGCAATCGAAGTTACCGCCGGCGGAAGCGGCGTGAATGAGGGCGAGCATAGCGAAGTTCTTACGGAGACCCTGGACAGAGTTGCCGACAACGGACACGTGGCGACAGCGAGGACAAGTGAGGGAGGTGTCGGAAGAGGTGGAGAACATCTTGGACAAGCAATCCTTACAGAAACCATGACCGCATTGAAGAAGTAGAGGAACTCTGTCGTCCTCGTTATACCGCGTGTGGCATACGGAACAACAAGGAACCTTCATTCTCCCAACCATTAGAGCTCACAAAAGAGAAAAGCCCTAAAAAAATTAATATCGCGAGATCAGAGAGTAGGGAGCACTGTGAAATCCCCAATCACTTCAACTATTAAGAGACTTCTTCCCTCACAAACATATCCACAAAACTCGATCCAGATCAACAACACAAGAACAGATCCATGGTCCCAGTATAAACCCCGAATTTCAATGGTAGATCAAAAAAAAAAATTTGTTGAGAAATCAGACACGTTGAGTCGAACAAGCACAAAAAAAAACATAAAAACTAAAAAAAAAAATTGTAAGAAAATGTGAAAAAGGTTCTTCCTCAGGGTTTTATACTATAGGACGATTAATGCCCAAAAATATTAAAAAACAATGATTTTTTTATTTACTTTTTATATATTTTTATTTTTACTTATAATTTTGGAAGGTCGAGTTGGGTGAGTCTAGCTTTGGTTCGTCGGTTCTGACGGGTTGGTGCCTTTGGTGGTGGCCAAGAGAGTAATATTTGTTCAACCATCAGACTTTTACTATTACGAATCACACTCTGAGGCCTTGACCACATGGTAAGCAATATTCGTTTTTTTATAATGTTAAAGTCTTACTTTCTGAATCATTGTAGAAACTCTACCTTGGAATTTTAACACGAAAAAAAAAGTGAGGTTAATTCTTAATTCTTCTCATGTGTTGTTGTCTGGTTCTTCACAGTTGATGATTACAAACAAACTTCATTTATTCAACGTTCCTGGTTTTGAATTGTTAACAGATTTTATTACCATCAAATATTTTGGACTTATGCCCTATCTTTTTTATTAAAAAAAAAGAGAGATTACACAAATGGGCCTTCATCAAGAATAAAAGTGGGCTTCTGTCAACATTTATATGGGTTTGTGTCAGTCTCACTAAGGATGATTTTGACGGTCATTTAGAATCATCATCATCATCAATTCATATCCTGGGCGTTCGGATAAACGGTTCGATTCGGTTCGATTTTTTCGGTTTTATGGTATTTTCGCTTTAGAGATTTAGGAATCGTTTAGGTATTTACAAATTTCGGTTCGGTTTCGGTTCGGTTCCTTCGGTTTTCGGTTCGGTTCTAATAATTAAATTTAGAACTAATTAAGATCCGAAAAATCACGATTCGGTTTGGTTTCGGTTCGATTTCGGTTCTATTAATATTTTTAA
>KE154899.1:12733-27473 GCA_000411075.1 Sisymbrium irio | reverse complement strand
GATCAGGTGCCAGAACGCTCCAACAAAACATGAATGAGGCCATGAAGACCTTAATAGCTGAACATGAGGTTGAAGATTTAGCGGCCCAGCTTAAGGACATGAGCATCACCAAAGGCAACACCCGACAAGGTCCAAGTCCAGCACCAACCGGTCCAAATCAATCTGATCAAGAACCAACCAAGGAGAGGATCAAACCGCCATTAATTTCCAATGAATCCGGTCCAACCTTTACGCCTCAAACCATCAAGGAAGAAACCAGACTTATCTTATTCAACATTTCAGCCTTAGAAGACTGAAGAATGCACCCAACCATTTTTCCAACAAAATGCAAGCTACGGATTCTCCCTAATTCAAGACCAAGAAATCAGCCCTGGTAAGTCTGATTACAAATTATATTTATTTGGTTGATTAACAAGTTTCTGTTTTTGTTTTGTGTTGTTATTTCGTTTTCCTTTTTAAGTAGAATGATGGCAAATGTTCAGCCAATTAGTTTTAATAGTATGATTCGAATTTGTAATCTGTTTCAAGTCCTCTTGAAGGGCAAAGCAGCATTGGCTAATATATAAGGCCCTCAAAGCAGTTATGTATCTTTACCCCTTATGTAATAAAAATCGAACTTTCTTCTAAAAAGAAAACCCTTTGCACTTTGTGCTTCAAAAAAAATCCGAGATTTCTTTGTTACTTGTCTTTATCAAGGTTTTTCCATCAACCTTGTGGTGACCCTCGCTTCCACCTTCACTCGTTTAACCATCCGAACGTTCAAGGAGAAAGAGCCGTACAGCCAGCTCGTTGGATCCGCAACATCACTTCGCTTCCATCACGATCGCTACCGGGCTAAAGCAGGAGCCGTACGGCCGGCCTAAGTCATTCATCTGACCACCTTGTAACCTCGGTTCCTGAGGCTGCATCAGGCCCCGTGTTGGCAGAGGAAGTTGGCATGTTTTCCTTCTTCCATTGACTGTAATCGCCTTCGACAACCAAATGATCAAATGCGTCGTTGGTTGTGGAGCTATAAACACTGTAGCCAGATGGGTTAGTGTCATGAAGGCCTGTCATAATCTCTGCTGCATTAGATCCACCGTTTTTATCATCTAGAAGGGGGCTCCAGAATTCGTGGTCGTAAGCACAAGGTGTCACCTCTTCCGCGCTGATGTCCCTTGTGACAGTTTCGTATGCATCCTCGTCGTCGTCAGTGAGCCAAGAATCCTTGGCGTTATTGGAGGCACTTCTGAGTCTTTCCTCTTCCAACTCAACATGGGTGAGGAGCTCTTCGTCATCCAATATAAAAGGTTGTACCTTGGAGCCAGTAGTGGAAGCAGACGCTGCGCCGGTCCGAGCTGATGCAGCTCCTTTATCACCCACAAAGATGTTCCTGTTTAACGGCAATGGTGTGGAATAACCAGCGTCATTTTCGTGGACGTCGCTTGGAACAGTGGTTTTGGTAAGCTTTTCAAACTTGACAAACAAGTTCATGGCTGTGTGAAGCTGAAAATGGTAAAAAAAAAATAGTGGATAGCCCCGTCGTTGGTAAGGAGAACAGGAGGTGTGATTAACCCAGTCCCCAATTCCTTAGTGTTAGGAGGCCAATAGGTTAAGGAAGCATTGATATCGAGATGGTCTTCCCCGAAGAACTCTGTTAAGACAACTTTCTGCAACTCGAGAAGTGAAATCCCATCCGCAAGTGTCACAACACGGGCCATTTACTGTTTATCAACAACAAAATCTCAATTCCCACCAGCAGAACAGCGCCATTCTCTCGGGATAACCAAGCAGTGTCCAGTCATCTATACCTGAAAACAAACAAACGGGTTAGAATCGGAGACTAAACATCTATAACCACGATCAGTTTGCATGTAACAAACCAGAGAAGAAGGTTTTGAGAGGAAAGTGGAGACAGAAAACGAAAAGTGAAAACACAGAGAGGGTGAAAGCATTTTCCGACGTAGCTCACGTAGATCATGATGCAATTGTACTATAAGCTGTCAAATCGGCCATTAAAAACGAGAATGAAGGGAAACTAAATGGTGGACAATTTATAAGAAGCTTAGTCACTTAGAAAGGTTAGTTAGAGGGCAACTTCTCCATTTAGAAATGCTTTTAGAAAAAGCTTAGTGTAATAGAGTTTTTTACCAATTAAGTAACTTCTCAAGATTTTTTTACACATTAAGTCACGTATAGGAAGTGAGTAACTTTCAGCTATGGAAAACCCGAGAAAGACTTTTTGGCATTGAAGACGTAGTTACTATTCTCGATTCGATTTAGTTTAATATTTTATTTATTTATTTATTTGGTAATAATAATTATATATTTTCCCTTTCATGTTTTTTAACAAGACCTAAAATAAGAAAGAGGGATTGTGAAAAATGAAAAAGCAAGCTGCCGACTCACTCTGCTGAAGAAAAAAACATTTTTTTTTATAAAATAATCTCGTTGATTACTAACCGGATCTACAGAAATGAAAGGTACTTTATGAAATTATGATTTTGGTTACGAGTTTTATTGTGTGTTTCTTTTTACTTTTCCATTTTTACCATTTCATTTTTGGCATCGAGATTATTTACTTAGTTTTAAATTTATTATTGAGAAGAGCGAAGATCTTGTGGCTGCTTACAGACAACAACTAATATAGGAATCATTCAGGCTATTTGAGTTCCCACAAGCTTTGCAAGTCGTTGCGTTGCGTTGGAAGCAATACCTGGGTTTTCAAAAAAGATGACAGGGGCCAATAAACAGTACCTCAGAACACGACTTTCTTAGCCGCCATATTGCAGGCCGAGGAAGACGAAAATGTAAGAAAAATAATTATCTTTATTTGTTCGACCATCATATATGTTACTTTGGATGAACACTAGTATTTTGTGTATGCGTGGATGAATGAAAGTTTTTTTTGTCCACGATGCATGTCGACAGATAAGAAGAGAATGGATAATAATCGAATAATACATTTCTACCAATGCAGTTGGTCGCACATCAACTGTTACATGTGAAATCGGTGACAAAATTTGGGATGCTGAGATAAGGGATAAGAGTGTACACTATATGGAGAGGAAAATACAAGTCGGCCATATATTCGAGAAGGGAGAGTGGTCTAGAGGGGATGCGGCTTTGCCGATTCAGCGAAAGAAGTCTGTCGAGGAGAAGTTGGGTCAGGAAGAGTACTAATGAGTGGATACTAGGGTGGAAGTGATTTGGTGGATGTACAATGTTCGGTGTGTACATACATAGAGTAAAGGATTGTTGTCTAGATATACTATGGTTTGGGATGCATCTGGTGGATGTACACGACCTAATTTTGGACGTAGATTAGTGGGATGGTGGATTAATATTTTTGTCATATGGGTTTATAGTGATTGGTGAATGTTGAGTGTTCCTTGTATTAACATGTACGTACATGTTGAATAGATTATGCGTACAAAAGAGTAAACCTAATTGGCATAAAAATTGGGTAAGGTATTTGAAACTCTTTATATTTGTGGATGTACAACAAGTTTATATTTGTGGATGTACAAGATGTTTATATTTTGTGGATGTACATTTGTTTGTATAAGTTAGTTAGATGGTGTGTACCGATGAAGTGAACTATGATCAGCAAAAAGACTTGGAAAAGAATGTTTGGAAAAGAGATGAAATTAAAATTAGATGACAAACGTGAAATAAAATGCTGTTTTATTCTATCAAAAGGTAGGAGTGTGGACATACACAAATATGTAGTTTTCTGCGATATGATGAGTGTGTACGTACATGACATCATCTTCCTCAGATTTAGAAGAAAAGGTGTGGTTGTACACGTAAAAATGAAAGGAATGATAAACGATAGTAAGTGGACGAACATGAAAACATAACTTATTGGTGTTCATCGATTAAAAATTGCAGAAGGAGATAACAGTGATTAATCTCCACAAGGGATCCGCGTCGGGAGTGCGTATGTACATGACATTAATTTATATTTGTGTGTGCGTAAGGTATATTAATTAAAAAGAAAAGGCGTAGTTGTACATGAGAAAATGAAAAGTAATGATGGACGATAGTAAGTGGATGAACATGAAACATGAACTTGTTGGTGTTCATCGATTAAAAATTACAGAAAGAGACGGCGGTGATTAATCTCCACAACGGATCCACCTTGGGAGTGTGTACGCATATGACATCAGCTGATATTTGTGTGTGCGTAAGGTTTCCAAATTTAGAACAAATTTTTTGGCTGTACACGTAAAAGTGAAAAGAATGATGGACGATATAAGTGGACGAACATGAAACATAACTTGTTTATGTTCATCGATTAAAAATTGCAGAGGGAGACGGCAGTGACCAATCTCCACAATAGATCCACTTCGGGAGTGTGTACGTACATGACATTAACTGATATTTCTTTGTGATATTTGTGTGTGTACGGTGTCTGAATTTAAAAGAAAAGGTGTGGTCGTACAAGTGAAAATGAAAGAAATGATGGACGATAGTAAGTGGACGAACATTAAACATGAACTAAAAATTGTACAAGGAGATGGCGGTGGTTAATCTCCAGAAGTTGAATCTTACTTTCCTGATTCATCTCTTGTTGGACACGCACTTAATCATCTTGCAGAGGGAGGTGACAGACTTGTTGTGGCTCTCCATGGAACAAGCCATCCTCCCACACCTTGACACTGTTCGAACCGGCGGTTGTGATCATTCCACCAGCGGGAGGTACACGATGTCCTCCACTGGATGACCACTGGCGTCCCACACCTTAACCATGTGGTCGTAAGATTCTGTTACAAAAGGGAATCGACTCAGAGGCCTTGTAGGGTTTGTACTCGCTGACATCAAAGTGCTTGAAGAAGTAACAAAGAGCACCTTCGTTGGTGACCAACACAGGAGGGGTGGTTAGACCGGTGGCCAGCTTTACTGTTAGGAGGCCAGTAACTCAGCGTCAAAGCAATGTCAAGTGGTGGTGCGCCAAAAAACTCTTGGATAACGTTCTGCTGAAGCTCATTTAATGATATGCCGGGTCGGAGAGTAACAATGCGAGACATCTTTGTTTTATCTATTTGGAAGTCCCATTTCCCGTCGTCAGTACAGTTCTAGTCGCCGGAAATGACGAGGCAATGGTTGGCCATGTGTGGTCACCGGAGGCGTGTTCGAACGGTGTGAGAATTGAAAGTAAAAAAGTTAAGATAATATTTAGGTTAATTGATTGGTGTAGTAATCTAAGTATCTGCCAGACAGATCTAGATCACACATTTGTGTACGGGTTAATTAAAGAATGGTTATGATGATGTGTGGTATCTAATCAACTTTAGTTTGAATCTGTCTATTGGATTTTGGAGAGATGAACGGTCCTAAAATAAAGTAGTTTGTGACCAAAGAAACTAAAAAGGTAATGACCATTTGACATCCAGTTATAAAGTTCGATTAATGAGAGGATAATATAGTCTTTTTTTACTTAGAGTAAAAGAATGAAGTGACTAAGAAGTGATAAATTACTGTGAGTGTTAATAAGTTTTACATGTAAGTGACTATGGGTATAATATGACTAAATAGTTGTAAGTTACTTTTTTGATAAGTATAGATAGATAAATGATTAATACTGTAATTTTTTCTTTTATTAACAACTGAACCTAACCAGAAAACCAAAAATAGAATATTCACCAAACATTCAGAAGAGATCCGGACTAAACCCAACCCATCTTACCCGACCTGACTCGACCCGACCCGAAACAAAACGGTCAAAATCATCAGAAACACGTTGAATCCTCCTCCTCCTTCTCAGGACTCAGTAACGATTCATTAGACGCTCGTTTCTTCTCGAAGTTCCACTTTCACGTTTGATCGATCCTCCCTCTTCCTTTCCTCTTTGTAGATGTAAGTCTTCTCCGTTGTTTTTAGTCATCATCTTTAATTTCCATCGCAATCAATCAATTTTATTTTTCATATATAAATTTTCTTACTAGTGTTCACAAAATGCTATACTGGTGAAAATCGAGTGCATATAACCTGAATTGTGGCTTTTGTGTGTAATCTGAATTTATTGTTAATCAGATTAGGAGTATGATCAGTTTTATTGATTTAATGTGATTAATCATTATCATTTTTTATGTATAATCACTCTATGCAGAAAAACGTAGAGTTGGGTGGAATTGTTGGTATGTAGCTTGGTTTTGATCATACTGTATAGAGCATTTTAAAACGCCACTTGGAAAAATGGCTTCAAGAGCACTTCTACGAAGAAGGAAGTACATTGTTCAGTCACTAAGTGAACAGTTGAACACGTTCCAATGTCTTGCAAGCGTTGAGCGGCGAGGAAAATATGGAAATGAGAACGTTAAGGGTTTGGATTCTGGAGGAACACATGAGTCCAAAGATGAGAGATTGGTTTCTTTTTTCAAGAATAAAGAGTTTGATAGAAGTCGGTTGCTTCAGTCTCCTAATTTTAGTAATGGAGTAGGAAAGTTGGAGTTTGCTTACCCTCTGGGTTATAGATTGGTTCGGCAATCTATGTTGTCTACTGTGGCAACAGCTAACAAGCCTGAGGATGATAAGAAGGAAGAGAAGGTTAGTTCACAGAGCAAAGAAGCTTCTCCTGAGGAGTGTGATGAAGCAGTGGAAGGGTTAAGTTTGGCTAAAGCTAAAGCTAAAGCGAAGAAATTGGAAGAGTCTCAAAAATCTTCTGATGTATCGGTTATCCAACGTGTGCGGTCGTTTCTTCTTGGTATAGGTCCTGCTTTGAGAGCTATTGCGTCCATGAGCAGGTCAAGTCTCAATTTTTTTATTCTTCATGGCTTTTGAGTGATTTGATGGAATCTATGTATTTTTTTAACATATGATCTATTTTGCAGGGATGATTGGGCTAAGAAGCTTCGTCACTGGAAAGATGAGTTTAAGTCTACTCTGCAACACTATTGGCTAGGGACAAAGTTGCTTTGGGCTGATATCAGAATTAGTGTGAGGCTACTTGTTAAGCTTGCTAATGGGAAAGGTCTCTCTAGGAGGGAACGACAGCAACTCACTCGAACCACTGCGGACATTTTTAGATTAGTCCCTGTTGCTGTTTTCATTATTGTCCCATTCATGGAGTTCTTGCTACCGGTAGCTCTTAAGCTGTTTCCAAACATGCTGCCGTCAACTTTCCAGGACAAGATGAAAGAAGAGGTATTGTTATAACCTTTTTTATTGCTTCCCTGTTCTTTATACGTCGTGAAATACCTAGACTCTAGTTATTCTTTATTTACCGACTGGAGTACTGGAAGTTTTTGCATGACTATTTGACACTCAAGCATGAGAGATGTTATGAGCTATATTTCCACATTTTCATATATGTTTTGTCTCTTCCATAAGATAATGATGCCCTATGAGAAATATATGAAAAGAGATCTAACATTGATATTCCCTTCGTTTTATGTAACACACTTGAGGAGGTTCAGAAGGAACATTTGCATAGACAAACATTAAAACGATTTGGAATTTTGCCAGTTACATCTTTGAAGACTGGCCTAAGGATTGTCAGGAGTCATTTTTACCCATAATTTATATTCATCATCAGATACAAAGTTTACTTTCGATATCAGCTTCTAGTGAAATAGTGCTAAGAATATTCAATTGATTTTTTTTTTCCACTTTCATGTTAGTAAATGAACTGGTTTAAGCATTAATATAGGGCTGATATGACTATTTTGAAAGTTGTAATTTTTGAAAATATCCTGAACATAGTCATGGACCCACGTTTGTTGTAGATGTGTAGCCCTGTATACTGGAATTTGTTTTGTTTGAAATAAATTAGAGTTCGAAGGCTACTCAATCTATGTGTGCTAGTGTACAAATTAGTCTCAGTTTATTAGTCTTCCAAGTGATACTTTAACTCCGTCGACCCAAGTGATAGTTATTAATGCCAAAAGAAACGCAAATCATATTGAGTGTTTTGACTAATTTGAGTTACAATTATCTGGGAAGTATAAATTGGTATTATATTTTGTCCTCTCACAGTTACTCTTGCCTGTTTAACGTTCAGGAGGCACTAAAAAGAAGGCTGAATGCAAGGATGGAGTATGCAAAGTTCCTCCAAGACACTGTTAAAGAAATGGCAAAGGAAGTACAAACCTCGCGCAGTGGAGAGATAAAAAAGACAGCAGAAGATCTTGATGGATTCATGAATAAGGTTCGCTATTATTGTTATTTTCTTATTATTCCGTTCCTTCTGTTTCTTCAAGGTGGAGTGATAGCTTCGTTAATCAATTGTACAGGTCAGAAGAGGGGTCGGTGTTTCAAATGATGAAATTTTGGGTTTTGCAAAGCTATTCAATGATGAGCTCACATTGGATAACATTAACAGGTCACGCGTTAGTAAAAACTGTATATATTACGATACTGCTTCTGTCTTAGCTTGTTTTGTTTATATATCATCTTTGTAAATGCAGGCCTCGATTGGTAAATATGTGCAAATACATGGGTATTAGCCCATTCGGAACTGATGCATACTTACGTTATATGCTTCGGAAAAGATTACAGGAGTAAGTTCGACACTGCTCATACTGCCCATTTTCTTGTCTCAAATGTCTACCAATGAGTCCGACATTAATTTCTCTTTTTGGTGACATCGTAAGAGTTATGTGGGCATCTTACTCTACGAGACACGTATTTTTTTTAATATGTTCATTCATCTCAAATAATGTTCATCTTTCTAACATAATCGTTGGGGAATGCCACTCCTTGGACTTCTTAGGATTAAAAAAGATGATAAGTTGATCAAAGCGGAAGGTGTAGAGTCTCTCTCAGAAGCTGAACTTAGCCAAGCTTGCAGATACAGAGGAATGCTTCAGTTAAATTCAGTTGAAGAAATGAGACAGCAGGTTATTGCTCGTTTTATAATTATCATTCAGCATTCGATCTTTGCGGAGGGTTGGGATTAAACAAATTATACTCGTGGTTTATGTATTGTCCTAGAAGTTAAACTAGAGATAGAAGTGGGTACTGATCTGCGAATCACTTTTTTGCAGTTAATTGACTGGCTGGATTTGTCCCTCAACCATTCGGTGCCATCATCCCTCTTAATTCTCTCTAGGTAAGCTTTTCATGCTTACACTCCGTATATATGTCTATATACGACAGAATTAAAAATGAAATTGCCGCAATTGTCTTCCTGTGCATATTGACAGATCTTTCTCGACCGCTGGGAAAAAACCAGAAGAGGCTGTTCAAGATACTCTCTCATCTCTGCCGGATGAGGTTGTGGACACTGTTGGGGTCACAGCTCTGTCATCAGAAGATAGTGTATCAGAGAGGAAGAGGAAGTTAGAATACCTTGAAATGCAAGAAGAGTTAATCAAGGTTTTTATTCTCTTTCTTTTCCTATCAAATGAAAACATGTTTGAGGAACATTGTCTCTTTTCCGTTTACCGTGGAGACCCTTAAATGCATGAACTTGCTTATTGGAATGTAGGAGGAAGAGGAAGAAGAAGAGGAGGAAATGGCAAAGATGAAAGAGACCGCTTCAAGCCAAAAAGATGTAGCTTTGGATGAGATGCTGGCTTCTACAGCTAAAGACGCTAATGAACAAGCCAAAGCGAAAACACTTGAGAAACATGAACAGCTCTGTGAGCTCAGTCGTGCATTGGCAGTTTTAGCTTCCGCATCTGTATGGGGACTTTACCTCACTCTCAGTTATTTCACTATAAGATTTTTCAGAGTTCACAAATCGTTTCTTTTGACTTGGATCTCAGTCTGTTAGCATGGAGCGTGAAGAGTTCCTGAAACTAGTTAAAAAGGAGGTAGATTTATACAACAGCATGGTAGAGAAAGGTGGTACAGATGATGAGGAAGAAGCGAGGAAAGCTTATTTAGCTGCTCGAGAAGATAGTGACCGAAGTGCACAGAAAGCAATCGCTGATAAAACTTCTTCTGCACTACTAGATAGGGTAACAACAGCAAGTCTATTTCTTTGTATCAGTCATAAACTATCACTTTTTGGTAATCTATAACTTCATTGATCTTTCTATTTTTAGGTTGAGACAATGCTCCAGAAACTCGAAAAGGAAATAGATGATGTCGATAACAAGATTGGAAACCGCTGGAGACTCCTAGACAGGTCTGTTGTGGAATCATCATCCTTTTGTTTTGTTGAATAATTTGGCAATCGATAAATACAATTTTTGTTTTGTACAGAGATTATGATGGAAAGGTAAGTCCAGATGAAGTTGCATCGGCTGCGATGTACTTAAAGGACACATTGGGCAAAGAGGGAATTCAAGAGCTTATTCAGAATCTTTCTAAAGATAAAGGTCACAAACTCTATTATTTTTCTTCCTTTTGGCTTAAACTTATCAACTCAATTTTTTTTTTCCCGGATTAATTGGCATTTTGCGATTGTTTGATGGAAGATTTTTTCCTCTTTAGATGGCAAAATTCTGGTGGAAGATTTGGTGAAGTTAGCTAGTGAGATTGAAGATGCTGAAGAAGCAGCTGACGAGGCGACTGAGCAGACAACAAAGCCTTGAGATTGTTTGTTATGTGTCATCCACTTTCACGATTCACATTTCTGTTTATTGGAAAATAAAATTTCATGTAGTATGAGGAAATCTATCATAATAAGTTTCTTGACACAATTTTTGTTATCAACATTATTGGTTTCTTATAAACCATTATGAAGCACTTTCAATAATTTTTCATTCAAAGTAACCATATTGTGCTAGGCATTGGACTTTTACCCGAACTCGAAGTAAATTTTAACCCAACTCAAAATACTGAATCTGAATCCGAATACGATTAATATATTTTAAAAATCCGAACGGTTTTTATTTTTCTAAACTCGAAAAAAAAACTGAATCCCGAATAAACTTACCTGAATCTGAAATCCTATTTCAACATAAAAATTGAAACCCGAATAAATTTTAAAAACTCAAACGGTTTATGTTTTTTTTAACTCGAAAAACTGAACCTCAAAAAAAACTGACCCGAATCCAAAATCCTATTTAGACATAAAAATAAAAATAAAACCCCAAATAAACCGACTCAAACTCTATATCAATCCAAAATTATATTTAACACTAACATAATAATATGATGTATTCGGTTAATATTTAGTTTAGTTTTATATATTTGATAAAAAAAATACTTAGTTTTTGATTTTTTTGAATTTTTTTTGTTACAGTGATTATTATTATTTAAAAAACTCTAAAATATCTGAATCCAAATTAAACCGACCCGAATCTGAACTCAAAATTAGACTTAATTTAAATCTCAAAACCCGATTCGAACCCGAAATGAACCGAATCAAAACCAATAACAAACTCTAAGTAACCCGAATGTATTCTATATATCTAAACTTGAAAACTCGAAAACCCAAATAAATCTATCTGAAGTCGAACTGGAATCTGAAGTCCCAAGCCTATTTTGTGCTATTAGAGCACTTATTTCAACTATAAAATCCAACAGAAAGAAAGAGAAAATTTGAGACAGATTCTGTAAAAGACCATCAACTTTCAATGGAATAAAAGAAAAAAGGTGAAATATATATATTCTCTTAATTAAGATTTTTTTTTTCAACCTTAATTTAGATTAATTATATATATATTCTATTAATTTATATTAATTATAGGAAAATGACCTTATAGTTATATGAATTACCTTTTAATTACCTTTCGTCTTTTATAAATTATTTCAGAAGTACATTATATAAATGGGAAAATCTTAAAAATAACTTTCAAAGTGAAAATTATTTCTATTTTAAATTTTGACGTTTTTTATTTCCACAATAAATTCTCAATCTAACTAATTTGATTATTAACTTTCAAGGTAAAAACTATTCTAATTTAAACATGGATGTTTTTCCACTCCCACAATAACCCCTCAATCTGACTAGTTTGGTAAATTAAACATTATAGAATAATTAATAGAACAATATCTTATGTAAAAATAATTATCTGTTTTTAAAAACTCCAATAAAAATTCAAAAATTCTTCTTAAACAAAAAAATTAAGAATTATGAATGTTAAAAAATATTCAAAGTTAAAATTTAAAATATCATTTTTTTGTCTAAATTAGATTAATTTTATTTAATAAATTATTTAATATTTTTTTACTTAAAAAGTATATAATCAATAATATTCTAATCATTTCCCTCTTTCTTCTCTCTCTAAAGTTTCTCTTTTTTCATATCTTCTCGTTTGCTTCTCTTATCAAAAATTCTTTGAAGATTAATCCACTAACTCAAATCAACATATTTATTTCTGCGTACACATATCCACTTATCTATATTCACAGATTTATATTTCAGACACATATCCCGATCTATATCTCAGAAACATATCCTATATACATCTTTACTAACCCAAGTCTACATACTCGTCTCCACAGACCCATGTTTACGGATCCATATCCCAGAATCATGTCCACAAAGTTACATCCACAAATTCATGTCTTAAATCTATGTCCACAGGTTCATGTCTACATGTTCACAGATTCAAGTCCACTAACTTTTGTTCACAAACATATGTTCATAAATCATATTCCAGATCCATGTCTCCATATCCATATTCATGTCTATAAATCCACATCCAGAAATCCATATCTACAATATATTATTTATATTATATTGTTCACAAATATGTTGTTACCTACGTTTATAGTATATTCACCATAAAAAAATATATCTTTGATTCTGAGTCGGATTAATATAACAATGAAATTTTAATAATGAAATAAAAAATAAAATTCGAATTTTTGGAAAAAAAAGGAGAAAGAGCATAGAGAGATAAGAAGATAAAATCAATAAATAGGAAGGGATAGAAGTCTTTATTTAATACTGATTTTTTTATATCACCTATTTTTCCTATAATAGTTACTAAATTCAATAAGATTTAAAGAATATAGTTATCTTTTCTTTACTTATCAGCTAAGCTTTTACCGAAATAGTTTTACGGACATTGTATTATGATATTATTTCCTCTGTAATATAAATACATGCAATCTCTCTCAGTTTGTAAGTTAACAAGAGAATTATAATTACTCTCATTTTTACTCACATAAAAACATTTTATCATATATATATATATATATATTCAATTTTAATTTATTTTCAATTTATTTTAAACAGAAAGATAGGCTCTGTCTTATCCGTTTATAAATTTTAGAAGGATAAGTATTGTCTTTTTTGAAATAACCGTTATGACTATGCCTCAACAATAAATGATCATATGGTAAACTATGTCTTCCCATATCATATGGCAGACATTGCCTTTTCAAATTTAAATTTCTGCCTTTTCAATTCTGCATTTAAATTCTACTTTTAAATTCTGCATTTAAATTCTACCTTTAAATTCTGCACTTAAATTCCACATTTCAATTTATGCTTTTTAAATTCTGCATTTAAATTCTACTTTTAAATTGCGCATTTAAATTCTGCACTTAAATTCCACATTTAAATATTCCCTTTTAAATTCCGCATTTAAATTCTACTTTTAAATTCTGCAGTTAAATTCTGCATGTTATTTCTGCTTTTAAATTCACTTTATATCGTATTTTTATAATATATTATGGATCAGTTATCATATCAAATTTGGCAAAATTCGAAATTACCACCCTTGATATATGCGTGAAAAAATATATGACATGGACAGTAAGTGCAAGGATGCACGTAAAAGGAAATGAGCTTCTTGATCCAATCGATAAGTCATCGGAAACTGTGTCCGATGAGAAAAAGACAAAGGCTATGATATTTTTACGCCACCGTATCCACAATCGTTTAAAAGATGAATATATCATCAAAGAAGTTCCTGCTGATCTTTGGCAATCATTGAAAGAAAGATTTGATCACCAGAAAATATGTGATCTTGCCAAAGGCCAAATATAAGTGGTTATATCTCCTGGTTCAGGATTACAAAAGTGTTAGTGAATATAATTCCACGATGTTCAGAATTACTTCAAGGATGGTGTTATGTGGAGAAAAAATAAGTGATTATGATATGATAGAAAAAACTCACTCCACGTTCCATCCCAGAAATGTAATCCTGCAGAAATAATACCGGTCAAAAGGGTACACTCGCTATGCAGAGTTAATGCATGTCCTCCTTTTTGCAGAACAGAATAATGAATTCATAACAATGAACCGTCAAACACATCCAGCTGGATCTGCTCCATTCCCAGAAGTGAATGTTTCAACATCTAGTTACAATAATTAGGAAGGACGTGGACGTGGATATGGACGTGGATATAGACGTGGACGTCGTCAAAATTATAGTTATGGAAGAGGACATGGATGAGGACAAGGAAAAGGTTTTCTTCATTATGATTACAATGATAGAAGAATTATCAAGGATACAAAGTTGGTTGTATAATTTGCAAGAAAAATGAAAGTGCTTGTCATTGATGCGGCATGAAAGAGCATTGGTTGTGTATATGTCGTACTCCAAAGCATTTAGGCGATCTGTACCAGGAATCTTTGTGAAGTGGCTTATATATGCCACCCCAACCTCTGCCTCGACCACTGCCATAGTTGGGACCACGACCACAGTTATAGTGGTTCCATTGCCCACGACCGTGTGAGCTATAATTGCCTCGGGCACCACTTCCTGTCCATCCACCACGACCTCTGTCGTGTGGTCTATCATTATAGACGTGGTTGCTTTCCTTGGAATCTTTTTTTGTCCTTTACAGCCTTATTGGTTTCCGGTAATGAGGCGGATCCAGGAGCTCTCATCTCATTGTTCCTCATTAATAGTTCATTATTAGTCTCAGCTAGTAATAGGCATGAGATCAGATCAGTATAGGTGGG
>KE154898.1:1085-13699 GCA_000411075.1 Sisymbrium irio | reverse complement strand
CCAGATGACCACTTCACTCGGGCCAAACTCATCCTTCACCGTACCATCTCTCAAGAAATGAAATTTTCTTGAAGCAGAATCTGCTTTGCTCGATCGGATCCTAAGGAACATCAGGATGCTACGATCTTCGGCGATGCCCGCACTAGCTTTAAATGGCCAAAACTCGACCTTCAGCATTCAGGTTCAGTTCTCACGACCCCTGACATGGTCCGTTCTACCGAGCCAAACATCTTGGGATGTATCTGGACAGGCAGCAGAAGGGTTCAGCTGGCTCTGTGCGTGGATTGAAGAGTCAATTTGACGCTTAATCAATTTTTGTTTAATATTAGTCTTCTTTTTGTTTCCAACGCATGATTTTTCACAAAACTCATTTATGCCTTCTTCTTTCTTTCTGTATATATTTCGCAGACTCATTCAGAAATCCTTAATCGAATTATCTTTCAAACTTTTGAGTTTATCTCCTTGTTCTTTGTCAAGAAATTTTCTTTTGTTCCTTAGTGCATAATATCCAAGCAACAAAATCACTCCTTAATTCGTTTTAGTGTGTCATATCTAGAGGCTGAAGGAACCAGGAATATCAGCTGATTTCCGCATCAGTTGTGCGACCCCTCGATCCATCAAATTTTTCCATCTACAACCGGCTGAGTGATCCATCTCTATCTTTAGGCATATCAAGTGGTATCAGAGCTACTCTTCTGGTTTGTCTGTTCATCTTCTAATCTATCATTTCTTAAACACTTCTTCTTCTTTCTATCTCAAATCTGGACAATTCCTTACTCCATTAGTTTCCTTTCAGCCTGATATATATATATATATAAAAACGATTTAAAAAACGATTGAAAAAATAAATAAAAAAGGAAATGGTTTTTGGAAATAAGGTGGGGTTGTGGAGGAGAAAACCCATTGACTGAGGAGAAATCTAGTCTCGGAATAGTTAAATATATATTGTCTTTCTATCTTCTCTTCTCATTTTGTTGTTTGGAATTCAATTGGGTACAAGATTAGTTCTCATATAACTTGGAGAGAAAACTTCTTGTGTAACTCTCTAATTTTTGTGTGAAACACTGAGTGGTGAGATCAAACACTTGAGAGTGTGAGGTTGGTATTGCTAGCGAGTTTGTTAAGTGATTTCAAGGAATATGAGACCCTGAAGAAGATGTTGCATAAGGTGGTCCTGATTGAGCAACAAGTGAAGAGGAGGGGCGTCCCTAAACCATCCTTTGCCCCAAAGCTAAGTTACCAAGACAAATGTAAGGCTCCAATCAAAACTAATACTCCTGTTAATACTAATGCGCCTACTCGTTTTGTTCAAGGAATAGCCGTAGAGACCAGCAACCGAGCAAGAGACAGTCGTTGCTTTAGATGTCAAGGTCTAGGACATTGTGCTCATACGTGTCCAAATCAGAAGGTGATGATTCTTTTGGAAAATGGAGAAGTTTAGTCCGAGGACGAGAATAAACAAAATGAGGAGCGTGGCCCAGTCTTTTATGAGGACCCATAATAGCAATTTGATTGTCCAGCTCAAGGCAACTTGTTGGTCATAAGACGTTCTCTTAGTGTTCTGAATCCCGTGGAATAACAGCTCAGCGTGACAATCTCTTTCACACCAGATGCCTTATTAAAGAGAAGGTATGTAGTGTGATCATTGAGAATGGTAGATGTACTAATGCAGCTAGTGAATTGTTTGTCAGGAAACTAGGACTTCAGGTAAAGAAGCATCCGAATCGGTTTAAGCTTGAATTGCTGAATGAAAAAGGAGAACTCCAAGTCAAAGACCAACTGTCAGTGCCATTGATTATTGGACAGTACAAGGACAAAATCCTGTGGGACGTACTACCTATGGATGCTAGCCATTCTCCTTGGAAGGCCATGGCAGTATGACAAAAAGGTGATCCATGATGGCTACACACCCCACCAATATTTTGAGCATGATGGCAAGAAAATCACTCTTGTTCCTTTGACTCCACAGGAAGTTCAAGAAGATCATCTTCAGATGAAGAAGAGCCGAGATCAAGAGAAATCTAAGGGAAAGAAACTTGTTGGAAACAGCCATAAATCCGTCAGTAAGCATTCCAACCTTCTCTTGAAAACTCATGAGGAATCAGGTAAGTCTGTCATTACCTTGGCCGATCCTATCTTTGATAATTCTTGTTTGGAACTGACTTGCAAGCAGACGGAATTTCCGAGTAGCAGTGGTTTGAATTTTCAGGCGGAAATTTCAGGAGCTTAAAACAGAGTGAAGCAACTGAGTTGCGGCCAAGTCCATTCCTGATCAGCCGCAGTAAACTCAGTAAGAACTCTGAATGGAATAATCCTGACCTTAACTTATTTGTCATGGTTTCTAGAGAAGAAGAAAAATGTTTTGATCTTGAAAATGTTAAGGAATTATGTGTTAATAACTCCGTTTTTGATAAGATGATTTCTTCTTCCGAAAATCGTTTCTGTTTTACAAAGAAAAGTATCTCCAATCTTGTTTTTAGTCTTGACCAGTTTGTAGAACAAAATTTTTTTTTGATGATCATAATGAAGAACTTAGAGCCGGTTTTTATTAAAGGGTGTCTTTGATCATTTGAAAACTTGTTTTTTACCACATATGACTTGGAGATTGGAAGTGTTTTGCCAATGCAGAATAGGCAACGAGCAGAAAATGAACCGTAAGCAAATTTGGACAACAGCAAACTTGACGATCGTGGACTTAATCTGGATGACCTCTCTCATGTCCATCATCCGATCCAAAACCAAGGTGAGTTAAGTCTGGTTTCTGAGTCTTTTGCTCTAGTCCCTTCCTTCTTCATGATCCAGATTCGAGGACGAATCCTTTCAACCAGGGGGGGCATGATGCTACCCAATACATGGACCCTGGTCAAAGATGGAGCTATGGACCGTTGATTGTGGATCATCTTGTACCGGAGCTGGATAGCTGGGACCAAAGATGGAGTCATGGACCATTGAAACAAGGATTAACGGACTAGGACAGACAATGGTTCGACAGGATTTTAGGTTCGGACGATCGGATCCACAGTTTGCTCGGAGGAACTCGATAATTTCCCGTACCGGTCACTTCGTGGCTTGGTCCGGACTGAAGCAGCTGCTGTATCACTGACCAGATGACCAATTCACTCGGTTCAAACTCATCCTTCACTGTACCATCTCTCAAGATATGGAATTTGCTCAAAGCAGAATCTGCTTTGCTCGATCGGATCCTAAGGAGCATCATGATGCTACGATCTTCAGCGATGCATAACACCCACACCAGTCCAAAATGCCATAACTCGATCTTCAGCATTCAGGTTCATTTCTCACGACCCAAGTCCAATTTCTCAGGGGAAAAAGTTCACAGTTCATACCAAATACCTTGTGAAGACTTTCGGTCACGAGACTTCACCTTTTGCCCGTGCTATTCCTTCCGTGCACCATGACATGGTCCGTTCTACCGAAACAAACATCTTGAGATGTATCTGGACAGTCAGCCGAAGGGTTCAACTGGCTCTGCGCATGGATTGAAGAGTCACTTTATACTCTTAGTCAATTTTATTTAATTTTAGTCTTCTTTTTGTTTCCAAGGCATGATTTTCCACAAAACTCATTTGTGCCTTCTTCTTTCTTTCTATATGTATTTCACAGACTCATTCAGAAAATTTTTAATCGAATTGTCTTTCAAACTTTTGATTTTATCTCCTTGTTATTTGTAAATAACGTTTTTTTTTTGTTCATTGATGCGTAATATCCAAACAACAAAATTACTCCTTAAGTTTTTCTAGTGCGTCATATCTAGAGGCTGAAGGAACCGGAAATATCAGCTTACTTCCGCATCAGTTGTGCGACCTCTCGATCCATTAAATTATCCATCTACAACTGGCTGAGTGATCCATCCCTATCTTTGGGTGTTTCACCATGTTCAATGTATTAGTTGCGGGTAATCCGCAAATGACAGTGACTTTGGAACGTAGATGTCAGAACCTCGGGATGTAGCCTCCAACACAATATGATGTTAATCTAATTTAAAGTGTGAATGATGAATTAACCCATGGTGCGGATATGTTATAAGAACTTTTGCGATATATGATTTATTATACTTTAATTTGCTTTTTAAATTTATTAAATCTTATAAATATTTTAAAGCGAATTTTATTTTAAATTGGTTATTATTCTATTTTATATTTTTAATAAATATGATTATAAATCAAATATTATTATAAAATTTAATATTATTGTAAGCCGTTGTAAAATCATCGTGTTGCTAGCTCGTCATAAAAAACAAACATCCTAAGTTCATCGTAACACAAATTATCATCAATTCGTCTTAAAATATATTTGTATCTAATTTGCTGTAAACTTGACTATGTTATTGGTAAAGTTAGATGTTAAGTCGACGTTAGACCTAATGACTTTTTTAAGAAGACACACTTTAAAATGAATTTAAAACTCTTCACGATTATTTTATGACGAATTCATTTTCTCACAATTTTTTTGGACGGATTTACTACAATTTTGGCTTGACGACGAATAATCAACTCGTAACAGACTTGTTTTCTTGTTTTCTTGTAGTGACATTAAATATCAATCATTTTGTCGAATGACAATCTGGTCTCGGAGTCCTTTTTAATCACAGGTCATATGGTTCTATATTTGTTGGATTGAAGTTTGAGACTATAACATGATCAAGCAAAACCAGTTTAAACCTCCCGAATAAGAGTATCCTTAAAAAACAAATTAATGACTAAACAGATCTATAATTTATTTATTTTACTCTAAAATAAGGCAAAATTAAAATAGATTTATTTTAAAATCAATTATGAGTGATATCTCAAACTATAAGAATCAGACAAAATATATTATTTTTCGGGAAAATGTATAAATGAGTCAGATTTTATTTGATTTCGTCTGATTACCTCTTTATCTCTTTATCTCTTTTTACCTAATTTATCTTTTTGACATAATTAAAGAATCACTAAAAATAGTTTTAACAACAACAAAAAAATAGGAAAATTCAAAAAAAGAGAGAATATCTCGGAATAATATATGTATATTTTTCTATTTTATAAATATGGTTAGAACTATAATAATTTATGTTCTACCTTTTCTAAAAATCATATTCTACTTTTACGGGATTGTAAAATTATAAATATTTGAAAATTAAATCTAATTTTTTGGCTGACACTTTATTGATTTTTTTTACAACAGAATAAAAACTAGTAAAGAAAATTAGGAATCCCGACTAGAGGAACAAAGTCAATGTAAACCATCTCTGAAGAAAACGTTCGGGCGCTCCGTGCCAATTTGTCCGCCTTTGTCTTTTTCTCCCGTGTAATAAGTTTGATAGTAAAAGTGTTAAAAACCACTTTTCTTATCTGAAATTCTTCTAAATGAATCGAGAACGCAGGCCACTCTTCAGGATTAGCTAGCATATTTACTTAATCAGAACAATCAGTTGCAAAGATCACATGGTTGCGCTGATAAGCATACATACACTCCATGGCCCAACTTAGAGCTTCAAATCTGCATGCAAAGGAGTGAGATTACATCTGATATTCCGAGTCTCCAGTATTATCTCAACCTCCCCATTCCTGCTACTGAACCAGCCTTCTCCTGAGAAATTTTCAGTCCTTCCAGGCTCCGTCTACATAACACCACCAACCATCATGTGCCTCATCCTCTGGTTGTATAATATAACTTCCTTTGTTTCTTTTTTCCCCGATAGTTGCGTCTCCTCCTAGAGTTGACCTTCCGTCGCCGCAATTGTGAGGATCTCCTGAGGATTCCGATCCTTATTTTGAAAATTTCTTTCATTTTAACTTTTCCAAATATATCATATTATCCATGAAAAATAACTACGGGTTCGTAGGAATGATACAAAGAGGCCACGTTTGCACTGCTAGGGGACATTTAAAAAGAATGTGATTTATCGATTGTTACTCTACTTCACACCTTATACATTGTGTAGCACATTTTATCCCATGTACCCTTAAATTTTTGGTAACTGGGATACATCCCGAGATAACTTACATCTTTGGTGGACATTTAATCTTCAATGTATATGCCAAAAGGGGTTTCAAATTTGCTGTGAAAAAATTATCCAAAGGCCTCGAATCCAGATATAATTGTTCAATGTTATAACCAGATTTAACGGTATATTTTTCATTTTTGGTGAAATGCCATCCATACATATCTTTTTTAGGTACTCGGCCTATAGGCATATGCTGAATAATAGTGACATCTTTGGCGGGGACAATGACAGCGTTGAGGAGCGGCATGTTCCACATTCGAGTTTTTGGGTTAATTAAATTATTGACAGTGAATCCACGAAGGTAGATGTTATATTTGCAGGTTGCTGATCTCGGACAAGAGGCCGGAATCCATGGATCATTCCAAACTGAAATGAAAGTTCCTGATTTCACTCTTTTGATTAGTCCTTTTTAACCAGAGATATAGCCGAAACAATACTTCTCCATCCGTATGATGGAGAGTATGTTTTAATTGGATCTAATGGATCTGCATTCTGAAAGTTTCGTCCTTTAAAAACCTTCACAAAAAGTGAGTCTATTTTGTCAATTAAACGCCATAACTGTTTTCCCAGTAGAGCGGTGTTAAAATCCTCCACTGCCTGAAACCCAAGTCTCCCATTAATTTTTTCCTTACACATTTTATCCCATGATATCCAATGCATCCCTTTTTTATTACCGTTTGTACTCTACCAAAATTGAGCAATCGCACTTGTCAATTGATTAGTTACCGTTTTAGGTAGACAAAAATACGACATAACATGTGTCGGTAATGCTGTTGCAACAGACATTTTAAAACTCCCTTTCCTCCTTTTGTTAAAAACCGCACCGTCCAACCCTTAACTCTATTATGGAGCAGTTCTTGAAGACATCTTAAAATTTGGGTTTTTGCGCCACCTAAACTTTCTGGAATTCCTAAATATGATCCCATGCCACCGATATTGGTAATACTTAAAACCTGTTTAAGTTCCTCCCAAACAGATTCTTCGATCGTGTGTCCAAATTTTAGTGATGATTTTGAAAAATTAATTTGTTGCCCCGATACACTTTCATGCTCCTTAAGGATTTTTTAAAATATTTGACATTCCTCTTTATTAACTTTACAGAAAAATAGACTCTTGTGTGAAAAGAGGAGATGTGAGATAGGATGGCTTGTTCTCGCTATCTTGAAACCTGTGACCAGATAATCCAGTTCTGCCTTCTGAATATTAGCTATTAAAGCTTATGTGCACATAATAAAAAGGTAAGGAGACAGCGGGTCTTCCTATCTAAGACCTCTCTTTGGAATAATGTTTCCTCTTGGTTGCCCATAAATGATTATTTTATATTGAACCGATGTATTGCATATCATCACCCAATTAACCCACTTAGGGGAAAACCCCATTCGTTTAAGAAGTTTTTCTATAAAACACCATTATATCCGATCATAACCTGTACTCATATCCGTTTTGATGGCCATAAATTTGCTCTTACATGAGGGATTTGTCCTTAGTCCATGAGACATTACCTGGGAAATTAAAATATTGTCTGAAATCAGCCTACCTGAAACAAAATCTGATTGCCACTTTATTGATTTATTTGACAAAATATACACTTAAAGAAGATTTTTGTTAATAACTTTTTTTCTGTTCTTTTAATCAAAAATCAATATTGAGACCAAACTGTTTAAAACGAATGTTATTTAGGAAGATGATCACATATATGAATGTCAACACACACCGACCACCTATATACCCGATGTAACACACTCAACCTCACGATTCACGCTTCACGCTTCAACACTATACATAGATGGTAAGGGACAGAAAAACTGAGAAATCTTACAAACAGAACAATGATGACAACAAGAAGGTTTTGGTTGATTGGACTATCTACAAACAGAACACTGATGACATATTCCCATGTTACTTCAGAATTATTTATAGGTTAATTGTTGCTTGCACTCACAACTAACAAACATACCAATGTTATTTAGTTGAAAACTATCGTCCTTTTCATGTCAAATTCACATTTTCACCATGGCTTATAGTGGAAACTGAAGTTCCATTACAGCAGAAGCGGTATTTGAAAAAGTAACTTATCAAGAAAAAAAATATAAAATAAAAAAAAACGAGGGGAAAAGTTCAAAGCTTGTGGGTTGAATGACCATAATCTTGTATTCTTTTTCTCTGTTCATCAACATGTAGTGCAAATTTTGATCAGAGACAACTTCAGGTGGTTTTTTTATAGCAAACCGATTCACCCATGGGTTTACTGGTTTATATAGAAAAGAATTAACAGAACTCGTAAATCCACCAACGCCTTATGTTTTGTTTCCCCTGGTTATCCAGACATCTGAAGTCTTCCCAAGCAATGTGACCTCTCACTGCCAAACCGCCTCTAGGAATTTAGGCCCTCCTAATTCACATGAATCATGTAAATGCAGTGTGATTGGTCCAATCTTTATGTGACATGTAAACACAGAACTATCAAGGTACAATTGGAATCTATAATGAAACAAGACTATAATCTAACAGATTTTTGGAAAAAGGGCTATGAACTGCCTAAAAAGGGAAAAGTAAGATCTAACAGTACAATAGAGTATTTATAGAACCTTAACCTTAATATTTTTGACATGGTACTAAGGAAATAATAAATCATCAATGAGTTTTCTTGGTTAAAACCACTGAAAACTACAGTTACTAAGAGAGAACCTCTTATTATTTGAGTAAATAGGAAGCTAATCCATGTTTCCGCAATTTCTATCCATCTTTTTTTTCTATTTTTGATTGTTCTTTTTATCAATTTTTTATGCAAACGTAAAAGATTTGAAGATTGACAAAGTTATACTATTTATGTGAACAAATAGTGTGTCGAAGCAGCAGTGAAGCAAAAGAAATGTAAAACAATTAATAAAACTCAGCCTTTTGCTAGAACATAATGACATTAATAAACAAGACCATTCATTGAATATTAACATGCATTTGGATGATAGTTGGGAAATATAACAGGAAAGGAAAAGGAGATTAAAAGCAGGCAGGCCCTGTTCATTTGCTGTCCATTTAGATGGAACTGAATTTTGATGTTCGTTAAAAGGAAAAAAATGAACACAATATGCATGGAGCCTCCAACTGATTTTTATAAAGTTAGGCAAAAAATCTCCATCTGTATGAGTCTAATCGGTGCATCTGATTGGAGATGGATTCACTCAAAAAATAAAATGACCATTTTGCCCCTAACTAAATAAAAAGCTACAAAGAACCTTAACTCTAAATTTAATCTTCGTCTTCGTCCTCTTCTCTTCGTACTCTCTTTCTCAGTTTCTTCGTCCTCTTCTCTGCACACAAATCACCATGAAAGGAGACTAATTTCTCGCCATCTCTATCTCTCTCTTCGACCTTCTCTCTCTCTCTCTCTCTCTCTCTTAGGATTCCTCTCTTTATCTCTTCCGCAAAAGGTATCAGTTGATGTTTCTTACTTGTTCTGATGGGTTTTGATGCTTCAGTTTTACTTGAGAGTCGAAACACACATAATCAAAGCATATAATAAGTGGAGGCTCGAAAATTCTATTCTATAAAAATTCAAAAACCAAGATTGCAAAAAAAAAAAAAATTTGGACTTGTCTTGTTTGTGGACGAGCTAACTGCTCATCGTGATGGGAATTTCTTTTTCTATTTCCAGGTGAAGGAGTTATGCGAATGTAAGAACCGAGAAACCTCCTGGATAGAAGATTGGTTAAGTAGTAAGCACATAGGCTATAATAAACGAGCCAGATTCGTTGGATGATAGATGTGAAGGTGTTCAAATTGGGGGCTATTATAGTTGAGATATCTGTTTTGAGTTTTTTTTTTGGCAAGGTAACTTTGAAATTTAAGAAAGTGTGTATAAAGTTACTCACATTTCTCTCAGTCGTGTACGAGGTTGACATTTGTTTCCAAGAATTTATACGAGATACAATACTTGATAGAATACTCATGATGGTCTGATACTATTTCTGCTTAGCTCGAATGTGTATATTTGTGTAAGAGTCATGGTCTGATATTGGGACAACTAAGATAATGCTTGCAGATTGGTTCCACAGTGATTGTGTCTCAATTTTAAAACGCTTTTTTTCATTATCACGTTCAAGATGTTGCAAGACAATGCTAGTGGACGGTGTTTACTATGTTTTCAGTTATTTTTAATCAACGGTGACTCGTGCATGGACTACTATGGTCATATATTCGACTTTTTTCAAATGAAGTCGATGGGGTCTTCCACCTCGTCATAGTATATTTGGATCTCGGCTTTGCGCCTTATGTTCATATTGGATTTGCATTAATAAGGACTGTCATTTTATTTGAGTTATTTTGTATACTTAGAAGCAGTTTACCAATCCGGTTTGATGAGAATGTTTTTCCGGCCATTCTAATCTTGATATTAGTTAGTCTGAAGAATCCACTTTTCCTGGTTTTAGGTGTGCTATCTGACCAGTACGCTTTGAAGCGTTTTACTGGGTTTAATGTTTTTGCCTGGTTTCTGGTCTGAGATGCTTTCGACTTATGTACTCATTTTTTGGCGATGAACGCGTATATAATCTAACACCAGAGCCAGTTTGGCATTGCCTTCACGAGATGTGGTATGACCAGTGTACCTACGGCGGTTGTTTACTGGGTTTCACGAGCTTATTTCGTGGTTAACGCTCTGCATTATTTACAATCCACGGAATGCTTTTGAAGATATCACCCGAACACTTCCTGCATTTCTGATCAAGTCGTGCTCTTCGGATATTAATCTAGAAATTTCTATAGTGTACTAAATTATCCTTCTATGGATTTTTAAAGTACCATGGTTATTGATATTTCCTCTTATTTTGATCAGCAATAGACGCTTTTTGAAAGTTCAAAATTTTTGTTGGACTTGAGTTTAGGACAAAAGATGTCTTGTTGTGGCCAGCAACAAACAGTTTTTAAAACTCATGAAAGTTGCGTATAAAATTCAAGAGAGTTGTGTATATAACTCAAGAGAAGCGTATATAACTCAAGAGAGTTGCGATATAACTGAACAGAGACATGTATATCAAGTTTTTTCGAGAATTTGTGGGAGTATACGTGTACAAGGATCCACTAACCTTCAAAAAAAATTTAGAAAATGGTAGCTGAACTTATCAATAGATATCTGCCTACGTAGCCTTGGATAAGGGATCAAGCTGTCCATAGTTCATTTGAAGTGAACTGAGTTTATCAGTCACTCGTAATAGTGTCATCTGCTACGACTTATGTCGCTTTGGAGGGGTTTAGTTCGCAGATGCAGTTGCAGTTTTAGCTATGACTCCACTACCATATATGCATTATAATCAGTAGCGATGCGGTTGCGGTTTTTGCTATTACTTCTGCCACTATAGGGGCATTACTATTAATACTGATATCCACATTTTCTGATTTATGTGATAGGACTCCTTCCTTTTTGAGTTATTTTTCTATCTTTGAGACCTTGGCTTGCGGCCTGGGGTTTGTGTCAACTTTTTTTCTACTCTAAGCTAAGTTTTCTCTCATTTGGCTCCTCGGTCTTTTTTGGTAAACATTTCGGAAGAAAAAAATATCACCATCCTTGAATTTCTGGCTGCGAATATTTATAGTACTTGGCAGCTGCTCGCTTGCATTTTTGGATATGCACAAGTGCCTGGTCTCACCTTTTGTTGACAAGATCCATCAGACGGTTGAGGCCTTCTTTCTTGGTAGGAGTCTGTGCATGACTCCTGGGGCCATGACTTATGAGGGGTTAACACATTTTGAAACCATAAACAAGTACAAATGGTATTTCCATAATGGCTGGCCTTAGGTTTTTTGGATGGGACTGTAAGACCCATTTTGAGTTCTTTTAATCAAGCAGTTTCTTCAGTCCGTCAACGATGGTTTTATTCTCTGACCCTGCTAGGCCATTTCCTTCTTCGGGGGCTCTTCTTCTTCTTCTCGTTCTTCCTCTAGGGGTCTTATGAGGTTTGTAACTTGTGATGGATTGATGATTGGTTGCTCGATGAACTCCACCAATATCACTCACCTTTCCCCCGGGGTTGAAGTCGATGCCAGAAATGCCAATTCGTCAGCTGGATCATCTTCTCCGCAAGGAATTTGTGTCAGCTCGAATTCTCAGAACTGGTTTTCTGTGGAAACCGGAATTCACCTTAATGTAAATAAGTAAATGTGAGAAACCGAGAATCTTGGAATGAGAACAACAATATAACCCGTAAAATAGATGAAAAACTAGGGCAAAGAGAAGATGACTTTCATTGCTTAGCTTCAATGCTTGCTCTAAGAAGTTCAGAATGGTTACAAAGAAAGAAATTGATCTCTATATATACAAGACATCCTAAGTCCTAAAACCAATAAAATTTCGATGTGGGAACTTGACGTTTTCCTATTCCTTGTCGACTTTCCTTTCTTCTTTCGGAAAATTTCCCAAAATCCTCGCTAAGTCGGGGAATCTTGAGGCAGCTGCTTCCTATGGGCTCGGCCAAAAATCGTATCCTTTTCTTTATAGAATTAGGGTTTCTTCGGTATGACGTTGTGCCGTTTTCAATAGATAAAAACGTGATGATGTTTCACGAAAACGACGCAAAGTTCCGTAAAACATCGGGAAATTTACGAAAACATC
>KE154897.1:4394-14765 GCA_000411075.1 Sisymbrium irio | reverse complement strand
AATCTGAAGTATCAAATATTGGCTATAAAAAAATTGAAATGAAGGAGTATATCTTATATGTTACAATAAACATTATAAACATATGTAATATAAAATTATGTATAAATTATTATGAAATTATAACTTTTTATTGTAGTGAATAAATATACAAATAATTTTATTTTTATAGTGCAATGAAAGATGGTTGTGGAACATTCCATTTTTTATAACCAAAATATTAAAATATCAATCAACTATTAAGTATAAGTTTATAAGTGATTAATATTAATATAGTAGCATAAAATGTAATTAGTCTAATGAGTTAAGACTTTTTTTGTATGTAATCTCAAAATCATTCTCCTTTTGACACATAAGCAATGACATTTTCGTTAATCACACATGAGGGTAAGGTTTTTTATTCAAATGTCTTCTAAATTAATAATATAGGGGATATATAAAACTAATAGTAGTAAACCAACTAATTTACAACAGCATCAATTGCAGATTCACATAAAAGAACACAGGACAAACGCAAACCCATTAAGGAAGGGAGGAAAAGAATCACATCCAAAAAAAATATATGAAGAATAAACACAATTAATTGAGGAGAACATATAAACATAATAAAAATTTTAAACTAACAAATAAAAACAAAAAACCACATCAAATTGTTCAACACAAAAAAAAACAATTAAAATGAGTAGAAATGACATAGTAAAAATAAAAATCTGTAAATATGTTCACATTATACTTAAATATACTTAAAAATAATAGGAGTATAATCCAAAGGAAATCCCAAAAGAAAATTAAAAATATACAAAAATATAAAATCTCTAACAGCTGGAAAGAAAAAGGACCCAAAAAAAAACTCATAAAAATTATTTAGCAAGAAAATATAATTATTATTAACAAATTTTTAAAATACAAAACTTATACACAAAATCACATTTGTGTCTGTTTTCAGAGAAAGTTTAAAGCATATTTCAGAAAAAAAAAATCAGGACAAAATACACTAAATCAATGGCACAATACATAGAATTTAGAGGAAAATAATATACATTTTAAAATTTTGTATACTTTACAAAAAAGTGAAACCATTAAAAAAATACAGTTAAAACAAATAACCATTCAAAAGAAATCAATAATAAAACTGCAATCAATAGTTAAAACTAAACAAATATACATTGCTTAAATACATAAAATCTATAAAATATAAAATAATCAAACAAACTTGGCACGTGTGGGGAGTTGAGTAGTTAAATAAATTAAACTTAATCACATTTAATCAACAAAATCGCGTTTGATAAATTGCATTGTCAACAGTCGGACCCGGATATAGTTACAAATCCAACTAACCCGAGAACAGTTAAGAAACCAAATTCAAAATATCCCTAAACTCAGCAAAACACAATAGCCATTTTCATCCTTATGAAATCAGAGACGTGAATTACGTGGAGGAGAATAAGAGTCTTACAGTTCTCGTTTACGCTTATGAGTTGTATATTTTCTATACCTTCTCCATCATACCCAACGATCTCGTGACCTGAATTCAGAAGACTAACTTGCAGAAAATTTGTAGACGTAATCAAAGATAGCACGTGGAAGCTTTAAATAGAAGATTCATCACGAGAGTTGTAAAAACATATCCAAAACAGACATGAAAAAGTAAAAATATGAAATTACTAAAAGTGCAAGATCTCACAGACGGTTGTGTGAGTACGACCGTATCAGGCCCTTGAGAAGATGTCGATGCCTGAATGAACATGCAAATAAGATCCAAAATCAGACAAAAGCATTACATTGAAATAAGACACTACCATAACAATAAAATCAGACACAATCAGTGCACAAAATCAAGACACAAGAATTACATGTTCCATTCTTTCTTGTGTCATCTTCTTCTTCTTCCTCGGATTCATCTTGCAGCCAGCTGCATTGTGCCCAGCTGTACCGCATTTTGAACAGTGGATGGTGCGACCAGTCCTTCCGAGTGTTTCTTTCTGCTTTTTCTTTGGTGATTCATGTTTTCCTTTGATTCTCTTTGTTGGTTTCTTCTTTTTCTTTCTCCCAGGAAGTATAGGTTCTGAAGGTGCGGTTATTAGTCTGAAGGTACCTCTCATCCAGAAACGTGGTCCTCTTACAGTTTTAATAGATTAACTGTAAGTACTTTGCCACATAGAAGTCAAGAAAAAAACTGAAACATAATCTTCTACATCTAAGCCTGCGTCAATTCGTCCTCCTCTTCATCCGAGCTTTCGGGAATAGTATTATGGCCAATGTACTCCTCGTCAATAAAGTTATCTCATGCTCATATCTATCCAGGAACTCCTCATCATCTTCAGCATTCTCAGTTTCTTCATTATTACCGTTCACAGTTTCCACACGTTTCTTTGTTCCATTCACGTTTTCATCTTCATCATTATCTGATTCTTCTGTTTCACTTTCATTCTCCAAAACTCTGTAACAAGAACAACAACAAAATGTTTAAGACAAATTCCTCATATTAAGACAACTCAAACTAGGAATATCAATTATATTTTAAGCAAATATGGTGGCTAAGGAGCTTTCTTCTCCACTTATTCTCTTTATATTTTTCTGGTTTTTATTGTAAAAACAAATGTGGATATTAAAAATCACCAGGGAAAAATGAGAACAGTGGAGACATGTTCATCTTCATTATCTATCACCATCGTCATCTTTGCTCTCTTTTACTGCTTCTGAGATTTTTCTCTCGTACTAAGCAAACACAGGTTTGTTATAGTGTCTCGTCTCTCACTTTTCCCCAAACACAGCGTATGTCTCTCATTCTCAACAAAACTAAGAATCTACTAACCCTAATCCCAACCTTGTTCTCCACGAGTAAAAAAAAATAGATAAGACCAAATATCGTTTTTGATCTTTTTAGTTTTTTCTTAATATATTGAATGGATCCGGGTTGGACTGTGGGAAAACGCAATATATTGAATGTGTTATTGTTAAATAAACGTGGTTAATTAGAATTCACTAGTCAAACTGCGTTTCCCCGCGCTGGGGGTGGGTTGCCTTATTATTTTTTTTTTTTAAACTATATTTTTACTGAGCAATTTGATTAATAGATTTAATAATATATTATTTTTGTTATTTGTAGTTGTTTAATTCCAAGTAAACCAAGATTTCCTGTCTTTTTCCATTGTTTTTTCTTCGAAATTATTTTCAGAAATTAAATTGAATAATATTTTTCAGATTTCAAAAGTTTTTGTTATTCTGTACAATATTATAAAAATATTTATTGAGTCTTCCTTGTCCTGTCTTTGTTCTTCGTCTCTCATTTTCTACATATAATATTAACATATTTTATTATTATTTGTGAGGATGTAAGATTATAATATTAATTTTTTTAAAATTTACCTTTTTCCTCTTTCTTATTTTTTTCCTTTAAGTGTGTTTACCTTTGTAGCATTTGTCTCCTCCTCTGTATCACATGTTGTAAAAAATGTTTACGTGTTTAACTTATGGATAATATTTTTGTTATTACTAAAAATCAAATCTGTGCATAGTTACTTACTTTCATTTGAAGGCAGACCTTGAAAAGCTTCTTTATATACAATATTTGTTAAATAGTGTTTTTCTTGGTAGATTTTAGATGTATCTAGCACTCGAAGACTATTTGGTGTGGTGACCCTTGATAAGGCCACATACAGTTGTCTATGACTGAAAACTCTTCTTGGGAGGTATAGACACCTTTTTTAAGGATATTCCTTGACTCTTATTGATGGTCATGGTGTAGGACAGGCGGATGAGAAATTGTCTTCTCTTTAGAGTAAACGGGTGTTGTGTATCGTTGGGGACAATGTTATTCTTGGAATCAATACTTGCGACCTCTCGTTTTTGCCTGTGAGCATTTCAGCTCCGATAACTTTATTTCCCATGTGTGTGACAATAAGGCTTGTACCATTGCACAGACATTCGTGTGGATTTATGTTCCGGATCAGCATTATTGGGGCGCCCGGGTCAGTCGGTGTGCTGGGATGCCTGGGAACTCTAAAGAATTAAGATACTCCAACGGGTAAGACATTTGATATTATCGTCTTTGGTTCGTCTTCACCAACACTGTCTCCACTGAAGTATTCTTGTTCAAGACCAGGCAACTTCGATAGTATGTAACTATTTATTTCGTTGACAGTCTCGTTTCTAGGATTTAGTATTGTGGCCTCCGTTAAGATCTCCTTCCTCCTTAGCGTTTCTTCTAAGATTGGATATACAGATCCACATAAAACTTCCATTGGATTTCCCTGATTTTTTAGAATGAGGGACTTGTCAACCCTGATTTCGTCTTCCTCCTGATATCCTTCTTGGTCATTTTTTTTCTTTGGGGCCACTCTGTCACCTACTTTGAGTATCCATTTCGCAAACTCCTTTTCGTCTTGCTCCACTCTCAT
This sequence comes from Sisymbrium irio, assembly GCA_000411075.1. Classification (NCBI taxonomy): domain Eukaryota; kingdom Viridiplantae; phylum Streptophyta; class Magnoliopsida; order Brassicales; family Brassicaceae; genus Sisymbrium; species Sisymbrium irio. The sequence continues at coordinate 10,368 of KE154897.1, read as the reverse complement.
ATTTTTCTTTAACTTAAATTTGACACATAAATCCCAGAGGTATGACCTGTGGATTGCCGCAGCTACCGTTTCTTGCCTTGTCCCTTGAGGTATCACCGGAAATATCTGTCTGAAATCCCCGCCGAGCAATACTGTTTTTTCTCCGAAAGGTTTATTCACTGCTGAGGGATCCTTCTCTGATAATATATCCTGCATAGTTCTATCTAGTGCCTCGAATGCGTGGCGGTGTGCCATAGGGGCCTCGTCCCTGATTATTCACTGCTGAGGGATCCTTCTCTGATAATATATCCCGCATAGTTCTATCTAGTGCCTCGAATGTGTGGCGGTGTGCCATAGGGGCCTCGTCCCTGATTATAAGATCAATCTTGGTTAGAGTATCTGCTTCTGTGGTCCCCTTTTTAATAAAACAGAAACTATCCTCATGCAAGTTTATGGGGATACTGAATCGAGAGTGTGCAGTTCGCCCTCCAGGCTTCAGGAGAGCAGCAATTGCAGAAGAAGAGACATGCACAACGCGTTTTTCTCTAGACCTTAATGCAGAGATTATTTTCTTGTAGAAATAAGTTTTCCCAATTCCACCTGCTCCGTATAGGAAGAATAACTTCCCTTCCTTTTTTAGCACTGAGTGGATGACCTCCTCATAAACTATCTTCTGCTCCGTGTTTAGTTTAGTTACCAAGACCTCATGAAGTGATATTTCCTCTGCTACGTTGAAATTGGATTCTTTTTTTTTCTCAGCATTGTTCAGCTCGTCTAGGACTGTTTAGTTGGGTTTAGGCATGTCTTTGAAATCTGTCAGGCTCCGGCCATGCTGCCGTAGGACGACATCAATATCTATCAAAGTGTATGGTTTCAGCTGTGGTTCCTCAAGCTCTAGATCTGGGAAATTCAAAGCTCTTCGTTGCTTTCTTAATTGGTCTTCCGCCATTTGTTTCCAGCAATGATCCCATAATTTTACTGGTTCTGATACCTCGCAGTATATGAGAAGTAATACAAATAGGCTACGGAGCAGATAGGGAAATGCCCATTGGGCAGACTTGTCCATAACTTCGTGCCACTCTTTTTCTTCATGTAGCAAACCTCTGGTATGACATGCTGCTTTGTACCTTTTATGAATAACCCCTCCTACTCTTTTTAGGTCATTGAAACTTTTAGGCCCACATAGTGTATTCACCAATATTCTTAGGTAGTACTTATCACCGGATGCAGGGTGTATGTTCACGATTCGACCAATGTTCCCTTTAATCTTTCTCCTTTGGAATGTCTTTGTAGAGTTGTCCCAGACAAAATGTTTTGGTATTTCCACGTACCTCATTTTCCTCACTTCTGGGTACATCTTACACAGCTCGAACCACTCTGTCAGCATTGTTCTGCCATGTCCATACCGTGACTCTACGTTCTCGAGATCTTCATCTTGGTCGAAGATTGTTGTTTGCTCCCCTTCTAGGTGGACGGGGAGTTTCACAACTGCAGGGCTGTGGTGGTGTATATCGAATGCGAATATTCTCCACATAGATTCACATGCTGACAAATACCGGCAATCTAAGTATTCCGTGATTTCATTATGATTTTTGGCCATTTGCTTTTCTTTCCCGGCGGATGTACCTTCAGAACTGGTTTTATGACGGCTGTTGCTTTATCCACTCCTTTGGTGATGTATTTGAAAAGGTACTTGATAGCACTTGACTTGCTGCACCACACGACGTTTATATGAGATTTATATTTCTTCAGGATCTCTAAATTATGTGGGACCACGTACTGACTGTCCAGCTCGATGTTTCCTTTGGTTGCAACCCTTCCATTGTCGGCTCTCTTGTAAAGGATGAAACCCTTATCGTCGACTTTAGTTTGTGGGATAAACTTTTTCAGGAATTTTTTAGCACATTCACCTTTTCCATACATGGTGAATTAATGCGATCAGCACCGCATGGTCCGTGCATCATGTGATGCTTTACGAGGTCGTACACTTCTGGGTTTAAATGCTTGTATGGTATCTCGGCGGAGATTGCCGCGTCAATTTCTTCCATTTTTGGCATTGTCTTTCCTTCTATAAGCCATAACAAAATGTGTGCATGTGGCAAACCTCTTTTTTGGAACTCAATTGTATACACCACTGTATTTTTAGTATGTAGTATGCATTGGTTAGTATTGTTGTTAATTAGATAGAAATTTTTAATATGTTAGTGTTTAAATGTGTGTACATGCGATTGGTTTCTGAAAGAATTTTCCTTTGGAGAAATCCTCAAGCAGTTCATCGAGCTTCATTTTAAAAACTCTGCATTCGAGGTCTGGTCTGTCGTTTGCCGTGTCGTTGCCATACATTTTCAAGTGGTCTGTTATTTCTGACCAATTTGGATTGGTCGTCATCGTGATAAACGGATCAGGGTTTCCAAACCACCTGCATATAGCCGTTGCATCATGGTATTTCTCCACCATGTATCTTGGACTTCCCGTGTAACTTGCTGGTAAAATAATCCTTTGTCCTATAGACTTTGCGTCGGTGTCTCCTCGTGTAACAGCATCTCTCACATTGTTATATAGATCAGCCCTTAATTTCTTTTGGTTGTTTCGATATCATCTCAGACGTTCTTGCTCTAGGGAAGTATAGGCGCCCACAATATACTGGTGCAGCAAACGTTTTGAATTGTCATCCCTTCGCTTAAGCGTGTCTGAATCTGATATGCATAGAATTTTTCTCTTTGTGACGCATGTTATTCTCCTCGGTTTCCCATCCTTGTCGATCATTGCGATTCCTTCGTGGTATCCAATATTTTCATATGGAAATAAGAGAGGGTATTGCAAGGACATAAATAGAGGGTTTAAGTCGCTTATCTTTTGTAAACCTTCGGAATGGTGGTTAACGATAATATCCTTCTCTCCTGTTGTGTTATCAAAATCTCCCACTATCAAACCTGCGATTTCATCTGCCGTTGGTGTGTCATACTGCCTTCCTATTTTTTTTTGTCCGATCAAGCGAATGCTGAATTACTCTGACCTTCTTTCTTCATATCGATCTCTTGCTTTTCTAAAGACTTTTGCCAACAGGTTATGGTCGTCCACCATTTTAATAAGGTCATCCACCATTTTTTCGTCCACCAGTTGCGATTATATGTATTTTAAATACTAATTTTGTTATAGTCTATTTTTTATTTGGGTTAGGGGGTATAGTTAATACCTAATGAAACTTTCTAGATAATATATATTTATTTAGTTTGATATGTTATTGATTTAAAATTAAAATATTTTAATAGAACAATGTTTATTTAAAATTAAAAAAAAAATAATTTAAGTGATTTTTTTCGTATTTCCATTTTTAATAAATAAATATATCTATGATTTAATATATTTGGATGTATTTAGATGTGGCAAGGCGTGTTTGGGTTATTGTTATTGGGAAAGCGGGTTTACGGATACTGTGTAAATTTTTTAAATTTTAAACGTTGTGTTGTTTCAAGTCATTGGTATTAATAACTGTGTGTCCTTTTTATTATTTACTAAAACTGTGTGTCGTTTATTATTTACTAAAACTGTATGTTGTTTTTTGTTTATTTGCTTACAAAAACTTTAATAGTGTAACATTGCAAAACATTCCTTTCGACGGCCACCATCCTCTTTGTTCTCCACTATATGTATCTCTCCTTTTCAATTAATTCGTCTGCAATTCTTTCTTTCTCAACCAAATCAACCAACGCCTCCTATTTCTGTCTCTCTCTCTCATCTATTATCTAGATCCTTTAATATAATTCTATTTTCGCCTAATTAATTTTTCCGATGAAAATCGAAGGAAACATGGCCATTATTCGTTGATTTTTCAACTGGGAGGTGGTGAGAAGAAGAGTCGAGAGATGATGCTATTATTGTTGGGTTACTATGTATTGGTTTGATTATTGTATTCGTAATTCAATTCTCGGTTTAAACAAATTTAACAGCGCTCATTAAGATAACAGGTCACCATATTAGATCTGTAACAAAGCCTGTTTTCTGTCCCTAACCCATCAAAGCCCAGTTTCTAAATGAGAAATGATTTCTCGCTTAAATTGAATATTGAAGGCTAAGTGCATACACGTGTCATGCAAAAGGGAGAGAGATCCCCCATTATAAAGTAGATTAGTTGTGTGGAATTAATTAGAAATAATATAGTATGAGAGGTTTAGTGATAAGACCAAAAGTGTGGGGGTTAGAGTATAAGATTAAAAATTCGGGACGGTTTAACAAAGTCAAACCGTATATTTAATAGATGATATTAAATTAATATTATACATAATTTTTAAATACATATTTTTTATACTTTATTTTTTTTTTCAACAAGTAAAAAATAAAAATTTACACCGATTCAAAAGTAGAAATCAGGTATATAGTATCTACATGAATAGCTAAAGAAAGAAAAACTCTCACATTCCATAAAATACAGTAAATTTTTATAAATTAATAATGTTGGGACTGAAAATTTATTATTATAGAGTTATTAATTTATAGATATATTAAACTATTAATTTACAGAATTAACATTTTAATCTATAATTTTCTTAAAATGATACGATTCTAAAAAAGTTAAATGAATATACTAATTGAAAAATGACATACAAAAACTTAAAGTTATGAAAATAAATTTTTATTATTGTATTAAATAGATTTTAGCAACATATATTAAGTATTCATGCAAAAATAATATATGTTTTCAAGCAAAATGTATAAAAATAATAACTACAATTTTTAGTAATGAAGCTGAAATTATATGATACTACAATACATTAGAAATACAAAACTAATCATCCTATCTAAAACACTTTATAAGTTTTGGATTCAAATATAAAAAGTAAGCATAATTAAGATTTTTCAATACAATATGTAAAATTAGAGATTAAACATTAACAAGATCTTAGTGTTACATAAAAATATATATAGTATACTCGTATTGTTTGTATATTGTCTTAGCTATATATGTATAAATTTATATAATTATTAATTTATACTATTCTTGGGACTATATATTTACATTAAAAATTTTACAATTATTATTTTATCGAATTTTATCAATTTTTACTGGTCTAATTTGGGCCCAAATTTTTTTATTATTTTATAGAGATTATTAATTTGTCGAGTTTTAATTGATAGAGGTTGTGTATGTGAGATAGAAAATAAATAATTATAATGAAAATAAAAATAAAATAATACAAAAAATAAATTTAACTAAATAAAATGATAATGTGTCAAAATTTTAGGATATGTGTAGATGAGGTGATTTAATCAGAAGAGATATTTATTCTACTTTATATAATTTATATAAATATATAATGATAGAAAATATTTAGTTAAATGTTTAGCACTAACCTTTATGTTGATTACATGCATCTATTTAATACAGTTATTCATTAATTGATATATCTACTACTAATTTTGTGATATACTAATGTACTATAAATATTATCCCATGTTGTCTATTAAACTTACACTTTAAATTTTTATTAGTCAATATAAAGAAAAAATGACCAAACACTTCTTAGTATTTCTTCTTTCACTTTTCATTCTCGAAAACGTTTGTGGGTTTAAGTACCAAGAAAGGAAACTAGAGAGCGACGAAAGCTTACTAAAGCTCTACAATAGGTGGAAAAGCTACCATCATGTATCCTCGAACGGCTCCGATCAACGAGAAAACAGATTTGGAATATTCAAAGAAAACACAAAGCACATTCTTAACACCAATAAGATGAGAAAACCCTATAAAATGAAACTGAACATGTTTGTGAATTTGACGGCTAAGGAGTTTGTTAACGTGCACACATGTATCAAAGAGAAGCCTAGGATGACTGTCACCTCCGATTATACTTTCATATATGAGAATAATGATCTGCCTCCTTCGTTGGAATGGAGACAAAACTGAGCTGTAATCAATGTCAAAAATCAAGGAGAGTGCAGTGAGTCTCAAGAATTGATAGTTTTGTGAGGGAATTCCCCATCTTGTTTCTGTTGTTCA
>KE154892.1:254231-266983 GCA_000411075.1 Sisymbrium irio | reverse complement strand
AATAAAAGTAATTTTATAAATTGGAATTGGTTTGTGATACATGGAAGGAATCATGTCGTTTGATGATGTGTGACCGCCATGATTCAACTAATTCCAGTTTAGTTGAAGGTTTAATGATCTTGATATTAAAGCGCGCATTATAGTTATTAAACCGTCAAGTTAACACAAAGGTCAAGTGGGAGAATGTAAGAATATGTATATATTCTTATATGTGACCTATGTGTTAATACATTTTAATATAAAGATCAAGTTCATATTAGAGTTAAGAATTCTAATGTTAAATGTGATACCAGTGATGGATTGGTTTCAATTAATGTCATTAGAATTGGGTGTATTAATAACCCTCTTCCCTTATTTCAAGCATTAACTTATTCTCTGATTATTATATAGCAAATGCATCATATAAATTTCATGCTATGTAGTGATAATATAACTGCTTAACGAAAAATTGTGAAGTTCATGTGACCTTTCGTAAAGGGTATGTCATTAGTATATAAACACAACACCCCTGTATTTAATGATCAAGAGAACAAAAAGGTGACATACATAGAAAAAGATTATTGAGTGATCACTAAAGAAAAGAGAGAATAAGGACTTTGATTCCTTGTCCATCAAAGGAATCTAAGGAAGAAGGCAAAGGGGAGAAGAAGATTAATTGAAGTACAAATTCATGGCAAATCATCAAAGTATGGATTAAGGTTAGTATCTCTTTCTTCTTCTCTAAAAAACTCTTTTGGTTGAATTAAATTCAAATCTAGAATCCATAAAAGGTTTAATTTACACCCAAAGCTGTTGAAACCGTCCCCTTTTTTCTTGCCGCTTCCTTATTCAACCACTTCAGCTCCTGCTGCGATATTTTGGTTTACCTCTGCATTACAATCTATCACTTAAAGACCGAAAGTCCACGTGTATAAGATCACAACATTGTAAGAAGTTTGAGTCTTTTACCTTTTCCATTGCTATCAATGAATCGTAAAGGGATTAAGAGTTTGCGGATGAAACCTTGGTGGTGAGTACGAGCAATAAACTCCTGACCAACATAGCATCCTTTGTCAAAGCTTATCGCATTAAGACCAATGAAATTGTATTCAAGCGGAATTGCTTCACCTGTAATACGAAGAGGTTACACTGGCATCTGCTTTAAATTCGCGGCCAATTATCTCCGTTTTTCATCCGCACAACACAATATCTCGGGGGGAAAAAAGCCACTCAAATGGCGTTTTCTCGTAGAAGCTCGGTTTCTTTCTTCATCTTCATTTTATTCGCCGTAATAATCAACCCGGCCATCTCTTCTCGCGTCTCATCCTTCATCAAGCTCCCCTTCTCGACGAATCTCTCTCTTCCTCCGTAACTTCCTACAGTGAGAGCTGGAGATTGGCCGTTGAGACCGACAACGCCGGAAGCTGGAAGGTTGTTCCATCCAAATGTGTCAGCTCTCTTGCAAAATATTATGGCAAAGGCCAGTTTGACAAGGACTACAGTGTAGTTGCTGGTCATGCGCTCGCCTACGCTAAAACGATCAAGCTCGCCGGAGACGGAAAGGACGCGTGGGTCTTTGATATCGATGAGACGCTCCTCTCAAACCTCGAGTACTACAAGGCTCATGGTTACGGGTAAGTGCTGTAGCTGTTGGGTTTTGTTATCAACGGTCACAACTAAAGAACGTGTGGTGTGGTCTAGTGGTTTTGTTCGTGAACTTAATCATTAGCCATGGATTGAGTTCCAACACCTATGAAATTATTACCAATCATGATGATTATTTGACTAACTTCAGTGACTCATGATTAACCCGAGAGTTTTATGACATCAAATACTGCCCCAGTTCAGAGAGAAGACGGGAATCAAATTCAAAAGACAAATAATAAACTGAAGCATATCATCCACGAAGTCTTATTAATCTTGTTAACAATTGACATCGAATTTAATTTGGCTTCTAAATCGCCACCACACATACTTATCAATCGCTAAGATTTTATTAGTCAAAGAAACAAATCTAACCAATTTTTCAGAACAACAAAATAGCAATTGACAAGGTAAACGGTGAACTCTCAGGGTAAGTTCTTCTATTAATTACGAATGTCGGATTTGAATGAGGTTTTTGACCGTCGTGAATATTTGTACATTTTTCTCCAAAAATATAGATCCGGCAAACAACTCTTCATTGATAGACTTGTACATTATCATTCATATTTTTTACTCCATAACAACAATGCATTACGTTAAAAAGGTTTTTGAAAAAGTGGACAATAACAATGATGGTTACATATCAGTGAACAAATTCTCCTAGGGAATCCGTGCTTTCTCTCCTTCAATGATGTCAGAACAAGTCAATGAGTTGTTCAGAGAGCTCGACATCGACGGTGATGGTCAAATCGACATTTTAGAATTTGGTCAGTGCTTTGTTGTTGGCCGAAACGGAGGAAAAAACAGTCATGAAGAAGCTGATATGAAAAAGGTTTTTGATTTTATGATACTGATGGTGATGGAAAGATTTCAGCAAGTGATATTCACGTCGTGTTGAAGCATCTTGGAGAGAAGTATTCGATGGTTGAATGTGTCGAGGTGGTTTGAGCCGTGGATGCAGACAAGGATGGTTTTGTCAGCTTTGAAGAATTTAAAAACTATGATGAGTCGTCCTTTTATAATTAATTACATATTATGAAATCAATAATTTTATGAACAACAAACTCTTGCAGTGCTTTGAGTCAATATATCTCTTTTTTAATAGAAAACCTTATCAAATATTTTTGAGTTTGCTCCGATAAAGTAAAATTTGATTAAACTTAAAAAGAAACCAAAAAACTAAACTAAATCTCGATTCGACCATAGTCGCAAGGGTATGTAAACAGCTAATCATAGTTTAAGTCCTGTAGACAATTCTAAAATTAAGTTTGTAATTGTACACACAGAAAACACTCTAAAATTAAGTCTCGTTTTTTTTATCACACCACCTCATGGCTCATGCAAACTCCGGCCGCCGTACATGTTAAAGAAAAAACATTTTTTTTGTTGACAATAAAAAAACGAACTAGAAAAGGAAATCTGTAGGTTTTTAATCTTAATTAATTAAAAGGATATTAACGGATCTGCCACCTGAAATTACAACGTAAATTCGCAAATGCACGTGGTCGACCCAACAGACTCACGAAAATATGGAAATTTGTTTGGTGACAAGAAAAGGAAACTTTATATAACATAACAGAAAAAAGGAAACTGATCGAAATATGTCTGTTAATAAGAAAATAAAAATCCCAAGTGACACGCTTATACTGTATATATATCTCATCTACATAACCCTAAACCACACCACAACACAACACATTCTCTCGATTGTTTTTTTTCTTCATAATTCTCTTTCTTCACTATTTCTCCCAAAATAAATTTCCCTCAGTCTCTCTTTTGTTGTGAATTGTCTTTAATCTGCGTTTTCAAACATGAATTCTCCACAATTAGATATTCAGGTCACCCGAGCGACTATACTTTCTCCATCACAAGGATTAGTAAACTCAGTCAACATCACCATCGAAACAAAATCTTGTGAGGTTCTTGAAAACTCAACCACCGGTCATCAAATCTTAACCGGCCCGTCTACTCCGGTTTCTCCAACCGTTGTCACCAATATCAACCTCCGTAGTTCAAGTCCGTCCGACATACTGCTACAACTTCTCAGGGACCAACACTGTAGCAGTCTCCGTTGGAACACTAATAGCCACCTTCCGTTATGTCAACATTTAGCCGTAGCGATCTCAAGGACTGCAAACCAATTAGGTTTTGGCCGCAACGGTTTTGTCATGGACATCTTCTACAGTGTTACTTACCATAACGTCGTGTTTAGGTCTGATTCTCCTCTTCGAGACGAGTCGTTATGGTTGAAGGGTTACTTATTGGGGACGATACTATTAGGGAGGGTCAGATATAGAGAGGAAACCAAGAGTTTGAAAGTGGAAACAGAACCGTGTTCCATCTGTCTCGACGATCTCGTCGTCTCTGGTGGTTCGAAATCGAAACATGGTGTCCCTACACGGATGACCTGTTCCCATGTCTTCCACGATGGCTGTCTTTCGGAGTGGTTTCAACGCAAATATACTTGCCCGTTGTGTCGGACTGTGTTGTACGATCGATCGATGGTTTTGAACGATGGGGGAAATTAGGGTTTCATCTGTTGATTTTGCACGACTTGGGTCGCACGTCGAGTAGTTTCCTTTTTTATTCATTCTGTTTTGAATCTTTTGATATGTAGTTTCTTTTGGTCTTTTGGGGTTGCGACAATTATAAATTGATTTATTTTTTAATTTCAGGTGGAATGATGTGGTGTATGAATACTGCTGAAGGCAGTTTAAAAGACTCACTCACGCCAATATTTGTAAGATGTTTCATATCGTACTGCAACAGAAACAATGTGGTAGCTAGATTTTGGTTGCCCATGTTGTGATATGAGTTTGAAACCAATTAAGCTAGAAGAACAATCAGAATTAAGGAGTCGATGACGGTTTGTCTTCTTTTGGTCTGCATACACTTATCTCTACCAAACTAGAAGATTGAACTATCAGATTAAGGCATAATTTGAAATGGGTTGCTTCATTTATCTTCTTCAGTATTTTAAAAATCCATCTGCATTGTTATGTAGCTAACAGATGTACATTATGGAATCAGACCCTTTGGAGTAATGCAGATTCCTAAGACCCTTGGGATGAATTGGAGCAAAGGGGTTTGAATTTAGGGTTTCATTCTGTTGAAAGCACAACTTAATTGGGTCACACGCTTTATTGTTAAGCAAATGTTTACATATTCTATTTTGTAAGTGAATGTAATTTTTGTGTTTTTTTTTCTCTTACGGTTTCTACATCTATTTCCAAAGTTAGAAAAAGTATTCACCTCTCTTTTTCTGGTTAATCAAGTTAATGACCATTGACAATTACAGAGAAATATTAATGCTTAAAAGCATGATTAATTGAGATTTTTAAAGGTTTTAAGGACATCCACATCCGGTAAGTAGTTATTTTCTGTTTTTAACTAAAAAAGTAAAAATCAACTAATTGTGGCCGCCATGTATACATGGAGTCCACAAACTAATCTAAACTGTATTGCTTAATTTGCCAATATAAACTACGGAAGTGGGTATTTTGGTGAGACCCATATGATATTTTACTATAAACCACCCTATTAAAAACTACAATAAAGGTAGCTTTAAGAAGTTTTTTAGCATTAAAATTAAATCAAAAATGCTATTATTACTAAGAACTAGATTTTAAAAGTCTTAATTAAGAACCAAATCTTAGAAAGTTTTAGTGTTATGTGTCATTGTTTGTTTTTCTGTATTTTTTATTTATTTTAAAAATTTTAATTTTAACGTTTTAAAAGACTATTATTTAAGAAAATAAAACTTTTAGAAAAAAAAATTATTTTCATAAATTTTTACCTTTTTATAAAATTTAGAATAATTAAATTTTTAAAATAAAAAAATCTGAATCAAAATCAATAATGTATTCATGCAATATATTTTATATTTAAATCAATTATTAATTTTTATAATAAAAAATATTTCTATTAAGAACTTTAACTAGAGTTTTACAATTGAAAGTTATAAAACAAAAATTCTTATTTCAAAATTCTTAACACAAAAATTATAATAAAAAAAATAATTAAGAACTTAAATATGTTTCTCTTTTGATCATGTTCTAAGGAACTCCACAAACTGTTGTGTGCTCTGTTGTACTGATTAAGAACATAACTCTCAGAAAACTCGAGATTTCAGACATTGGTTATTGTTGTTGTCGTCAAGATATTCTTTGAAGATCCATCTTCCCCACAAATCCAGCAAACCTCTTCTTCCCTTTGGATTTTGACCTTACTCTAGTACTTTTTTTTGTCAGCATTTTGATCTTTGTCAACTGAACCAAAGTCCAACTCTTTTGGCTCGTACAGCACAAATGACATCGTCTAGTGTAAGGCTTGTTCTAGAATACCGTAGCACGTCTCTAAGATGATCAAAGCGCTTTGGTAAAGAGATCAACAAAAGTAAAGCCTGCTCTTCACCAGATATAGAGACATTCATAATTTCATATAACTTAGATCAGAAACCAAGCCCTCAAACTCATCGATATTTTCCTCAATAGACTGACTTTCGTTCATCTTTTGCTGAAGATGTATAGGGTCTTTCTAGAGCTTGAAACATACCACCAGTTGTATCTTCCTTCATGATTTTGTTTCGAAGATTCTCATCTTCTATGCTCTGGATAATCATGCTCTTTGCCTTTCTCTGCTTCTCTTTTAATGCTGCAGAACACATCATATCTTCAACTGTTTCATCAGATTTTCCTCCATCCTCCTCTCTCTCAATCTTTGGAAGCTTAGAGCTTCCATCAAACCTAGAATGTCAAAAATGTGCAAGGATCTTCGTCTTCCATAATGCATAATCACGCGTCCCATCGAATTTTGATACTTCAGTACTTTCTTCAGACATGTTGAGAGAGTCATAAATGCCACAGAACATGAAGCGATAAATCAGTAAACCGAAGGTTAACCGGAACTGAACCATGCACATTTAAATTCAAACTATAAATCAGGTCCAAAGCCCGGGGGTTTGAAAGATTCAGTTCGGTTTGTCTCGGAATTTTGATTTATTCGGTTTGACAATAATTTTATATAATTTGACTGATTTAGAAGTTCCGTTACAGTCGGTTCGGGATGGAGCTAAAATCAGACATGTTACCAAGTTCTTCTACAAAGACCACCAAACTCGACTCCACAACAACTTGAAACTCGACTCAAAACTTGTAACGGTTAGTACAAAATCATCCGGCGCCTAGAACTCGTCGGGAAATTCAACCTTTATTATTTGTTAAAACAGTGGAGAATACAAACAAAACTACGAACTTGCCGGAAAAGTATTCAACTTTATTTGTAAAACTGTAAAAAGAAAAATTGATAACAGGAACAATCTTGTTCACTCCATTAAGTCAAACCACAAGATTTTGTTAAACGTTTTCTTTTACTTAAGAAAGTAGTAACTATGCAGAAGCAACTCCTGATTGATTCTGTTGGAACCAATCAGACGGCCACCACGTCGGTCTAATTGCCTCTACCTTCACGTCCTCTGAACCGTTCACTATCAACTCAGCTGATGCTTTGAAGGCTTCCTCTATTCTCATCACTCCCATTCCTCGGCTACCCAAAGCTGTTGAAACCGTCCCCATTTTCTTGCCACTTCCTGATTCAACCACTTCAGCTCCTGCCGCGATTTTCTGGTTTACCTCTGCATTACAATCTATCACTTAAAGACCGAAAGTCCACGTGTATTCTTGATCACAACATTGTAAGAAGTTTGAGTCTTTTACCTTTTCCATTACTATCAATGAATCGTAAAGGGATTAAGCGTTTGCGGATGACACCTCGGTGATGCGTACGAGCTATAAGCTCTTGACCAACGTAACAGCCTTTGTCAAAGCTTATTGCATTAAGACCAACGAAATTGTATTCAAGCGGAATTGCTTCACCTGTAAAAGCCACATATCAGCAATGTGCAGAGAAGAAGAGATATAAATGAGTTACAAAAGAAAAGAAAAAAGATCATACCTTTGGGGATTTCAGCTGACCCTTCAGCAACACCGTGCTCTAATCTCCACAAAAGGTAATTACTTTCATCTGTTTCTTTATCTGCCTCAACTAATGGCGCTGCAAAACAAAAAAAACAAAACAAAATCAGTATTCAAAGCTCATGACACAAAGCTTCGATTAGAATCAAGAAACTTACGAGTTGCATCGGAAGGAAAAATGCTTCTGTAACCAAGACAATCCAACCTTGGATCCTCGTACCATTGCCATCCATACTTATTACCACTAGCTGTAGATTCACCAGCACGATCAACCCCACCACCCCAACCTACAGACGAAGATCCAGAAAGATTCCTACCGTAACGTTGCCAACACGAGAACTCCTCTGCAACGTTTTCAATATCCACTTTCGACCTCAAACGATATCTACCAACAACATTCCAAAAAAACCACACTTTCAGACACAACTAACCCTTAACAACAAAATGGTTCCTTCCTCTACAAAAAAATCTGAGCTTCTTACTAATAATGGCATCTAAGTACATACCCTAATCTTCAAATTGTGATGAAAAAGAAAAAAACTTACTTTTTGAGTGTCTCAAACGATATCTACCAACAACATTCCAAAAAAACCACACTTTCAGACAGAACTAACCCTTAACAAGAAAATGGTTCCTTCCTCTACAGAAAATCTGAGCTTTTTAACTAATAATAACATCTATATACAAACCCTAATCTTCAAATTGTGATGATAATGTCAAAATGTGAAAAAGCTTACTTTTTGAGTGTTTCAAGCAATTCATCGAGGAGGGACGCATCAACATCTGCAAACAACTCAACAGACCCATCATGACCCGAATCCGACCCGGGTCCGGAGCCAGTGCGATCGAGTTTTTCATCGGGTCGGGTCGGGCTATACAGGAAAAAATCGTACAGGAACCTTCCTTGAGGAGTTAATAGCGCAGCGTACATAGGCGGCGTGGAGACGGAAGGCATGTTGGGAGTAGGAATCGCCGAGCTTTTCTCGCATGAAGAATCACCGAACCTCCGTACATCGTTGGTCAACAATCCTTGAAGAAACTTAACCGTATCCGGTCCGCTAAACCGGACAACGGAACGTGATTTGAGCTTAGATGCCATCGGACCGGCATCTTCGAGGTCGCTGTGTATTTTCCGGCGGTAAATTCCGGTAGACTTGGAGATTTGACGACGGAAATTGAATCGAAGCATTCTGTTTTTGTTGTATTGTTCTTCTTCTTCGTCGTTGTCTCTTCGGTTTAACGACTGCCTTGGAGGAAGAAGCTCTTAGACAAAGCCACGTGAATGACACGTGGTGGTGGAATTGATCTCTGGTTTGTGACACGTGTTGTCTGAGTACGGAAGTTATGTGGATGTCTAGGAAGTGTTCGATGATATTACTGAACCAGCCACTAAAGATTCGGTCGTTATTTCCCGCTTATTACGAGTTTTACCACTTCCAATCTCCAAAACACTAATTTTTGTTGAACTTTAAAAAAACTCTAAATTTTAACCAAATATAATAAATAAATTTTAACCAAATATAATAAAAAGCAAGTTTTTATGGCTAAAAATTAAGCAACTCAACTGCGGATTTCACAATTGCTTCCAGTATTTCATTTGCATCATGCATTTACAAATTAATATTTAATTTTGTTTAAAGTGATTAAGATTATGAAAACACTTGAGAAAAAAATACAAATGCGAACGCAACATATACGCAACATATATAGGCTCATTAATTTATTTGCAGTATAAAACCAGCGAGGCGAATTGGATTATAAATTAATGGACCGAGTCGTACTTATTAGATTATGTAATTTCTCAAGGAAAGACATTGAAAAAGATGTCATTTCCTGAGTTTCTAAAGTGTTTATCTTCTATTGGTCTAGCTAAATCATATCCTATACCTTAAACTAAATAATAATGGCGCAAGTTTACATCATATATATAATAATGATGGGTCAAGTTCAACGATTTATATATTAAACACGCAATGTAAGTTTTTCGAGAGATCAGATTTGTCAATTCACATTTCTCAAATGGATCCAAAACTTATCACAGCCGCTCAAATCGGAAGCATAGATGACTTGTATGCTCTAATCGATGATGATCCGTACATTCTTGAAACCATTGATGTCGTACCTTTCGTAAACACTCCTCTTCATGTAGCTTCTGCTTTTGGAAATATTGCTTTTGCCATGGAGATGATGAATCTTAAGCCATCATTTGCTAGAAAACTTAACACATATGGGTTAAGCCCATTGCACCTTGCTATAGAGAAAGGTCAAAGACGGTTAACTTTTGGTTTACTCAAAGTTGATCCCGATCTAGTTCGTCTTCGAGGAAAAGAAGGTATACAATTTTTTTTTTTTGTTGTAATTCTACCATAAGGTTGGCCCAAATGACCATGTAGCTTAAGATATATTTTTGGGGAAATAAATTTTAAGATGCTTGTTTGTTTATTTGTTTCTGGAAGAGTGGACCAAGTCTCGAATTAGAGTCATATTGATAAAAAGTTGTTGAAGTTTTCATGCTCTTGTCTCGGTCTTCTTAGACAGTCTTTATGTGTTTGTTTTTTAAAAAATTGTTTGATCTTTTCTTTTTGTTTTGGTGTGACTTGTGACTTGTGAGTGTAAGAGGTTCATGTGATTATTTTGAAATAGGTATGACACCGTTTCATATGTTAGTAAGAAGAGGAGAAATTGATCTTATGACAGAGTTCCTTTTGGCTTGTCCTCGTTGTGTTAGCGATGTGAACGTGAACGGTGAGACTCCTCTACACATTGCGGTAATGAATGATAGAGATGAAGAACTCGAAGTACTTGTGGGATGGGTGCAGAGATTGCGTCAAAGAGATGCTGAATCGCTAGAGATGCAAGTGTTGAACAGACGTGATCACAATGGTAACACAGCCTTGCACTTAGCAGCATATCAAAATAAAACCAAGGCAATTAAGATTTTGCTAGCATCTCGAGCGGTTAACCGAAACATCTATAACCGGAATGGTTTAACCGCTCTAGATATTTTGCAAAATCAGAGACATGATCATAGGAATCAAGAAATTGTAGAGTCCCTTCGAAAATCAGGAGGCAGCATCGCAAACTCTCTACCAAAGTCGAAGAAATTGTCAGAGATACTGATAGCACCTATACGTTTCAAGGAGCATTTGTTCACAAAGGCAGCTCGTTTTAGGAATCAGATATCAGACGGATCACGTAGTGCGCTTCTAGTGATAGTCGCATTGATAATCACTACTACTTATCAGACAGCTCTTCAACCACCTGGAGGTGTTTACCAAGGCACTGCTGAGGATAATAGTATTAGTGGTGAGAAGAGTGTTGGTAAAGTTGTGATGGACCCGAGTTATTTCAATGTTCTCAGGACCGTGAATAGCATGGCTTTCGAAGGAGCGGGTCTCATGGCGTTTACCGTTTTACCAGCTGGAGAAGAATATGTGTGGTCGTTTCTATGGATAATGGGGCCTCTCCATGTCTCTTACTTAGTCTCAATGTCTGTTATATCTCCAGATACAATGTGGTACTTACCGTTCAGTATTGGTTGGGTTATAGTTGTTATTATTATGTACATGATTGTGTTTTTCTTGCGATGGAAGCGGTCTAGGAAGAAGATACCTGAACCAAGAAGCGAGTTGATTCTTGAAGGCTTGACAACTTTAAATCAAGCTAAAGGAATGTAGTGAAGTGAGATGTGTTTAATTTACTGTGTAGCAGTATAAGACATTTACTAGCGTCTAATGTAATAATTTATTGTAAAATATGAAGCGTATCTCTTTGTTATTTGGCCTTTAAGTTTTGGATTACTTACAGTTATTAGGTTCAAACATTCGTTTAGTGAGATAGCAACAGAGGTGGAAATACCAAATTACTAAATTCTTCCGTATACATGCATATATTTAAATCAAGGAAAAATGATCGGTCTGTCATTTCAAGAAAACATTACTCCAGTGTATCTGATACTATTGCTTCATATTTTACAATAAACTATTTTTTTTGGCTTTGGATGATATACAACGTATATTTTATTACGATTATTAAATCAGTAAAAGTCAAGATGATAAATCATTGAAAACCAAGAGTATGCAATCTCATAAACATTATCTATAAAGTAAATTGTTTATTTGTCATCTTTACAATCAATTTCACTAAACAAATATGACATGTCTTTTTAAAAAACTAACATGGCATATTGTTTAATGATATGAAGTTCTAACAAAATCTCAAATTCTATATGACATGTCTTTAATCTATAATTTCTTTTATAACTTACAAAATTGTATAACCGATATAATATTGTAAATTTCTAAATTCTTAATTTAGTAGAATTGATAAAACAGGTAAATTCTTTAATTTTTTAAGTTAAAAAATTAGATAATCTCAAATATATGATGTTTACCAAAAAAGCCAATTAATTCATTTGAGAAAAAAACAAATGGTTAGTAGATTTCATGTGTCATTGTAGATTTTAACTAAAATAATATTCAAAGCAATATTATCTAAGTGTCAAAATATTTTATATATTTTTGGTTAAAATATTTAGTTTATTAAAGCAGTTAAAAGTATAAGAAAAATTCAAATTTTGCATTAGCTAATATTATAGTATGAATAAGTCTTGAAAAATAGTTATCTGCTATTTAATTAAAATTTAATTGCAATAAGTATATTGATCCATCTGTATATATCCGCTTCGAACATTTCAATAGAAAAGTTCTTACTTGAGTTTGTAGGTATACGATACTAATATTTTCATATAATTTTATTTATAATTAAAATTTCAATTTGAAAAAATAATGCCAATAATGTAAAGACAAATGGTAAGAAACTTTTAAAAGTATTTTAATTTTAGTATATATTAGAAACTCTTTTCATTCTCTTTTTTAAAAAGTTTTGACTTTACTAATTTTTTGAATAATAGAAGAGTATTTAAAAAACCCTCACTAAAAATATTCTTAAATAATGAAATTAATAAATCAGTCAAAATAAATAAATGAATTAGATTATTTTATTTATGTTAACGAAAAGGTTTTTGTATATACTAACACCAAAATAAAATGAACAAAACAATTTATTAAAATCTTATAATCTTAGTTATAATATTAATAAAATTATATTATAAAATTAATTTTAATTAATTCTTTTTTAGATTATTTTTAAGTAAAC
>KE154892.1:230391-250977 GCA_000411075.1 Sisymbrium irio | reverse complement strand
TATATATATATATATATTAACAATCATTTTCTAGAATCCGACATATACTAAATCAAGGTTAATAATTAGTAAGGATAATCAAAATGTTAATTTAAGAAACACTTATAATTCTAAATGATGCTTAAATTGTCTAATTTCTTTTCTTTTATGTATATCACTTAATGTTGGCAAAAGATAGTACTAGACTACTAGTTAAGCAATAAGTTTTTACAACCTCACCGATACTAGATGAGAGAAATGTTGTCAAGATTCAGAGACGAAGGGGTAGACACAAGTACTATAACAAAGAAAGTTTCAAGAAAATCTAACACGATAATCATCAACTCAGAGACGAAGGGGTAGACACAAGTACTATAACAAAGAAAGTTTCAAGAAAATCTAACACAATAATCATCAGCGTATAATGTAGAATTCAGAAGATGTCTTTCACAGGTTTATAATGATACAACAACCACAATCTGCAGGAGTCTCAACTAAGTTGATCTAAAAGACACTACAAGATTCATCAATCTATATAAATAAGAGACCTTATAATACATACAATTAAGCATCAAACTAATAACATAGAGATAACTAACACCGTTTAGAATTATCACAGTGGGTAACGAGGAGCATAACACAAAACAGAAATCACAGAAACATTCAAGAGATAAAGAAACTACTGCAAAAATCTACAGAAATCTCTCACCTACGTTGATCTACAAGAGATCTAAGATACATCCATCTCATATGAAAAGAGACTTTAGAATACATAGAAGCACCAGACTAAAGATAATAGAGAATACATACAAGCACAAAACTAAAAATAATAAATATGTTTCTAATCAACATAGAGATTACTAACAAAGTTTAAAGTGATCACTTAGGGTTAGGAGGAGCATGTGACAAAGTAGAAACAATCAAAATTCAAAGAGACCACTACCACAATTTGCAGGAGTCCGACCTACATTTATCTACAAGAGACTCCACAATACATCTTAAATGAGAGGCCTTATAATAAATACAACCACCAAACTTAAGATCACATAGATTACTAACACTGTAAACACACAATGTAATGTTCATCAATGGATGTGTTAGCGATCAGTTTCTAGAATCTGACAGATGCTAGATCAATGAGAGATATGTTATCAAGACAGCTTAAATTTTTTTTTTTTACTTGTAAATGGTGCTTATATGCCAATTTCTTAACTTTACGTTTGTCAATTAGCCGAGTTTGTAACTTTTTTATATGTAATAATATAAATTTATAAGAGACAAAATCGAGAACAGCATATACCTGGATAAACCCTTGGTGTCAATGAAGATATGAAAGCTACCTGAACATATGAAATTAGTCTTGAGTTCATGTCTGATTCTCCTTCTTGTGATTTTTATAATTGTGTCAACTAAATTACAACTAAGTTTGAAAAGCACATACCTGTCAAAGAAATCTTCTACACTTGAAACTCCTCTGAGTCTCGAACAACTTGAGCACCTTCATGAAACACATACATACCTGAGGAAATCATAATAAATTAGTTTTTGCTTCACGTATAAAATGCCTCGTACTTGTGAATGTTTACGTTGTGAGTGGTAAAATAAGGGGGATATGTTCTATATTCATAGTTTTTTTCTGAAGACTTGCTTTATGACATTGATCATTTTTATCTATCCAACAAGTCAAAAAGCGGCTCATAGTCTTTATCTAAGAACATCTATAGTTTAAAGAGGTCTTACCCACTCTCCTTCTTTGGAAACATGTCTATGGTTTCCAGCCACGGGTAAGCTATTATATAGGCATTTCCATAAGAAGTGATGGATTTTTAAGTTGGCCTTTACTTTCAAAATTACCTCGAACTACGGATCAAGACTTGACTGATCCACTTACCTCGGGACTTGTTTCTGTTTCAAAGCTTGGATGATTGCCCAATAGCCTGACTTGACTGAATAGATACCTGATTTGGTAAAGTCTTATTCATAACTGTCTAGTGAGTTTAATCTTCCTGGTCTTAGTTCCTCAATCAACTTTCTCTCTTCATCTGGAAATAGAATTTGGAGTCTATCCATGTTCCACCCTCGACCATTCTCCTCTAACAGATCTTCCACTTTCGTATTCACAGAGAAATCGTAGAGATGAGGTTCTGGTACCTGATTCATTACGTAAATGGCCCTAGCTGGTTTTCTGTCAACTCATGGGTCTTGCTAGATCTTTGTATGTTTTCTGTTTCACACCACTTTTCTGATGCCTTTGTCTAAAGAGTGTTTTGTAAGCTGTTGGTCGTTTTGTCCATCCCAACACTTTCATAGTCATTGTTTGTCTAAAGACCTTTTTATAAGCCGTTGGTCGTTTCGATCGATCACAGCCTCTAGTCAATAGACTGTTTGTTAGCCGTTGGTTGTTTTGGTCGTTTTAATCAGTCTCTTGACTGTTTGCAAGTCATGGGTACTTACTTAGTAAAGACTCTTTTTAATCACAGTCTTTAGACAGTTGTTGTTGGTCATTTTATCCTTTCAACAGATTCATAGTCTGTCTTTATGTAAGCAGTTGATCGTTTATCCATCCAACATCATGTATTTTTCTGTATAAAGACTTTTTGAAAGGTGTTGGTCGTTTATCCATCCAACAACATGTCTTTGTCAAGATTTTTTGGAAACTGTTGGTCGTTTATCCATCCAACATCATGTTTTTGTCTGTACAAAGACTTTTAGAAAACTGTTGGTCGTTATATCCATCCAACAGATTCACAATCTTTGTCTAAAGACTGTGTTTTCTTGTTAAGCCGGTGGTCATTTTTGTAAGCCGTGGGTACCTTAAAAGTGTCATACTTTCGATCCCCAAACATTCTTTCCTTAGTCATGGACTACCAACCAATAGTTGCAATTTTCTCTGGGCCTAGGCATCACTCAACCGGACAATGTCCCCAAATAAGAATCTGGCTAAAGACTTTAGGTAAGCTGTTGGTCGTTTATCCATCCCAACATCATAGTCTTTGTCTGTATAAATACTTTTTGAAAGATGTTGGTCGGTATGTCCATCCAACAAATTCACTGTCTTTGTCTAAAGACTTGGGTTTTTTTAAGCCGTTGGTCGTAAGCCTTTGGTACTTAAGGATGTCATACTTTTCTTTTGACATGTAATTGCTCTGGGACTAGATATCACTCAACGGGACAATGTCCCCAAACAAGAATCTGGCAGAACAATATGAGATAAGTGTCTGCCTATGATCTTTTTGGGGGTTTGATGTTTAGCTACACAACTCAAATCTTCAAAATTACCTTCATTTGTCTCATCTCGATTTTATTGTCAGTGATGGCTTCTCCACATAAACATCCCCTGTAAAGACAAAAAGAAGAGAGATAGGCTTAAAGTGAGAGACATTCTTACTTTCTACTGCTAAAGGAAGAATCTTAGAACTCAAGTCTCTATCCCAGTGTCTTAATCATATCATCAACCCTTTAATTAAAGTAATATCAATGTCTCTATTTCCATCTTTCAATTTGTAATTCTATGTTTGTACAATGTGATAGTATGAGTCTAGCAAAAGAAGAATTCAAGAATCAAAGATGAGATGTGTTATGTACTCATCATCGTTCGATAAGAACACAAATAAATTTCAACCAATAAAGTAAACAGAAAAGTACCTCAACAATGGTTTTCACGTAGAGTAAGAAGCTTTCCAGATTTATGAGACTTTGAAACTCTAAAAACAAAGAAGAGCCGATCGCATCAGAAGATAAGAAGAAGAAGAAACAACTGTGGAAATTGGAAAACTTAATCCTCTGATATGTTTTTTTCATATTTATTTATGTCCATTGATTTCGTTGTTTCTAACGGATCTATTTCTTAAATCGGACGGTCCTAATCCGACCTCAACGATATAACTTTTGTGTACTCAACGGAAATATTTTCGATGTAGGCCTAACATAGATTCAAACTAGGCCCAATTAAGCCCATGAAATTTAAATTTCAAATTCTCCATCTCTGCGATTCTTCCGCAACATTGATCAGGGGGACAAATTTTAATAGTTTCCGTAGATGATATCTCACTAAGTAAATTACGATAACTTTGAGGGTTAAATCCCAATTTTACTTAAATAAAAGTATATTGAATTGTTCTGCTGTCCCGAATTTTTGACTTTGAACCACGTCTGAGAGAAAACTCGTTCAAACTTTGAAAATTCATGGGCTCTCGCTCTCTCGAAGCCAACCCAGACACAACCAAATAATAATAATAACCGTACAATCCTACTAGAAGCGCCAAGTTTCTTTACTTTCACGTTTGTCTTCGTCACCAAGTAAACCCTAGATTCTCCTTTTTTCCTCGATCCACGATTTTCAAAAATCCAATCTTTTTCTTCGCCAAATCCGTTTCCGAATTTTCTTCTTTTCTCTTCCGTCTTAATAAATAAATACCCATTTTTCGTCCGATCAAAAATTCGATTCTCTTTTGTTCCAAAAAAAAGCCATGTCTTTCTCTGATTCTGGATCGTTCTCAAACGGTGGAGATCACAAGAGTTTCAGGCAAATCACCCGAGAGAGTGAGCTTTCTCTTTTCTCTTCTTACCAATTCTGCGCGTTTTGAATTCAGGTTCTAGGGTTTCGTTTGGTTTTAGTTAGAGAGGAATCGTCTGCGTCTTACGGGTTTATAAAAAAGTTAGGTATTTTTGGTAATTTTTATAAAAAGTTGGATCATTTTCTTGTCACTGTTGATTTTCAGGGTTACTGTATGAAATGCTTAGACCAGAGAGAAATGGGAGCTCGAAATCAACTTGGAAGGTAACTTCTTTTTTCTTATCTATATTAAAGTTTCTTAATTTACTTTTACCTGAGCCTGGAAATGTGTGATTAGGTACTTGTTATGGACAAGTTCACGGTGAAGATTATGTCATCTGCATGCAAGATGTCTGAGATCACACAAGAAGGCATTTCTTGTAAGGAATTGTTGTCATCTCGACAGGCTTTGTTTTCTGTGGAGATGTTTTCGTGATGTTTTTTGTTTCATTTTTTTTTTCAGTGGTTGAGGTCATAACTAAACAGAGACAACCTATGACTTCCATGGAAGCTATATACTTTATTCAACCGACCGAATCAAAGTAAGAACACTTTCGTTTTGAGATGATTGACATTAGTTTCTTGCAAATGAAATTAAATTTTCTGAAGCTGTTTGCTTTTTTTTTTTTTTACTTTGTATTTCAGTGTCAATGCGTTTCTGTCAGATATGACTGGAAAATCATCGCTTTACAAGAAGTATGTGAATTATTCCTTCCTATTTCACAACTTCTTAGCTATAACTGTGGACTGTTTTGTCCGGAATGATTGATCGTTTTCTATAATGTGTCTTTAGGGCTTTCGTTTTCTTCAGCTCTCCTGTTTCGAGAAGCTTAGTTGCTCTCATTAGGAAGGACATGAGAGCGATGAAGCGAATTGGGGCACTGAAAGAGGTTGCTTCCATATTGCCACTCATAATTTTGGTTCTCATTTTCCTTAGTTAAATAGTTAAAATAATGTAAAGTTTGATTTTCATAATATGCAGATGAACTTGGAGTACATTAGCGTGGACAGCCAGGTATCCTGTCTATTTCTCAAGATTTGCATACGTAATAATGAGTTTTATGCTAGACCTATTTGGGTTTCTTTTCTCGAAGCCAAACTCACATACATGTTGATAACAACTTTGAACTGCCATCAGAATGCCTGCCAATTGTCTAGCTTGACATTACCAAACACACTTTGTCTATAGGACAGAGAATGTGTTTTAACTACATTTCTGTTTTCCTTCTATATCCGAATCTGTTCCATAATTTCCTCCGATGTATTATGTCTTTGCAGAGTTTCGTTACGAATAACGAAAATGCTCTGGAAGAACTTTACAGCGACGAGGAAAACCATCAGAGAGCAGATGCTTGCTTGAATGTGGTAGCTAAACGCATTGCTACAGTCTTGGCCTCACTTAGGGTAAGAGGCACAAATCAAAAGCTTGTTTGTTGATTTGGCATGAAATTCCTAAGGCGGTTATATCTTTAAACTCTTCTGGTTTACAGGAATACCCCTTTGTGCGCTACCGTGGAGCTAAAGCTCTTGATGCCACAACAATGACAACTTACCGAGAGTTGATTCCTACAAAGCTCGCTGCTAGTGTATGGAATTGTTTGGCAAGATACAAACAGACGATCGAAGATTTTCCTCAGACAGAGACATGTGAACTACTTATCCTGGATCGATCCATAGACCAGGTCTGGATCTTCACAGAGGCAATTATCTTTCAGTTCTGCTTGATGTCATTTATATAGAATAACCTGTTTGTGCTACTTAGATCGCACCTCTCATTCATGAGTGGACATATGACGCGATGTGCCACGATTTGCTTAAAATGGAAGGAAATAAATACACACACGAGGTGACATTTTGGTTTTTGCGTTCAAAATATTCTAAAAATTGGTTATAGCTCATCTCTACAGCATATGGTAATTTTGCCTTTTATTTCTTAGTGTATAGGTTCCGAGTAAAACTGGTGATAACCCTGAGAAGAAAGAGGTTCTTTTAGATGAAGAAGATCCCATTTGGGTGGAGCTTCGTGATGTTCATATTGCAGATGTATGTCTTACTATTTTAGCATGCCTCCTCTTTCTTAGTTTTTGAGATTTTTCAAGGGGGTTATGTCATTTATGTGGATTTTTGGGGAGTATCTGATCTTTTTCCTGTTCAGGCAAGTGAAAGATTGCATGAGAAGATGACAAACTTCGTGTCGAAGAACAAAGCCGCGCAATTGAAACACAGTTCAAAGTAGTTACCCGTTTATCTTTTTTCTTGCTTCAAGTGATCCACGAGAACTTTTCTGATTAATTTATTGACATCTTGTATTCAGAGACTATGGTGACCTTTCATCAAAAGACTTGCAGAAGATGGTTCACGCTTTGCCACAGTACAGTGAGCAAATGGACAAGCTCTCTCTTCATGTGGAGGTCAGTTTAAAACTTACAAGATAAACCATGGAAGAGAGTTCGATTAAGTATTCTTATCTTGCAAGTTGATTAGTTTAAGATGACAAGGTAGATCCTTTGTTCTCTATAAAGTAAATATGGTTATTGTCACTGCAGATTGCTAGAACAATTAACAGAACTATAATGGAGCAAGGTCTAAGAGATCTAGGGCAGCTCGAGCAGGACCTTGTTTTTGGGGATGCCGGAAGAAAAGACGTCATCAAATTCTTGAGCACCAACCACGTAAAATGCTCTGCTTTTTACTTTCAGTTTCAGACATCAGAAGATAGTTGTGCTGAAAATGACCAACATTTCCAGGTTATAAACCATGAAAGCAAGCTACGGTTAATGATGATTGTTGCGGCAATTTACCCGAAGAAGTTTGAAGGTGAAAAGGGACGAAAGATGATGGAGGTATAAAACACTATTTCCCCTCAGAAACGCTTGAACCTAAAGATGATTAGTTATTATATTTGAGCTTTTCTACATCTTTGTTAAATTCTTCAGCTAGCAAAATTGTCGGGCGATGATATAGTAGCTGTGAACAATTTGAGATTACTTGGACCGGTACATACGGAGTCTAAAAGGAGCACAACAGGATCTTTCCCTCTCAAGTTTGATGTTCTTAAGGTACTATGCCTCATTCTTGTTTTTATTAGAGTATTCTAAGACTGAGATTTTACTTGAAAAAAATCTAATAACTGGAATCTTTTGATCCATGTGAATCAGAAAAAGCGAGCTGCTCGAAAAGACCGGGTTGGTGAAACTCAAACATGGCAACTGTCTCGTTTTTATCCAATCGTAGAGGTATTTACCTTTTTGACATCACATCTTTCGTTCACTCTATGAACTGTTTATGTTATTCTTAAAGAATCGTTAACATGTTTGGTTTCTTTGTATTTGTGGGTAATATCTTTTCAGGAACTCATTGAGAAACTTAACAAAGGTCATTTGCCAAAACAAGACTACCCTTGTATGAATGAACCAAAACCAACCTTTTATTCTGGCTCTCAATCTCCATCAGTGAGTCCGGTGTTGCAACCTCATTCAAGACGAACACCAACTTGGGCAAGACGCCATCTTTCTGATGATGGATATTTCAGGTAATATCATTTCATGTTTCATTCTTTTCTTTGTTGGTCATCTGAGAGCTAGTGTATTCTTCAATCTAATTGACAGTTGATCCCGAATCTGAAAAACTTAAAATTCAATAAATCGCATGCCAAACCAAAAAAGGTGGCCAAATTCATACAAAGATAATAAGCATGTTATTGATGATATAGTGAAATGTGTGTTTCAGTGATTCGGTTCTAGGAAGAGCATCTAGCGGATTCAAGAAAAAGGGACAGCGGATTTTCGTCTTCATAGTAGGAGGAGCAACGAGATCTGAGGTACTGGAGTACTCTTAGGCTGGTCTGACAAATCATCAATTGGATAACCAAAGGGGTTAATTAGTAATACATTTGTGGGTTGTTGCAGTTACGGGCTTGCCACAAACTTACGGAAAAGCTTGACAGAGAAGTTATCTTAGGCTCATCCAGCTTCCTTGATCCCCAAACTTTTCTCACTGTATGGGTTCTTTCGCATGCCTAAACTCTCTCTTTGTGATTCTATCTAATGACTAACAATGTGTTTTTGTTATGTGCAGAAAATGAAACAAATAAATGAAGAAGAAGAGATTTCACTGGATGATATCGACATTTAGTTTCTTGTTTTTGTTTTGGAAGAGGTTTCTCTGTCGTATCTAGACAGACTTATATTGTGGGTATCGATTTTTGGTTTGGTAATAAAATGGTGACTAGATCCCCTCCCTATGTAAATAAACACATTTTGTTTGTTTCTTTGGTTTGAGTTTGAATACAAAAAGAAAACAAAAACTAATTGCTTGATTTTTGAATTTTTGTTTGCTTTATTCTCTCTCCGTGTGTTAAATAGATAAAAAAACAGATCGCCCACCGTGGGGCTCGAACCCACGACCACAAGGTTAAGAGCCTTGCGCTCTACCAACTGAGCTAGACGGGCTTGTTGTTTACCGTTGATTTAAATAACTATTTTACTACTTACCAAAGTGGTAATAAACATAAGACGCGAACAAAGACATTTTAATAGGACGAACAAACAACGGGCTTCGATGACATCGTCTTACTTCTTCAAGACGAAACAAAATATAAAAATATGCGAGAAAAGAGCAAAACCCAGTCCCGACACACTTATATATATCATGGCCCACAATTGTCGGAAGCAGCAATTCTTATGTGAGCTTATAATAAAGAAAAAGGCAGTTAGTAACTTTGACGACGTAAGATAAAGACACACCCGAAAAATATCAACTACTACTCCCCCCTTTCCTTTTTCGTGAATCTGACTAGATTTGCCTACGACTTGTCCACCACACGTAACTTAGCATTTACTAATCCGATTTTATTCCTCCGTTATGCTTGTTGCTCTTCTTGGACGACTCCTTGATCTACATTAATGAAAATCACCGTTATGATAAACATTCCGAACTCCGAAGTCTATATAGTTTCATCTTCTAGAGATCAACAAAAGACCAAGTGGAAGTTACCTGCTCAAGAAGCTTCTTTTGGAATCTGTAACCCTGATGATGGAAACAAAAATATAACCACATGATTAGAATTTGTGGATCAATTAGTGAAACTATGATTGAAAGTTTGATAAACCCTTTACCTTGTCAGTGCCATATATGTGATCACAATAAGTGAAAACTGAAGCAAAGTTGCTTTGGCTTTGACCTCCAACGTAGTGATGGTAGTCGTGGTACTCAGCGCCACCGTAGAAAGGTATGTATTTTGTTGGACTCCAAGGAAAATCATATCTGTGATAGAGCAAAGTCAATATGGTCAACCGAGATACGTTGTAAAGTTTCAAGCAAGCAAAAAAACATATATTATTCTCACAGGAGCGCAAAGTAAATCTCAAGAGACTAACTAAGGTAGCTGTTTTGGGTTACTCCAAAAGTTAATTATACATAAAAAGAAATGAGCCTATCTAATTGTTTATCCAAAACAATCCCCAATAGCTTAAAAAGCCTAAGAAAGTGATCAGAAAAAAACCTAATACCTAACTCATCCCCAGTTGTAAAAAGGTGAGCCACTATTGAATCTACACAGCGTGACCTCTTTATATAATGATATATCCATAGACTTAACTAAGGAAAGCTGTGATAAAAAACAATTGATATGATGCAGTCACACATAATTTATATAATAAAGAAAAAGTGTATAAAACTGTTAAAGTAACAAAAAAAAAAAGCAAAGCAAAGGAAAGAGATTTGTTATTTGATTTCTTTAAAACCACGCCCTTACCCACTGTGAGTCTCTATAGCCTCAATTTGTCTTAAAGCTATCCACAACCAAAAGGTTATCATATGACCAGGAGCAATCGCTGGTCCCATAAACGTTGGGATTCCAAGAAGCAACACTTCAGCCCAATGTGCATGTGGTGCAGCGTAACCTATTGGAGCTGTGTACTCGTGATGAACACGATGAATGTTCTCGTATCCCCATTTACTGTGGAAGAATCTGTGTACCCAATAGTTTGTGTAGTCTTCTATCAAGAAGTAGATTATTAACTGTGGCACCATCTCTGTAACTGTTGGTAACGGTAAACCAGATCGTATCCCAATCATCTGTTTAAATAAATAAATAAAAAAAAATATTTCAAGAACCAAAAACACAGTTATGTGATGAACATTCAAGATTTAAGAATGTGACACCAAATATTATCAAGATCAGATTAATATGCAACGAAGAGTCAAAAAGGTTCGGAGATAACCTGAATCGAAGGATAAGAAACGAGTTGTAATGGACCAACGACGAGGATGAACATCTTCATGACGTCTTTGTAACACCCGAACATATCGGACAAGGTGTAACTTACTTTAGGTTGGATCTTATATCGATCGAACCAACCAGAAGCGGATCGAGCCAGCTCGACGAGGACAAGAGGGAGAGGAGCGAGAGAGAAGACGAGGAAGAGGAAGAGAATGTTGTGACAGTAGAGATAGTAGTCTGACTTTGTGGCGGAGTAATCGAACCACACTGTCTCCAACCACGTGAGGTTTCGTCCAAGCGCTAAGGAAGCTTCCTCGACCGTTGCGTAAGGAATCATGATGTTTTAATGAATGGTGAGTTTTCTCGGTTTTTCTCCGACGAGTTCGCAACGGCAGTTTGTTGACGTGGAGATCTGATGGTTTGGGGAAGAGAGATTGAGAGAGAATAGGAGAAGAGAGTGTTTGTTTGTTATATAGTTGGCGAATATTTGGACTGACGACGTGGCTCCAGTTATCAGTATTTAAATATAATTAAAACTCCAAAAATATTTTCTACTTACTGCATTATTTTTATATTTTTGTGTGTGTCAAATGTCATATTTTTATTGGAGATTTATAAGTTTTAATATACTTAAAGGAAATACATTCATTTTGGGTGTACATTATGTAGTTATTTACAATCTAAAATATGGTAGATAAATAACGTTTTTTGTTTTGTTCATATGAATAGCACTAACTTTTTCAGATATCGTAGCTTCTCCAAATAACCTTTACAAATTTCCAAAAGTATTCCATCGTTAAAATTTTTTTGAAAGTTAATCTTTTGTCAAAAGTTGATTTTTATCGAGGAAAAAAATAAAGATGTCTTAGATAGTCAGACTCAGTGAATTGTTTATTTTTCTCTGTCATGGAAAAAATATATATTGTAAAGAATCTTTAGAATTATAAAGCAACATTTATATGGCACCGATTTGCGATAGCATTTAGAACAATAAAGCATATAAATTCACCAAAGTATCATAGGAATCAAACGAGATGATAAAGAGTCCTTGTTGTGCACAAGTGTACCTCAAGAAAAGGACAAAACGAAATGAAAGCAAGTTAATACATCTCATCCAAAGTTATGAAATTACAGAAAAACAAAAAATAATTTCTGAAATTTGTAGTATATTTTAATGGTTTGAACGGTGAGTCGATTATTCATTACCAAATAGTATTTTAGTTTTTATTTTTCTGTACAAACAAAAATTATATTATATTTTATTTGTGGATTATAAATCAAAAGCCAAAAAATTGTATTCACTTATTACATAATTATATTGGAAACAAATTGATATTCTCTTGTTGAAATAGTTATATTGAAATTAAAGCATTAAACATATACATTTAACAGTTTGAAGAAATAAATAAATTAATTAATTTCTAAAATGATCGGTTTTAAGTCTATTGTGTATTATTTTTTTATTCTTGGAATAGACAATATATTTTGGATAATAATTTGTTTTTTCTGATCATGCACAAGAGAGATTTTCCATTAATAAATCAATCTCCAAAACTGGAGAAGTTGTTTACGACATAATTTGATAAAACTCGAACCGTTAAAACAAACACTGTAATAATACAGGGAAGAGAAATCAACAATGATAATAATCATTATATTTGAACAGATAATGACAAAGAGAAGAATCTCGATATCTAAATCGTTGAAGAGCGAAATGATTTGAGAAATGTAATTTGCAGAAACTAATGCTGCGAAGAATGGAAATAAAACCTCAGCTGGATAGGAGAGAGTGAAGAAAGATTCGGCTTCAAGAATTAGGAAGACAAAATCTCAAACTGCCACAAAGTCACTCCAACCAATTGATAACAATGGAGCATTTTTCGATTACAACTTGAGAACAAGGCTAACCACTAACCAATCAACAGTAGAAATTCGACAACAGACAAAATCGGTTAAGAAGGAAACTTCAAGAGATTTCATAGGTCCACAACTCATATTAAAACAATGAGAGCATAGAGGACTAAAAACCCCTAAACAAAAAGTTGATTCCTTATAACGAATCCCTGAGGCGGAGTAACTAGAACTGAAATCTCCACACGAGAGTAAACTTGATAACATTTCTCAGTCCTGTAAAAAGTAGTTTCTTTGACAGGTACCAACACCAATGAAAACAATAATAAGATCATTAATGGTTTACGGTTTCTTTGAAAGAGTCTAATTATTATTTTAGCCAAAGATTTATAAAAAACAGTGGAGAATATCTTTAAACTCTAGAGAAGAATCTGATGTTTGAAGATGTTCAGAGATAAACTGCATAAAACAATAAAGAGCCATACTAAGACAGAAGTTGTGTCACTAACTGACACAATTAGAAATGAGCCTAAGCACAACCTTAAGTGCCATAAAAGGAGAATTGGAGTAAAACTCATCTAAGTATTCTCAGGTTGTCGTCGCAACTTGAATTTCAGGAGAAGCCATCCTTGAGAATCTAGAACCAGATAGAAAACATATCCAAATCAAAGGACACATGGAACAGAGCTGCTATAAAATACCATAGTGTAGAACATGAAACCAATAGAAGCCTAGAGCTAGCCAAATCTTACAGTGGTAGAGCATATAGCAGTCAGCTCTAGCAATCATTCTCGAAAAGCCAAGATTAACCACAATGGATATGCCACTATAGGATTAGTAAATGATAGAGTTTCTTTTGTATATTTTTTAAAAAATAATCTCTTTAAGTAACAAATATTTTATAAAAAAAATATACATTTGAACTTTTCCGTCTAATAAATTAATTAACTAAAAAATATGTATCCTCACAATTCATAAAATAAAATCAATGAAAAATGGTCAGTAAAAAGGTATGTGGAAGAACTACATGTAAAAGTCTTTTAGATAATGTTTTACTATTAATACGATTCTCCACTTCCAATATTCAAAACAAAAGAAAAGATTTATCGGAAAATAACACAACAATCCAAAATGGCATATGAAAAACATCCAAATGTATTATACGGTTATACCGAATCAATCCAAGTGATCCATCATCCATATGCCAATTACAATTTCATGATCTAACTTTCCATTGTAACAGAGGTAAAATTCGCTATACATTCAAAGAGCCACCATAAAACAACTCAGTACAATATATCCTCTTTTCTTTTAGATCATTGAACTTAACACCATTATTTCTCTGTTT
The DNA here is from genome assembly GCA_000411075.1 of Sisymbrium irio. NCBI lineage: Eukaryota > Viridiplantae > Streptophyta > Magnoliopsida > Brassicales > Brassicaceae > Sisymbrium > Sisymbrium irio. Next base: position 237,021 of record KE154892.1, on the reverse strand, counting down.
TCTCTATTTTTTCTAGTTTTGATAGTTTTCAGTATCATTTTTTAGTCTTCTGTCTGTAAATTTTGAATTGAGCGTAAGAAAATCATTGAATTTTTTATTTTCGTGTTTTTTAGATTTTGATGTATTTGTTTATTTGCTGGACCACTAACATCCCTCTATGTGGATGAATAAATACATTAAAAAAAATATTAGAATTGATGTAATTTCCTTTTAATGATTAGTTTGTCGTCACGCTTAAATGCAATTCAACCCAACTAAGCAAATTATTAATCGGTCTAAAAGTTTTGATTAACGTAATAATACACATTTATCTTTGCGGCTAAAAAGATTCTCCATTACGCATGCAAATTGTAAACTGTAATCTTTTTTTGATCGAGTAAAACTGATGAAGATGGTAGATTTGAATCTTATATGTTTATATTTTTTTCAAGTGAATCTTATATGTTTATATTTCAAACTATATTTACGTTTTTAATCTACAAACATAATGTTTTAACCAACATGTATTCTATGGAATTTGAAGACTACAACACTGATACAAATGTTTTCTAAATATTTGTTGATGGTATGTAAAAGCTAAAAACTATTCGATGGTCGAGATAAATAAAGCGAGTCTTTGGTTAGAAATAAAATAACATAAAGCGAGTCTATTATATAATATAATTAATGGTTTATATGCCGAACAAAAATCTATTGATTTGGATTTGACAGAGATCAAATATTGGTATGGACTATGATATGATCTTTCAAATCATTGGTGCGCCACTATTCCATTTCACCTCTTCTTTATCCGATTCACTCAACTACGTATGATTAAAATTAAAGAAAAAGGTAAAGTAAAGATTGACAATATAATCAAACAAAACAAAAGTCCACATTTCCTCTACTTTTTTTCCCTGAAAAGGGGAATATAATTAATCTGCTGGATTTAGTTGATTACACAAAGTAAGAGAAATCGGTATACTACCAAAATAGTTAGAAAAGAAACGATTAATGGTACCCAAAAAAATGATTGTAATGTTTTCAGTTCAACTAACAATTTTTCATGTACTGATCACAGCGATACAGATGTAAATGTAAAATATATAGTTGCCTCGGTTTATAAAATTTGGTATAAAAATTATGAACCTAATAATAGGTTATTAGTTATATACTCCTTCTTCTGATTTTTTTTACTTATCATTTTACATGCGTATATATTTAAAATATATTAATATTGTTAGATTTTCAATACAAAAATATTATTAATTAGTTATCTAAACACAATTTAACTAATAATAGAAAATAAATTATATAATAAAAATAATTATAAAAAATAAAAATTAATAGATTTTGAATTAAAAATTGAAAACGACAATTAATTTTCAAAACAAAATATTAATGCATACTTGCAAATACACTATATTAACATATTGCATGTGGACTATAGTTTCAGTAGTCAAGCAAGACAAATAAAGTTTTCTATTTCCCTTTATGTATATGCTATAGTGTAATTAATGCAAAAACTTTACTATTATCTTCAGATGTATTTTCTTAAAAAAAAAAATCATAATTAAAATTCAGTTATTAATTTAATTTATTTTTAATATTTAAATTTTCAATACTAGAGAACTGAAACCATTAAAAAATTCAAATGTCATTTTGTTTTACTTTGATTTCGTTTAACAAAATTTAAGTTTTCATCACTTTAGTATTAGATTTAGATTCAGTCTTGTTTACTTAAAATGATTTAAAACAAAACAAACAACACTTCTAGTTTATAATATAATCGTTTTCTGAACATATTTTATAATATATATATATATTAATTAATAAATAAAATTCTAAAATGTTCATAAATGTTAGTTGATCTTTTTGCATTAGTTACACTATAGTTTTAAAATATTTCTTTCGTTTGGGCTATGGTATAATTATCAGATTCAATTTTATAAAATTAAGATAACAAAAGAAAAGATAAGGGATTAGTTCTTCATTCACTGGACCTTCGTGTATGCATGATCAATTATTAGTATATGTACGTATAATATCCCAAACTCTGTATCTATTGAATATATTTGGGAATCCTTGTATTTCTTTTTTGTGCTTAGAGCATATCTAATAGAACTCTAGTTTTGTCTCTAAACTTTATTTTTAGAGTAAAACCATCTCTAATAACATCACTCTATATTTCACTTTTAAAATAGAGAATTTTAAAATTTACTTCAATTTTTTCTTTAACATTTTATTTCATTGAAACTGGTTTGAAACCGATTACAAGAGAGAAGAAATTCAACAATCAAATACAAAAAGAAAAGTTAATGATCTTTCCATCTTGGAAATAGTGACAAGAAACATCTTTTAGTGACATATTAGCAATACCACAACAGTCTTGATTTAAAACACAAAGTAAACAATAAGACGTTTTTATACCTACAATAGCAGACAAACTTCTAATACTTTTACAAAAATATAACAATAATTCTCATAATTTAGATAAATATGCTTCTTTGAATTCACCAAATCTAGAAACTTAGACACAAAAACAAAACAAAAACCATCAAAAATAATTGATAAAAAATAAGAAACCAGCAACTGGAAAACGAAAAACTTCTTTGATTATTGTTGGAAACCGTTGCTGCAGAACTCCATCAGATATACCGATGCAAGAAGACCAAGTTCTGATTCTTTAAGACCACCACCGCATTTTCCAAAAAGAAAGATTTATCATTCGATCTATCATAAAAAATACCAAATTATGACGGATGTAGTAGAAATCATCTAAACAACATCACTTTAAATCAGAACCAAAAACGAAAAAGTAACTCGCAGAATATATCAAAATCTATAAATAAAAATAAAAAATAAAGGAATACACACAACACCAGAGTTTGTAAACCACTAGACGTGGGCAGAAAATACAAACGAAAAAAAAGTTTGAATACAGCAATTGCCTAGAGTGTAAAACGAGAACAAGAAATTATGTTTTAAATTTAGAGTAGTATTTAGAGTTCTCTATTTTTAGAATTTTTTTTATAAAACAGTTATTTTATTTTAATTTCTTTTATTTTATACTCAAAAAAAAATTATAATTATATTTTAGTTTTATATTTAAAAAGTAAAATAATTTTATACCTAAAAATTTATATTTTTAATAAACAAAATTGATGGATATAGAAAAATTAAAATATGTTGATATATTGATCATTTCTGGGAGAAGTACACTAATTTATATTATTAAAAATTTATATTTAATATATCTAATATATTTGATATTATATTTTTTGATTTAATTAATTATTTTTTCAATTTAATAATTTTTAGTTTTAATAGAATCAAAATTTTATCTAGTTTTTGTTCCAAAAAATGAATAGAAAATTTGATAAAACTTTAAATTATAAGATCTTATAAGAAAAATAGTAATTAGTTAAAATTATAATGTACTATGAATATTATTATTTAAAGTGAAAAATAAAGTTGACTATTATAGTAAAATGCTTCTTTATTTTTAGAGAACTTTTTTATAGAATAAGAAATAGAATTAACCATTCTAAATGGTATTAACTTCCTAAATAAAAGAAACTCAAAACGTGCAACCTTATTGGCGACATAATTGATTGCAGATTTTACGTAAATCTAATATGTTTGATATGTTCGAGAAGTTTTATCTTCTTTCAGTTCTTTTTTCTTTTTTTGAACAATCAATTTCTCTTTTCTCTGATGATAAGAGTAACGACAATGATTCATATATATATGCAATGATTTCAGTTCTTCAGACTTGTTGATCTAGCTATTATATATTATAGGACAAGATTTGGTTCCATATGAACAGTCCAAAACTCATCTCATGTAATCTTATTAGTTAACTTTTTACAAATGTTTTGCGAGCGTATTCTCAATCCGTCTCCTTCTTGCCCTCCTCTCTATTCTCTCGGTTTTACCTCTTTCTTTTGATTTCAAGTTTTTTTATAGCTGATAATTGATATCTTTGCTAACAAGTTAAGATGTCAACGAAGTACTGATTCCTTTTACTTCCATGTTTTTTTTTTTTTATTGTGGGACTAATCTTTAGGTTAAACATTTTATTTCACAATTTTAATACCTAAACATTTTATTTTTAATGATTTCTACATTTTTAGCAAAAAAAAAAAAAAAACTCTTTACAAATGTTATATTCAATTTCTGTCTTTCTTATAGTTTTTTTGTAAGATCTATTCCAATATAGACACCAAACAATGTATTTAGTTTCAGTTCTAAATAAAAAAATTTTACGAAGAAAAGCAAAGTAACCATTTTGTATTTACCAAAAGGGTTACTTACAAAGTACATAATTTTAAACTGTTAACAGAAAAAAATCAAACAACAAGCCTGGAAATTAATTTATATTGAAAAGAAAAGAAGAAGCACGCGAAATGAGAGTACATCAAGTGTGATGGCCTGATGGGCCTCTCACGAAACTGTTCCCTACTCACTCCTAGTTTATTAATTATATATCTTTATTAGTTTGTTCAGCCAATTTAACACATCACATCACATACTCAATATATCTATGTCATGAGTATATAGAAACAAATTTAACAAGTTTTATATTCGAATATTTTTACTTTCAGTTTCAAATGAAAATTACCGCTACAATACTATATATGCGAACCACATTCATCTTAAAATGTAATAGTGTTCCTTCAGTCTTTAATATAAAATTTATTAACTTTTACATATTATATTTTATTTTCTTATTGGTTGAAAATATTTAATAAATATAAAAATGATGTTATTAATTGATACAAATATAAAATTAAATAATATTTAATTTGTGTTTACAAACTTTAAAATTATTTAAAATAAAATAGAAAGGTTAACCTCGTTATATGAGAATTGATGATCTATTATCTAAAGATTTTTCTAAGTATTATTTATTTAAAATTTTGATTAATTGGTTTATCACTTACAAGGTATTTGATATTATCTTTATATAAAGTTTATTTTATGTCGGCGATAGAATAATGGATCTTCAACAATATCTAAGAGCTAAAAATATCCAAGAGGATTAAAACTTTACATGAAGTTCGTTGGTTGTGATCGTCAGCCGTCCGGTAAGGTTCGTTGGTTGTGATCGCAGATCTGTACAAGTATACTTAGCGTATTAGCTTCTTTATATGCTCGTCAATAAACCTATATACACCTAATTTAAATATAAATGTTCCAAACTAAAGTAATAAATGATATTAATCAGATAAAAGCATAAAAGATGATATGAATCGTTGGTTAGATGCACGTGACGTTTGCTTGCATAATACACACAATAAGAATATAGGTGGTTTCAGCACTAGATGAGATTTATTATAGTTGGTCTTTTTCGTTTTGTATCTAGATATTTAATTGAATAAACACGTATTATGAGTCAAACGTCACACACATGGCATACATATACTGACATTCTTTGGCACTAACCAGCCAATTGACATAGATACTAATTGTTTTAATTAAAAAATGTCCATGAAGTTCAATTTTAAGTTAAGATCGTAATGTTTACAGATCACCTATTTAGTATTGGTTATTTGAACCTACACGCTCCAACACCAGAAAAAATATTGAAAAAATCATATTGCTTTTATATCAATAGCATATAATTTAAAAATATAATAAGAATATTTTCTTATGATAAGGCTTATAGTGTTGTTGGTTCTATAGTCGTCCATCATTACGATCAAAATTAATGGTATTTTTATAATTTTATAAAAAATTTGATCATGGAATTTTTAGTCATAATGCTAAAATATTTAACAACCGAAATTTTAAATTATTGGTCACTAACATTTTGTCACTATTTGCAGATATCCACATCAAAACAAGTCAATAAAAATTTGATCACATATTTGATTGCTGATACTGGTCGCAGACGCTAACAACCTGCAAATAAACATGGCCATTAAATCTCTCGTTCCCCTTCTCCAGAGGTTTCAAGTCGGAATTCAGATCTCTTTAAACCACTTGTTTGGAATATTCAAACAATTAACTAAACTGATAGTGTTGGTTCAAACAACACTTTCTCAAAAGAATAGGTTTGCACAACTGAGAGCTGGTACTAAAATATATGTGGCTCCGAACGGAGATAAATTACTTTGGCCCATTAAGGATTGAGTTACGAAAATGATAAAAGTATTATATATTAGGTATAGTCCAAAGATTACGTGGATATAAATTTTATATAATTTAATATATAACATTTTATTTATAAAATATTTTTATTTTTATTTTTATTTTCATTTTAACTAATATAACCTAAAATTTAATATTTTATTTTATTTCATTTTTATAGAAACATATATATTCTTATATTTTAATACAAAAATTTAAAAATAATAAAATAAAATCTCACACTCTTTTAAAATATATAAGTATGTTAAATGAATTTATTTATTTCTTTTTAAATAAATTTTAATTTGACTGAAAAATAAACTATTCCTTTTTAATATTTAACATCTAAATCAATAAGTTATTTTTAATTTATTAATTAATCATTTTTTTTAATTTAAAATGTTAAAAACAAGATAAGTTGCATTAGTAACATTAATGACTTATTATCCTTCTAAAAATAAAAATAAAAAACGTATTTGTTACTTTTGTTACAAATTTATGGCAGAAATACATTCA
>KE154892.1:210036-230181 GCA_000411075.1 Sisymbrium irio | reverse complement strand
AAATTTTCAAATCAATTACAAAATAAATAAATATAAATTTTTCAATAAAACATTTAAACATATATAATATTAAATAAATATAGTTTAAAAAAATGTAATTTGTTTTTAATACTTTTCGCTTCTTATGAAAAGAATTATTACAATATAGATGTATATAGATGAATTAATTTTCTCAAAGTCATAAAATTCTAATTCAATAGCAAAATTAGATTTGTGGTCCAATAAAATGAAAAAATAATGTAATTCAATAAGATGAGAAAATAATTGTAAAAAAAATTCAATAGCAGAATTAGATTTGTAATCCAATAAAACAAAAAAATAATGTAATTTAATAAAAAAGATATATGACACATTCTCAAAATTCTAAAAGAATGAATCTTACTTTATTATAATGTTGAGAATTGATCATAGTATACTTAACTGTCCCATTCAACTTAAGACCATCGTTATCGCAACATCTTAACTATAAATGTTAGCTAAATAAGTAATTTAAAAAAATGAAAAATGATCAATTAAAGTACAACTGAGTCTTAAACAAGACGTTGAAGATCCGAGTTTTAATTGACACGTGTTGCAAGGAGAAAAATTTATTTTAGAAAAGAATTAAAAACAACACAAACCAATGGTATTCGATTTGCTTCTCTCTCTCTGCTCTCGAACCCTTTCATTTCTCTCAAGACCCATAATAAAAATTTTGCAATGTAGGACATAAATATTAATGGTTTTTAACTAAGTTAACTCAATTTAATTAGTAAAATATAGTTAAAAACTCATTAAGACTTTTTCTCTATAATGATACTCTAATACCACCAGGTACGTGCTTGATCAGTTTCTATAAAGAACCGTTACTTGGTTGAGTTGTCTTCAAAATACGTGCCACATCTCCACTTCTCAAATCCAGATAGCAATCAGCAAAATGATAACTTGGAGCAGATCAGTAGCGCACATCGAACATTCAAAATATAAAGATAAGTAAGCAATCCAAACTCACGTTAGCCTCATTTTCTTATACATACGTGTGTGTGCGTAGACACCTCAATTAATAAAAAAAATATAGAAACCACACAAAAAATCACTAAAAATATAAATTAATTAAATTTAACAAAAACAAGCGCGTCAAGGCATGGCTAAATTTGGTAAAAAAAAAATAAACGATAATGTTTTTTATTTCTTTTTCTGGTCGGTTTGAAATTGAATGGTATAAAATTTAAATTTCAATATTGAGGATTTATTTACCTTTTAAGTAAAAAGAATATATAATTTTTTTTTAAAAAAAGGACAAAGGAAATGAGAAAAAGAAAGCATGGAGACATCGTCCACTTCGTGTCTTTTTCGAAGCAACTTCTTCTTTTTCCTCCTAAAGCAAACCAACTTCCAAAAAATGTCTGATTCAGTTCACCGGAGAAAATTCACGACATCGGACTCAAGCCGAAGTCGAATCTCCAGGACGAGACGTACGGTGAAACACCAAGTCTCCCGTCGTATTCCGAGAAAGATTCGTTCAAAGTGTAACAAGATCCTCAGTCGAAGTTTCTCGGAGCCGAATCTCCTCCACCAAAGCATCGCTGTTGAAGAAGAAGATGATGTTGATCATCTTTGTTCTACGGAGGAAACAACTGAACAGATCGTCTATCTGACTAAGATCCGTTCGGAGGTTTTGGCTTCAGCTCCATCGTTATCTGGATTCTCTTCCCCATCTTCTTCTCCGATAAACCAACAGGTAATTATCATCATCATGAAACTCATTTATTTAGTCCTCCAGGTTACAAAGTTTATTCTGTTTGGAGCCAAATATTTCATATGTTACAAATTAACCCGAATTTCACTTAATAATTCAGTTCTTGAAATCTTAAAGTGTTTAGTATTCGAACCAAAAATTTTAAGATACTACCCATCGATTCACTTGAAAATTTCATTGTCTTGAAAGGAGCAGGAAGATTCTGAATATCGATGGTTATGATTCTTTGATTGCAAAAATCAGGTTTTCAAGAGAGAAGCAGAAAAAGTTGTGATCAGTGTATCACTAGAAGGAAGTCCAGGACCCGTAAGGACTTTGGTTAAACAGAGTTGTAATGTTGAAGAAACGATCAAGATGGTTTTGGACAAATATCGCAAAGAAGGACGCACACCGAAACTCGATGAAAAGAATGCCTTCGAGCTGCATCACTCTCACTTCAGTATCCAATGTAAACTCCACAATAGAACAATAGACTCTTCATAGGTCATATAGTAGAACAGAACATGACATTTGTTTAAATTCTTGATTTTGGATTTTATTAATTTACAGGTTTGGAGAAAACTGAAGTAATAAGTGAAATAGGAAGTAGAAGCTTTTACATGAGAAGGAAGGAACCTGAAGAAAGGATTCTGGTGATAAGGAATCTTCCATCATCGAATTTGATGGAATCGTTCATCACACAGAAGATTGGGATAATTATGAGGAGGACAAGGAAGATATGGAACATCTTGGTATGTGCACAATGAACAACAAAACCGGTTTTAAGTATTAAGTAACATATTGTTGTTCTAGTCATGATTTACACGTTGTAGCGGCACATAATATTTACTTGTGCTTAGCTCGAATTTTATAAAATAGGTTCAGTTCTTTGTATAAATTTATTTACTTTATAACTTACAAAAGATAAGACTATAAGTGTATTTATCAACGGAACTATAATTACTTTTTTATAAAAAAAAAACTAGAAGACAGTTATGTCCATTGGCTCATGTTTTAATTAGTTGATTCTTACCCAAAAAAAAAAAAATCATTAACTAGTCAATTTGTTTTTCAATTTTCATTTTGACTATTAATTTGATGTCTTATGTTTTTTATAATTTTTTTTCACTTGTCTACTTTTTTATGATCTACAAAACAGGAACACCAAATCTGTGAGTTGTTTGATTTATTTTATAAAATATGTTTGTATATTTATTTTGCTTATTCATCTTTTTTTTTAATATTTTTAATGATTTTCTTGATCATCTTTCAAATATTTTCCATATATTACTCTTTCCATTCATCTAAATCTCAATATTGCAATACACTTTCATTTTCGTTTTAATATTTTCTTACATATATTTCATTGTATCTATTTTTCATGTTTTTGAATTTTGTATATTTTCCAGATTATGTTCTCTTTCTTTTGTCGCATTATTTTTTCCATTTCTCATAATTAGTATTTAGTTCTATTATTTATTGTATATTAGAAGAGTTACTTGTACTCCTGCAACGCACGGATTTGATTTGTAAAAGTTGTTAATTTTTGAAAACATTTTTTGAAACTCGAGACAGTAATTATAATATATTTTTAAAAATGGATATAATTAGTCATATTATTCTTTTAAAAATTGTTTTGCACATCTTTTTAATATAATGTATTATGTAAATGTTGTTCGCGAAATTATGTTAATATTTAACTTAAGTTTTTGCTTTGGACTTAATCGTAACTTATTGTTTCTCTTATGCTGCTCCTCTATGTTATTTGAAGTTCCTGTCGGAAATAAATGGTGTTTCTATTATCTTCCAAGCTTTGGTTTATTTGTAACCGATAAATTTATCTTTGGAAAGTCAACAATTTTATTAATTTACCTTTTTTGTGCATTTTTCTTGTTGTAACCGCCTTATCCTTTGGCGGGTTGTTTTCAATTGTTTCTGATGATATGCAGAGAACAGTTCGTTAGCATTATTGGAGGTTATTTATTTCTGTCCATTAAATCAAGTTCTATCACTACTTACCTTCTGTTGTAGACAGACCACGGAAAATTTCTCTATATACAATATTTGTAACATATTGCTTCCCCAATTGATTTTTGGAAGTGTCCAGCACTCGAAGTCCTTTTGGAGTTGTTACCTTTGATAGTGTCACATACAGTTGACCGTGGCTGAAAACTTGTTTAGGCTGAAATAGTGCAACCTTTTTCAGTGTTTGCCCTTGGCTCTTGTTGATCGTCATTGCGTAAGATAATCTCACGGGGAACTGCCTTCTTTTTAGGGTGAATGGATGTTTCGTATCATTGGGAAATAATATTATTTTTAGAATGAGTACTTTCGACCTTTTCGTGTCCGAGAGTATCTCCGCTTCAATAACTTTTTTTCCCATATGGGTGACAATAAGCTTTGTTCCATTGCATAGTCTTGTAAACGGATTGATGTTCCGTATTAGCATAATGGGTGCCCCTAATTTTAGACAGAGACGGTGTTGTATTTTAGGTCATATGTGGCAACATGTATTTGGGCATTATCTAACTCCATATGTATTTATTAAATTGGTTTACTGTATTGGTTTGGTTTAGAGTACCTCTAGAGCCAAAGTTGCAGCCGTTTTGGATGTCTGTTTAGTCATCTCGCTATCAAAGACAAAGAAAGTTGCCCTTCCATTGTTGTCCTGCACCTTTAGCTTAACACATTACCTGGATCAAAAGAAGTGATGATTTGTTAGAATAGAAGTTGCATGGCTCAATGTTGCACATACACGTGTGTTGCCTCTTATTTACAAATTATCTTTCACGTTAGTAAGATGATTTTAGCCTTACCTCACAATCCCAGTGACTCTGGATGACACACATTGATTGCATTTCAGTCCTGTCCCATTCCTGTCCAGCTTTTGGCTACAGGCTCCACATGAAACATATAACCATCCATTGCTCTCTAAGACATGCACAATGGTGGCTCAGCAAAGGAAGTCTGCTTCCTGTGTCTGTCATGAAGGTTCCGGTTTTTTTTCAATTAGTTGAAACTGTTACTCTTAAAAATATGTCTATTTACGATTTGAAATATATAATGATTCACCTCTTCAGAGGGGCGGCTGATGTATTTCTGTAACTCGGTGATAGATACAGTCTCCATTTTCATTGAGCTATTGACTGTGTCTGTCCTCGCAAAGTCTCCAGAGTCTCCGTTCATGCCCATACTTGAAAATTTAATACAGTTTGAGCGTGAGTGTATAGAGGAACAAAAGGTCGATTCAATGGATTAGAGGCTGTGGTAATTTTGACCTGTCTTCGAATTTTTGGATTTCATTGATAGTGGGGTTGAAGTAAAATCTAGTTGCTGCGGTTGAATTTAGAAATAAGTTCCCTGCAATGTAGTCAAGTGTAGAATGTTAGTATTGTGATGAGATAATTTATATGGGGACTCTTCTTTAATTACGTAGTATGACGTTACCTCCGAAGAGTTTTGGATTGACTGTAGTCACTATCATGACTGAGTGGATCTGGCTCTCTCCGCTCACGTGTGTGCGGATGGTAGCTGCCGCATCGTCCCAAAGTGATAGACACACTGTCAACTCTCTGTATTCAAAGAAAGTATGTCAGTTGTAACTCAGTAAAAGGTTTAGGAAAACGTTGTGGAGATATTTGTTGCAATTTTTTTTAAGAATATCACTTGTCGATACAGAGGAGGCGCACGACCACTCGTTGTGTGGAGGAGGCTTCGTTGAGATTTGAACCTTGGACGAATCTGATCTGTCCTACAACATCTGGGAGAACAATTTTAAAATTTGGAGTACATAATTAGATATCTGAATATAAAAACAATTCAAAACTTGTAGTATTCTAGTAAACGTTCATAGCACATTTAGAAGGAATCATGCGTAATGAAGATATGAATCAAGTTAAGATGGACTGAAAGCTTAAAGGTAACCATGGAAATAATCAACTTGTAATGTCTGAGTGTAGCTAAAATGTGCAGTCCTACAAACTTATGTCATTTCTACTTTACGAAGACTAACAGAAATGATTTTCCAAACTTGTTGATTCCTTTGTATTTTCAGATGAGTAACTAACCATAACGAAACCATGGAAATTATCAACTTGTAATGTCTGATTGTAGCTATAATGTGCAGTCGTACAAACTTATATATCATTTCTATTTTACGAATACTAACATAAATGATTTTAAAACTTGTACAATTCTTTCTATATTCAAATAAGTAACGAACCATTTATCACATCCTAAACAATTAGATGATGACTTATATGAATCAGTTTAGAGTTATGAATCAGTTTAGAGTTACAAATAGACTCATCTTTATAATACAAAAAACTACACTATTAAGAAAACATGTCTTTGTGGTGTACCTAGTTGATGGTTTGTAAAAAAGTAAAGATCAGTAATCAGTAATAACAAATTTTGTTAAAAAAAAAATAATATCTACCTCTAAATATGGGTTTAAATTTCCATTCATGACCATTGAGATCTTTAGAAATTATATCTTGACTTGGTGTTGGTTGAGACATATCCTGAAAAAAAAATATAAAAACTTATAATTCAAGTTAATCATGAGTTTATTTGATGTACAAATTAAATTTAATTACCAATGGAGGAAGACATTCAATGGCATGTCTTTTAATTAGAGATAAACAACCCTGTCTTTTGGTGTCAGAAACACTTAACACTTTTGTAAAATACTTAATGTTTTGTACGTCGTTGTCACAGTTAGGAATAGGGATTTCAACTTCCTATAGAATTAAGCATTCATAAATTATGTATAGAGATTAGAAGAAAACTATTATTAATAAAATAAAAACCATATATTTTGTCACTTACAGATGTATCTGGCAGCAATGAAATTTTTGCATAAATTTCATTTGTGTTGGTCTCTACCTAATATACATTGAAAAAATAAAACAATATTATTTACAGTATCATTTACGGTCAAAGTATGTATAGATCATGTGTAAAATCTATATAAGAAACATCAAATACCAAAGAAATATACCTTACGCTCGATACGAAAAACTTTGCATCGAAGTTTTGAAGGAAGATCAAAAATTGGTTTTAGTTGACATAAGTCAAATTGTAAAATAAGTTTCACATATAAAAACATATGAGAAAATAATAGAAATAAGAAAACAAAAAACTCGCCTGTTCTATATGTCCTTGTGGAAAATAGTAAACAGTTTCCTCAATTTTTGGAAGATCATATAAAGTTCCAGCACACAACTGCCATAATTTATTGTACATATACTTATTGCTTCCATCAATTGCTACATGAACAAAGAAAATATTATTATCAGTAAATATGCTTCATAAATAAAACAAAAAACTAAATCAAAACATTTATCACGTATACCTGAGAGTTCAGGTTGTGAATTTAAAATTTGGTTACTCCCCATCAGCTCTTGTGCAAACACTGGTCTTGAATTTTCACTTACTTTTAAAAAAGAATTACCAACTCATAAATAGATTTATTAACATAGTACTGTATCCAAAATGGAAAGTATAAATGTATTGTAATTATTTGAAAATTTCTTTCATTAAAATCAATTAAAAATTTTAAAATAATTTTTTATGTAAGTTTTCTATGGATTTAGCATTATAAATAAATAAAAAGTTCTTTAAATTCAGAAAAGGATAGTTATATAACAAATATAAGTATTTTGAGTTTTTGTGTTTAAAAATACGTTTATATAATGGATGAAGAATTTTAAAACCAAAATTCACAGATAAAAAAAATCATGACTAGTCATGGTTTACCATCATAAAATTAGACAATAATACCTTTGTTCAATATTTATTTATTTTTGTGCAAATGAGTTTGTTTTTTTCATTACACAATCTTTATTTATTTTCAGTTTGTCACAAGTTTGATATGTATGAGCATTTTTATAGACAAAAAAAAGTTGAAATCCTACATTAATATCTGTTTAGATATACTTTTTGACTAACAATTTTAGCAGATTACCAAAATATCGGGTCAAAATATATATCTTTTAGAAATATCAAACTTCTTTGGTACCACTTTAATGATGTTTCTAAAATGTTTATATAATAGTGATATAAAGAAACGTACACATCATATCCCTCTTTAGAATTAGATATAGTACTCTAAATCACATTTTAGGCATTTAAGCGAGATAGAAAATATATTAAAAGACAATTTACTTATTTAGAATACCTCTAAATGATTTTTTGAACAGTGAAACTATATCCTTCAGTGTTGGGGTCAAAATCCACATTTCCGAAATTAACGGCTAAAATATTTAAATATATAAAAAAATTTCCATATTCGAATATTTTCGATAGAATGAACAATATTCGTAAAATGGTTTCTTTAAACTGTTTTTACGGAAAAAGTACAGAAAAACCATCTTTCGTATGAATTCCCGAAAACTCGATCTAATTCACGATTTCTCGGAAAATTCGTGGACAAGCTTGGTGTTTGGCCTTGGATAGCATAAGGCCGAGCTGATCAATCACCAGTCAGACGATTTGATTGGCTCGGCAAAATTTCTTCCTCCAAACGCGCCGAGCTGGGTGAAGGCGACGAGAATGATGGTCAGCTCGGCATGTGTCTTCTTCTTTCTTCTGCCGAGCCGGGCAAAGATGATGCTCGAGGATGATCAGGTCTACATGTTTCCCTCGCGTGATCGGCCGAGCCGACGGGTAATGGTGATCAGCTTGGCATCATTTGCTGTCCAGAGTATGCCAAGCCAATCCATTTCGCCCATTATTCGTGACCGGCTCAGCATCATCTCATCACGAGATGTTCTGCCAAGCCGGGTAATCCTATCGTCCTTTCCCGAAGTTTGTTCCGAGTTTTCGACAATGTTTTCGTAAACTTTCCAATGTTTTACGGAATTTTGCGTCGTTTTTCAGAAAGCATCCTAAAGTTTTTATCTATCGAAAACGGTAAAACGTTCACTTAAATCAAACCGAAAAAGTCTTTAAACCAAGAAGTCAACGCCGAGCCAACGGATTATTCTTGAAGTCGGTGGAAAAGTGAAGGCATAAGCTCCCACATTGGGAACTTGGCTAGTTTAGGTTTAAAATTGTCCATATAAACAGTTGTCAATGTAAAGATCTCAAAGGCAGAATTCTCTTCACATACTTTTTGTACTTAGGGTTTTTAGGCAATTAACGAATTTTCCTTTATTGCTTATTTCGTCCACTGTGCGAGAAGCTTATCGATATTAAAATCCGTCTTTTCGATATTATTTTTCATCTTTTTATGTTATTTTCTTAACTCCAGAAATTTCGGGAGCCAATTATGGAATTACTTTTCCAAAATACATTGTGAGAATTCCAGTTCTCATACTCAGAATCTGATTTTCATGCCATTCATTCAGTAATAGAGTGGACAGTACCCCAAATTTTAAATCCATCTCGAAACCATCTACCTAGCACTTGTCAACCTGATACCCATCTTGATGAACCCCTTATCACTTGTTGCACAGACGCTGATTGGCGTGCTGACATGAATTCAGCGGTTATGGGATGGATCTTCTCCCACCCTGACGGATCATCCTCACATCTGCCCTGGTAGTAGAAACATTGGTAATTCTAGTTGTACTCCTGCACATGATCATTCTTGGTTTCTGGTGAATCTCAATTCCCATAGATTCCGTACAAATGATCAGTCTCATACAAGCTGATGCTTGCACTCTCGTCACAATTGGAATATTCTCGTATATTTTGATCGTATCTTGTACTTTCTCGTTTATTTTCTTTAAGTTTATCCCTCGAGTCCATAATATTTTGGCTGACTCAGATGGAAAAAACTGACTTTAAAGAACCTTCATGAAAAGTTCAACTTCTAAGTTATATTATGAATACAAATAGGTGTTCCAATATGCTCTCCTATTAATATAATATTTTTCTAGCTATAATTTAA
The DNA here is from genome assembly GCA_000411075.1 of Sisymbrium irio. Classification (NCBI taxonomy): domain Eukaryota; kingdom Viridiplantae; phylum Streptophyta; class Magnoliopsida; order Brassicales; family Brassicaceae; genus Sisymbrium; species Sisymbrium irio. The sequence continues at coordinate 220,567 of KE154892.1, read as the reverse complement.
ACTTAGATCAGTAGATAATATGTACTATTAGTTTTTGTTCTCCATTCAATATGCTACTCTATTTAAAAAATCTCATTAACTCGAAATTTATAAAACAGTTTCAGCCTTTTTGTTTAAATAAATTTACTTCATAAATTAAAATATAAAGACTATAAGTATTATATATGTTTAATTTGATTAAATGTGTTTTAAGTTTTTATATGAAATTAGAACTGGAAACAGAAAATTATTTCAGTAGTAGAATTCTGATAGTAAGTATCAAGTTTTAAATAAATTCAATTAATTTTCATATATTTAGAAACTATGTAATTTTGATCGTAATTTCGTTATAGTTATAATTTTGGTTTGATTTATTTTACTGAATATTTTGCCATTTTGAAGATGAATCTCTTTATGTAACAAACAATTTTGTTTCTAATTGACTTGGATTCCACTTCAATCTATTTTGATTTATGTTACAAATTAGAAAATCATACATGTATATAGTTTTTTTTTTGTAAATACAGTTTTTTTCAATTTAACCACATTTTTTTGGAATTCAATAATTCAAAGAATTAAAAACAAATGAAGTATTTTATAATATTGAGTTACTATCCTATTTTTAATCATAATTACATAATTGAAAAATGGGAAACCTTAAAATATAATTTGGCAAATATTAGAAAACATAAAATATATTTATTAATAAATTATATGATTATATATTTATGCTATGTAAATTCTATGTAGATTTTATAAAAAATAATACCAAAATAATATTGATTTCAGTTGTTAAACTATAGTAAGATTAAAAAGAAATCTTAGAAAAATAGGAAAAAAAAAAACAATATGACAACCAAAGGATTTTATTTTTATTTATGAATGATGAAAACTCATATATTACAGACACTTCCAATAAGAAACATGACAAAATATTAAAAAGAAAAACAAGATTAGGAGTGACCAAAATATATGAAAAACATTTTACACTTATGAAATTATGAAACAAAAGAAACCTGATTTTTATTTTATTTTCTTAAACAAAAACATATTTATTATTATATGAAACAAAGAACTCTTATTTAAAAAAAGAAAAGAAACTAAAACCCTCTTTGTTTTTGTTGACATCTTCTGATAAATTGTTGTTGTTATGTTGAATCACGTTTTTGTTTCATAGCTTCACATCCTTTTTCTGAACATATAAGTATTTTCTTCACCTTGTTGCAAAACTCACTACACAAATGGAAAAAAAATATTTATGAAGTTTTGTCCCAAAATTAAGAGATAAAGAACTATGAAACTTACGGCCATAGATCGTCTCTAACAAGCATTATACCTCCGTCATTGTCTTTAAAAATTATTTTCCATTGATTCTTCATAAGCAGCTTGCCTTTGATATCAAAGAGTTTTTCTAATTCTTCGATCATTTGATTGTATCCATTAAAAACATTTAAATCAATAGTTCTTCTCACATCTACACCATCCATTTGAACCTAGTCAATAACCATATAAAAAGAATGTGTACTAAAACGATTGTCTGAATATATTCTAAAAATATTAGTCAATTATATTATTCAATGTATTAGAATAAAAAAATATGGCTGTTAGAAAATATAACATTAAATTTTTTCTTATAAATATTATTTAATAAAACCCATTTTTCTAATGTTTTACTTATATATAGGAATTAGTTTTAGAATTAACTATTAAGTACAGAATAAAAGATGATGATCTTTTTCATACCTTAGTACGACTTCTAGTAGAACTGATTTGCTTGCCTTGAATTTCTTTTAGTGATTCCAGAGTTTGGATTTGGACAGGATTTTTTTCATTAGAGGTTTTGAGAATTATAGATTTTTGGTATGAGTCAATGGATCCCATGGTATCAGTTGTTTCTGTGGGAATTATTAGATCAACTCCAAACAATCTGCAACTAGTGGTTTTACTTGACTGTCCGGTTTCTTGGCCTTAAGTCAATGTAAGATTCCACATATTCGAACATATAAATAGAAAACAAATGAGAACTAATTTACAAAGATGCTTTAACTTACTAAATAGTGTTTCCTTACCAAAATCATGTACTTCGCGTAGACGTTTATTTTTTAGAAAATTTGACTCTAAAATAGTTGATGCAGGTGTTAAAGGCTCGATCTCCCATGGAGAGACCTTATCGGGTCTTGGGATGGTTGCAGCTTCATCCCATTGCACCTTCAAGATAAAGTTATTGAATTAATTACTACTCTTTTTGAAAACATATTCTTGAATGATATAATGTAAGTTGAGTGAGGAATAATCTTACTTTTAGGCTTCGCCATTCTGAATCCTTCCAATGAGTACAGAAGTCTTTAACTTCTACTATTGTCCCAGAGTACCTAGTGAAATAAAATCGTCAGTAATAATATTATATATATAAAATAAAATACTTGTTCAAGATTTACCTTATTTCATTAAAGTCACTTCCTTCAAACTTCATTATAAATCTTGAACCAATATTGAACTTTTTGTTCACTGCATCTACAAATTTTTCAAAGTTGATAACGAATTGGCTCGACCTGATATCATCAAATGCAGAATAAAGAAAAAGTCTAATTCAATAAACTATTTCCATGATGTTTAATTAGTGTAACAAAAGGCTTTTTATTAACCTTGGTTTATAAAACACGTCGAACATACACTTGTTTGTAATAGCATTTAATGCAGTAGCAATTACACTATGGTGCATACTCTCTTTTGAAATTACGGATGATGGTATATTGACTTGTTGATAAACTGCTTTTTTTGTCCCAACTCTTGATTCCCCATTTTCTCCTCTAGAATATAAATTTGTTAAACTTTAAACTCCAAAAAATATTTTTAAAAACTGTTTAAATGGAAAAATAAATATACCGAATGAACACAAAAGAGTCTCCAGCAACCAAAACTTGTTTTGTCACAAATGTACTCCAACCAGATGTGAAAACATGTCTTTGTGGTGTACCTAGTTGATGGTTTGTAAAAAAATAAAGATCAGTAATCAGTAATAACAAATTTTGATATAAAATAATTACTTACCTCTAAATATGTGTTTAAATTTCCATTCATGACCATTGAGATCTTTAGCAATTATATCTTGACTTGGTATTGGTTGAGACATATCCTGAAAAAAATTAATATAAAAACTTATAATTCAAGTCAATCATGAGTTTATTTGATGTACAAATTAAATTTAAAATACCAATGGAGGAAGACATTCAATGGCATGTCTTTTAATTAGAGATAAACCACCCTGTCTTTTGGTGTCAGAAACACTTAACACTTTTGAAAAATACTTAATGTTTTGTACGTCGTTGTCACAGTTAGGAATAGGGATTTCAACTTCCTACAAATTATGCATTCATAAATTATGTAAAGAGATTAGAAGAAAACTATTATTGATTAACAAATTAAAACCATATATTTTGTCACTTACGGATGTATCTGGCAGCAATGAAACATTAAATACCAAAGAAATATACCTTACGCTCTATACGAAAAACTTTGCATCGAATTTTTGTAGGAAGATCAAAAATCGGTTTTAGTTGACATAAGTCATCATTTATTGTTGTCACAAGCTGATAATGCCATCAATATGTAGAATAAGTTTCACATATAAAAACATACGAGAAATGAATAGAAATAAGAAAATAAAAAACTCGTCTGTTCTATATTTCCTTGTGGAAAATAGTAAACACTTTCCCCAATTTTTGGAAGATCATATAGAGTTCCAGCACACAACTACCATAATTTATTGTATATATACTTATTGCTTCCATCAGTTGCTACATGAACAAATAAAATATTATTATTAGTAAATATTCTTCATAAATAAAATAAAAAATTAAGTTAAAAAATTTATCACATTACCTAAGAATTCAGGTTGTGAATTTATAATTTGGTTACTCGCCATCAGCTCTTGTGTAAACACTGTCTTGAATTTTCACTGACTTTTAAAAAACAATTACCAAATCATGAATAGATTTATTAACATAGTATTGTATCCAAAATGGAAAGTATAAATTTATTGTAATTATTTGAAATTTTACTTCATTAAAATCATTTAGAATTTTTAAAATAATTTTTTTGATTAAAGTTTTCTACGAATATAGCATTATAAATAAATAAAATTTCTTAAAATTCAGAAAAAGGATAGTTATATATAACAAATATAAGTATTTTGAGTTTTTGTGTTTAAAAATATGTTTATATAATGGATGAAGAATTTTAAAACCAAAATTCACAGATAAAAAAAATCATGACTAGTCATGGTTTACCATCATAAAATTAGACAATAATACATTTGTTTACTAAATTGGAGAAAACTTTTCAATATTTATTTATTTTTGTGCAAATGAGTTTGTTTTTTTCTTTACACAATCTTTATTTATTTTCAGTTTGTCACAAGTTTGATATGTACGAGCATTTTTATAGACGTAAAAATTTTGAAATCCTACATTAATATTTGTTTAGATATGCTTTTTGACTAAGAATTTTAGCAGATTACCAAAATATCGGGTCAAAATATATATCTTTTAGGAATATCAAACTTCTTTGGTACCAATTTAATGATGTATCTAAAAATTTTATATAATAGTGCTATGAAGAAACGTTCACATCATATCCCACTTCAGAATTAGATATAATGCTCTAAATCACGTTTTAAGCATTTAACCGAGATAAAAAATATATTAAAAGATAATTTATTTATTTAAAATACCTCTAAATGATGCTTGGAACAGCGAAACTATATCCTCAGGATCTGATTTTCATGTCATTCATTCTGTAATAGAGTGGACCCAAGCCTAAAATCTAAATCCATCTCGAAACCATCTACCTAGCACTTGTTAACCTGATGCCCATCTTGATGAACCCCTTATCACTTGTTGCACAGACGTTGTATGGCATCCTGATACGAGTTCAGTGGTTGTGGGATTGATCTTCTCCCACCCTGATGGATCATCCTCACATCTGCCCTGGTAGTAGAAGCATTGGCAATTCTAGTTGCGCTCCTGTACATGATCGTTCTTGGTTTCGGGTGAATCTCAATTCACTCGGATTCCGTACAAATTATCAGCCTCATACAAGCTGTTGCTTGCATTCTCGTCACAATTGGAATTCTCTCGGATATTTCGAGCATATCTTGTACTTTCTCTTTTATTTGTTTTAAGTTTACCCCTCGAGTCTATAATTTTTTGGCTGACTCGATGGAAAAATAGACTTTAAAGGGCCTTCATGTAAGCTCAAACTTCTAAGTTATATTGTGAAAGTTTGTTTTTTGAAACAAAAAAAATCTCTAAACAATTTGAAGAGGAAAACCATTCTGATAGTATGAACACTATATATACCAATTTTAAACAGTCATATAATCGTTGGGTCAAATAAGTATTTCAAACTCTGTATGTATTAGTAAAAGACTGCATTGAATATTCATAACCCAACAATACACCTTCTAAGCCAAACTGACTGCAACTAAGTTCATCATCTGAGTCTCTCTTAAACTGAACCAACTTCACGACTTTATAATTATGGTTGACTGAATCGTATCCTAAACTGTAAAACGCATAGCCACGTGTCGTTGATCCGTCGGGTGATTCAATAGGCGAAGGAGGTAACCGGTGGATTTGTTGATGGATTGTAAATAGCTAAATCAGTTGGGGGTAGGCCTGCGGAATCGGTTAGTTCAGTTAGGTTTATCAGGTAGTTCGGTTTTAAAAAATTTCACCGATATTAACCGAATGAAAATTTGGTTCGGTTCTCGGTTAATTCGGTTAATGAAGATTAAAACCGAAGTAAACCGAACTTTTAGGCTTCAATTAAATTTTGGTTAAATTTCGGTTTATTCGATTAATTTCGGTTAGTTTGGTTCGGTTCGATTAGTTTGGTTAAAATCATATATAAATTTGGTTAATTTTTAAAAAAATAAATATATATCCGAACCGAACCGAACCAAAAACCAAATTGATTTCAAAAACCTACTGATCGGTTTACATCCGATAACCGAACTCGAATAGAAAACCGAAAAATTTGGTTCAGTTCGGTAACTTCGGTACGTATTAAAAGCTCAGACCTCCAATTTATAGTAGACACTATTATTTAAGAACTTTAGAAAGAAAAAAACTATTTATATTCTTTAACAAACAATCCCGTTATATTAAGGAAAGGATATGCTTTTTAGTAAAGGATATTCTTATATCAAACTTCTATTCAGAAAAGCATGGTTGGTCGGTTGACTTAGTTCACGTAGGGCCCCCGCCCAAATAAAAATTTATAATACACTATGAAATCAAGCCATCGGATATTGGGTTGCAGACAAAAAAGGAAAATTATAAACACAGTTATTTTAATTTGAGTAGCATTCACTAAACTTTAGTTTTCTTGTTTTTCACAAGCTGAACTATGTCAAAAGAAAAATGTTGATATCCACATTAATCTCTGCAATTTACAATAATGGATTCAAAAATATAGAAAAGTTATTAATGTATAAATGTATAAATAATGTTCTTGACTAATATGTAAGTCAAGCACGTAATAGGCACGATCATTAATTACTGGCCACTTACATTCAAATGGACTTTATTGTATGTAAACAAATTAAATCTTTCTTTTGGTCAACCCATATCAAATCCGAATGGGAGTTGAGGCTAATGTCAAATTACCAAAATATGTTGTAAATCGGAATTATCATATTAATCAATTTGCATCACGAATATATAAGTAGCTTTATCCAACCAGATCCAGTGGGATTTTAATATTTTTAATAAAACAATTATCTATATATTCCGTTTATAAATCAGATTATAAGTGCAACTCTCAAAAGCCTTTGACCAAAACAACTTCCGTGTTCGACGACAGAGAGTCAAAGCAAGGCGACGACGGAGATTAAACGTCTCGACGCGGCGGAGGATGGGTGATTTACTCGATTGGATTATCTCCTTCTTATTCCTCATTACCCTTCTCGTCATCGTTAGTTACCAGGTTTTTTTTTTCCTCCTCCTGTTAATTTTGTTGGTTAAATCAATTAATACTAATTCGTAGTTTTAAACCGAAGAAACAAAATTATCTTGGGACTTTTATTGAATTTTCTTGGTATGAACTTTGAATCAGTTGATACTATTTTTGTAACCAAATTAATGTTTTTTTCTTTTATGTAGATAACATGTTTGGCTGATCTTGAGGCTGATCACATAAACCCTTATGATTCATCTACCAAAATTAACCGGGTGATACTACCGGAATTCGGTTTGCAAGGGCTTCTTTGCGTTTATTATGTCTTAACCGGACACTGGTTCATGGCGCTTTTGTCTCTTCCTCACCTTTTCTACAACATTAGCCTGTAAGTGAATATTTATATTGTGATTCAACACGTCACCATCATTATATTTTGTCAACTTTCGGAATCAACCGGTTAATCGGTTCGACCAATTCGGTTTTAACTATATAATGTCTCTTTATTATTTCCGGTTAAAGATACATGAAAGGGGAACATTTGGCAGACGTAACAGAGATGCACAATACAAATAAAAAGGAGCAAAAGAAACGGCTGTACAAGATTGGTCATATTTCTCTCTGCATTTTTATTACATCTTATTGGTACATTTCTATCTGGAATCGCTATTAATTCATACTATGCTTATGTTTTCGAAGCTAATTCATTGTTATTTTTTTTTAATTCGTTTTGGTTTAAGGTTGATCCACTCGGCATTGGGAGACATATAAGGCTTCAGAAATCAATGGACTTGACCAACTTATATTCTTGATGGATTTTGTTTACCACGACGAATCTTTATGTAGTTCTTCATTTTTATAATTTTTGTTGTTTTATAATCCTTTTGGCTTTTCTTGTTAGATCATTATTATACACAACTTGTAATGACAATGATAAATTGCTTAAAATTTTTGAGTTAAAGGCTTTAACAAGGATTTTGAAAGCATCTGTTAAATTCGGTGTAAGGTTTTAGTCAAGACTCGGTTGTTGAATTATATGTGTATTCTTCAAATATTATTTAAAGGTTGGTTGTTGAAATTGGTCGTGGTTTAATTCTCTTCAAGATCATAGCTAGCTTTCATCGAATTAGACAAATAAAATATGGGTTAGCTTGTGTAATACATTGAACTAAAGTGAGTTTAGTGGTAAAGTGGGAAGTAATAATCTCGATGGTGTGATATTATTGATTGTGAAAGATAAAACTTTTAAAACATTTGTGTGCTAAGAATCTTCCTTGATGACCTTGTGCCGCTGGAAACAAGCAAAGCATGTCCAGTGCGCATAGTGTAGGTCATGTGAAGAGAATCGTTTGATGGTATGATAGATTTAGAGAAACAGTGATTCGTTCTCGCAAGGGGATGTTTGATATGGTTCTTGAGCCACCGTAAGCAGTTCAAAGAACACAGCTTATGTTACTGTCTTACTGAGATAGCAAACACCATATATGGTAATTCGGTTCATCCTCACGAGTCTATCCCGGGAAGACATTGCTTTTCTCGACTGCAGTGACTAATATTAAGGTTATGCAAAACTGAGTGATGTTTTTTGTCTACCAAAGGAAGCAACGAAATTGTTATCCATGGTTCTTGAAACCCAAAATGTGTTTTGAAGCTCAAACAGGGTGCTGTTATTTTATCTGATCAATCTTTTTATGGAAAAATGTGGAAACATTATTTAAGGAATTGAAATTTTTCATGGTAAGGATACATAGTGTTTGGTCACTAGGATAAAGGCAGTGTTGTTTTTTAGTTCTGGTTTAGAGAAAGATTCAAACCGGATAACTATAGACCGAATCCAACAGCTAGATAACATGATATACATGGATTCCATGTTTGATATAATAACAGGCAAAACCGGAACCATAACCGGTTTTTAACAAATTTGAAGGAAACAAGATGATTCAATCCGAATAAACAACATGGAAACAACCCTACATGCGACAACAATGGAACCAACATATGAGACCCTAAACCCCTAAAAATGACTACCAGTTAAGTAAAATCCTAATGTTGAAAACCTTAAATGAACTCAATAACGGAAAAAAAAAAAACAGATGAAGCTTGGACTTTTCAAGTTGAATTGACGTTAATATCTGAGGACTTGTTCCTTGGATCAGAAGCTAAAGAAGTCTGCCATGTATTATTATTATTGATCGGAAGAGATGACGCCGAATGGATTGTCCGGTGATCAGCTGCACTAGAGATAGGAATCGCAGCTGTTGGATTGGACAACATGAAATCGTGTTTGTTCTTCTTCGGTTTATGATCTTCATGATCTTTCCCGGCTAAGAAACTTCCTACAACCACCTGTTGTCACCCAAACACACTGAAATTTAAATTTCCAAAGCAAAAATGTTGGCAACAAAGTTTGGTTAATTAGAAAATCTTTCACCTGAACCGGACTCGAGGCTACTAGTAAACCGGCGACACCACCACCTATAACACGTCCGTCAGGGCTAGCTAACGATACGCTCATTCCTCCAGTTCTACTCCGAGTTCCACCTATGTCGTTAGGCATGAATGACCCGGACAATGATAGTATCTCGAACCGACCCTGAAAAACACTTTAAATCATTAATACAACTTCATCTTAAATTATCAACAGAAAAAATGTGATGGATGAGATATCTAAATTCACATACTTCGTATGTTAATGTACCGCCGGATGAATCAGGCTGACGAAGTGTTACGCTTGAAATGACACCGTTTGCCGATAGAACACAAATGGCACGAGGTCCTTGTTGCGAAAACGAGATTATCTTCATTGTAACATCCTAAATAAACCAACATTTAAAACTCAGGACAAAGATAATCTATATAAAGAAAAAAAAGTGACCGGATCAAAAAAGTTCCGATGATCTTACTTCACCGGCGTTGACCGTGATTATATGAGGTGTGAAATTACCACCGACGGAGCAAGGAACCCATTCTCCTACACAAAACATAACACAAGAGCCAAAACTCATTGATATTATCGTACGTTATTGTTGATTTCTTTATTTCATGTAACCGACTTCTGTCGCTATAGTATAGTAGCCAAGTATATTCGCAGTCAAAATTAGAAATCTCTACTCTATTTTCGACCTGTAACGTCTAAATTTGTTAGTAAATTAAGCTAGTCTTGCATTAAAAGAAGTGACATATGTGTAGATACTTAATAGTCATACTAGGACACACCTCCATAAGCATAGACAAATTAAACATAGATACAAAAAAAAAAGAGATCCGTTTATTAAGTTAAAGGCCCCACTTCGATAAAAGCATGCATGAGAAAATTGAAAATCCCAGAAAATACCCGAAAAGAAAATGCAAAAATAGAGAAGAAAATAGAAAGTCAGATTGGTCACGAGAGTCAGATTGGTCTACGAAAGTAGTTTCCGACAAAACAAAAAAAAAAACTGTTTTTTGTTCTGTTCTGTTCTGTTCTGTACTATTTTTGTTAAAATTCATTACAAAAACATAGAAAGAAAGATTTACCTAAATTCTCGACTTGGTGGTGATGATACTTTGTTCTGTTAAAAGAGTTGGTTGGTTTCATTTTGCCGCGTTTCTC
>KE154892.1:165449-176735 GCA_000411075.1 Sisymbrium irio | reverse complement strand
TTTTTTTTTTTTTTTTTAAAAATCCTTCCTTCTTCTCAAATCTATATTTTCACCTTCATTAAACAAAACAAAACACAATTATTGTTTCTGACAACAACAGAAGAATATTTTATATTAAGGTTGTCGTTGAATCATACACATCAAACATAAAGATCATATTTTTATTTGTACCCAGATTCGAAATTGTCAAAATTGATTCAATTCGATCAAAACCCAGCTCCGATTTACATCGAATTGAATCAAAACCTAGCTTCGAATTTAAGATCGATTTCTATTCGAATTACATAGAATAAATCGTTCAGACAAAGACCTAACACAATTTCAATCAGACAAATGTTCAGATCTATCAAAGAACGAGCAAAATCAAACCAAACATGAGATAAATTTTACCAGAAATGGTCAGATCAAAATGAGAATTTTCCACCGATCTCAAAGCTTCGTTCTTTCTTGGGGGACGAAATTGTGATTTTTCTGATCTTCCGAGGAAGAAGAAGAAGAAGAAGAAGGGTTTCTTTGGTTTCTTTGGTTTCGTTGGGATTTGTTTTCTGTTCAAGAAGGAGAATGAACAAATCCCTTGATTTAGGTGAGAGAGAGATTAGAGAGATAACCAAACACGCAACAATGGAGAGTTGATCAGAAAAAATGTCTGTTTATATAATTTGGGTACGATACACGGTTTATGTCGGTCTTTGGTTTTCATTTTCTTTTTCACGTCAGTCTTGGCGTGCAAATGAATCGTTTTTAGCCGTTGGATCTGTACGACCGACGTTAACGTGACGTTACTCTTTTTTTAATCCAACGGTTGAAGTTTGGGTATGGTTTGATTCGTAATTATTGGTGTATAGTTAGGTTATAAGTGTCATTTCTACTGTTTTCCCATTTACATTTCCCGCAGTCCACTGTTTTCTTCTTCTCTCTTTCTTTTTCGTTCCACAGTTTTTTTTTGGCTTTGGTAAATTAAACATTTTCACCTGATACAGTGATACTAATAGAAAAAGAAAAAGTCAGAATTTTGAATTTTCCTATCAAACTACACCAAAATTTTATAGTATGAGTATTTTTCCTTGCGAAATAGTATTATTTATTACTCGTTTTTTTAATAATTAAATTCCGTACTAGTAAGAAGGAAAGAAAAGAAAAATACATGCAATGATGCAATCAGATGATACTCTGCCAAAACAAATGAGGCGATCATAAATTATTTATAATATACAAAATTAATTGGTCTAGTCAGAGATGACATTGTTCTTTTGAGCAACACCACGAATAATTTTGTAGATAATGCTTAGATCATCTTCCACCATGATTCATAACCATTCTGATTAGAGACCCTTTTAATTCGTATTTAATTTTCTAAGTATGTTAACTTTCAAATGGAACAATCACGAGACATTTAGATATGAGTGGCTTACACATCCCTATGAACCCTACCCATCCTCCTTTATGGTTAAGAAATCATGTGGTTTTGACTTTGCAGAACCAAACGTCTTGCAGTTTCTTGTAGAGAGAATCCTACCTTTATGAACGAAAAGTAAAAGCATAAAACCATGTAGGTAGTGCCAAAAAGATGGGCCTTCTAGCATCTGGTTTTAACGGTGTATTAAATAGAAACTGTCATAATGTCAGAAGTTAACTGAAGTCTAGAACTTGAAGTTTTCTCGAGGTGTAAGGATGAATAGGACGTCTTGACCTTTCATTTTCATTGGTAAAAACTAAAACACAGAGAATCATTCTGTAAGCAGCATCAAATATAACTAAAGCACTTTAGCTTTTCATGAATCATGATGAATGAAGGACCACGACATAGCCTAAATAATTGAAAGAATGATTTAAATACTACAAATTTTGCAGAAGAAAGATGCTCACAGAACTTAGAAGAATGCATGCTAGAAATAGATTCATTGGGAGACTAGGGGAAATACAATATATCAGAGTATTTGCACCAATGAATCCCATTTTTCATTAATTTTTTTATTTTTTGATTACTTTAAAAAAAAATAAATATCGAATTAATTATGGACCGTCACGTGACAATGACGATATAAATTCACTCCACTAAATTTATCTCTTTAACTATTCCTTATTTTATATTTTTTTCTCTCTTGGGATTTGGGTGAACCCCTCTATAATCCCATAATAAAGATGCTCTTACATTGCGCAGTTAGAAATCACATGAATGAAAATTGATTTTGTAAAGTTATTTTGACATATAGCAACGCAAGATTTTTCCATTAGTATCACACAGTGATTAGATGTAAACAATGCGTAACAAATTCATAGACAAAATAAGAACGAGAATTACTTATTTCTTCGTGTTTCGTTGTTGTACTGAATTAACATATGGATCTAGACCTTAAAAAAATAAAACTTACTTATGATGTAACCGCTAGTTAAGTACCCATTTTTGTTTCAAAACAATTGCATTGTTGATATATATGCTCGACTACAGTCTCAGTCTTTATATCACAAGTCTTACACATAAGAGAGTAGTAACTATTTTACCCAAAAAAAGAGAGTAGTAACTAAACAATCGTACTGTTCTCTGGTTTATCGACTCTGTTTTCATTTACTTCAACCAGGTGTTGTACCAGAACCAATTAAAAAGAAAAACCATAACTAGGTCATTATAAAAACCATTAGAACAGCCCACTATAACAACATAAAGATGTCCCGTAACATCCCAAATCAGGGTTCATATCGTCACTACTCCTTTTTGTTTTTTCCATATTGTAACAAGCGAGACACCCATCAGAGACATAACGACCGTCTGAAAAAAAAATAACATTAAGAACCAAAAGCAAAGAGATGTAACAAGACGATGTCGTTTTTTTGAACTCACGGAGATCGCTGGAGGCACTCCGACGAGTGGATCTGGAAAGAACTTTGTCGCAAGGGCCAGAGCGAGAATACTACTTTGCATTCCTGTTTCATAGGATAATGTTCTTTGTAGGGCTTTTACATCAGGTACCTTGCTGAAGAAGAAACCAGTGAAAAAGTAACCAGCGACGAAAGCCAAGAGATGAAACGTGATGACGAGGAACAAAATGGTTGCGCCGGACGGAGACAAGATTGAGTCTATGTTCATAGCGAGGGGTGCTCCGATGCAACAAGCTATATCGATAAGAGTTAACGCCGGGAGAAATGGTTTGATTGCGTTAGACAATCTTGGAAATAACCTGCAGTCACATTTCTCATGTAACGTTAGTTTTTCGGTAGCCATTAAGCACATTGAAAGTGTCTAATCAGGATAAAGTGATCCTATCCAAATTAATCAGTATGGTATTGGTTTTAGAAATATCACCAAAGTTAAGTATGATCCCACCCATAATACAACTGGTGCCGTATAGGTTTGAAGGCTGATTAAATCTGTCAAGTCTGCATGCATTTCTAATTGATTGAGCTAGTGCCTCACCGGTTTAGAAGTAGTCCTGCGGCAATAGGTGTAAACACGACCTGGAGAATGCTAGAGATCATCCCAACCACATCAACGGGAAGCGTTTTACCAATGAGTAAGAGAGAAAGCATGGGTGTAACGAGGGCCGCGGTAGCTGTTGAGATCAATGTCATGACGATACTAAGCGGTGCGAGTGAAGGATCGGTCAAGAAAGTTGTGTAGTTCGATAGCTGAGCTCCACTAACACATGAGAGCAACATGATTCCAGCACCTATAGGAGTAGGTAGATTGAAAAGAGAGACAGCAATTACGCCGCACGTATAGCCTAAGAGAGGTTTTATCAAATATTGTCCGATGTAACCGGCGAAAATAGCGTCTTGTCTTTTAAGAGCTTCAAGAAAGTCTCGTTCGTTAGAGTTGATTCCAACAGCAAACATCATGAACCCTAAGCCAGGCACAAAGTACCTAAAGCAGGAGAAAAAATAGTAGTTAGTGATTCTAATGTCTAATAAAGCTGTAATTTAGATTTTGATCAAGTTAGTAATTAGGTTTATCCGAACTTTGGCTTGAACCATGTGAAAGAAGGTGGATGGAGAAGAGCTAAGATTGTACTTGAGAGAATCACATGAGGACTAAAAGAGTTGGCTTGCTTTAGTACTTCCATTACCTTCTTATTGGAGATCTGAAACCAAACACAACTGTTACTTGCCAAGAAAGCGAGACCAGGACCTTGTTAATTGTGTTTTACCTCGTTTGAGTCAGATTCTGAGACGTATCTCCGCCAAGGGTAACTCGACCTTCCATCTTTGGATTGTACAACAAGGCAAAAACCAAAATTAAAAACATTCAAAATCAAGTTTTTTTACTATAAAAAAAGAAGCAAAAGACAGAGTTGTTCTTAACTTTACTTTGCAAAGTCGGCTCACTGCGTAATGGAAAATCAACTGATGGTGATCCTACAGGAGAGCTAAACTCATCAGAGACAAGAACTGAAGACTTATACACATCCAAAAATGGTTACATTATCATAGAAGCAGTTTCAAAAAAAAAAGTTATAACAAAGGACAAAAGAAGTGAAACCTAGAGAAAAAAATGAGCAGCTGTTGCGCGGGAAATTTGTAACTCTTCTAGTGTTGTTAAAAACCACTGAGTAGGCATAATCTCGAGGTTGAAGAAGGCGATGTTGAGACTTTGAGAACAGAGTCTCAATAGGAGAGATCACTCCCATTTTCTTTTTGTTTCAGAAATAACCAAAACGGCGATCTTGCTTGAGAAGGAGATAGACGTGGAAACAAAAAGCAGTGTTTTTGTTGGATGTCCTCTAGCTTTGTTCCACTATAAGAACGAAGTACCAATATACAAACCTAAAGAAAGAAAAACGTTTCATTAGACAAAGGCGTGGTAATTATTACATCTCCATGATAGGCACGTGCGAGTGCCACACCAACCAACCTATCGTCTCAAAAGCAGTCGTTTTTATTTACTTTTACTTTTGTTTTTAAAATTGGTTTTGATTGAACAATCTAATTTTTGAGCAAACACATCAAGAAACAATCATTAGAGTTTTATAACTGAGATAGACAAGAACCGTTGTTGTTGTTTTTTCTTTGTCAACTTGATATACAATCGAGTTTAACACCATTGTAAGACATGTGTGTTTTGATCAGTAGCAACAGTCGTTGTTGTGTCCATCCCACAAAGTATAGAACAAGAAACTAAGAGACAACTTTCTTGAGCCATCCAAATCTGTTCCACAATTTTGAAAACTTCTCTGAATCAATCTGGCGAAATTCAACCTTAAATCTTAGTCTCCATGCGTTATCAGGCAATCTAACTAGGCTCTTGCACTCCACAAATCTCAGTTCTTCAAGAGCAGTCAGATAAGAAATGGAGGAAGGTAACTCTTTAATGGCCGTTCTGCTTAAATCTAGAGACCTTAAGCATTTCATCTTTCTAGACAAGTCTGGAAACCGCTCGAGACTTGAGCAACCGGACAGATTAAGTATTTCAAGATGCTTCAGCTTGCAGATGCTCGTTGGAAGATTCACGAGGTGTCTGTTGTTTTCCACATCCAGTTTCTCAAGCAATACCAGGTTCTTAATCGAGGATGGTATTTCTTGTATCTTAGTGCCACCCATGTACAGTTCTTTCACATTTGGTGAAATCTCTGGAAACTTTTCTAGCTTTGAGCAGCCAGAAAGATTCAAAACCTCGAGAGATTCTAAACCAGCCATATATGGTACACTCTCCAGACTCGAGCAGTCCTTCAGATTCAGAAATACAAGCTTTTTAAGATGACATATAGACTGGCTGATGCTCACCAAACTACTGCAACCTTCTAGATCAAGAAGCTCGAGATTTGGTGCTCTTGAAAGTTTTGGGATTTTGGTTAATTGGTAGGAGTAGCTAAGTCTCATCTTTTTCAGCTTTTCCAGACTCTGCAAAACAGATAAACAAACATCAGCAACAGAGGTTCATGATTTATCATATTTCATATTGACTTGGTAGTACAGAAATCTTAAAACATTACCTTTTTTCCATTCAAAAGTTTCTTCACACAACTATTTGGCAGGTTTAGCTCTACGAGGTTCTTTGGATCAAAAATTTGCGGCAAGGAGCTTAAAGGGTAATGCTCCCAATGGAGAAGACTTAGCTTGCTTGGAAAATATTCAAGACCTTGAGGTAGAGAGACTCCATGGTTCTCCATCACTTTGGAGAAATAGAACTTTAACAGTCTAAGGTTACACATATTCTCGAATACATTGGGGTTTGCATCATATTTCAGCTTTGACATGTCGAGGAAAATCCCCTCAATAGCTGATGTGCCCTGCATACCAAGAGAAGAAGTCAGCCTCACGAAATAATTTAGCCAAAAAATTAAAGATCAGAGACGACGAATCAGAGATACCAAAGATTGTCCTTACAGTGTCATCTATGAAAACATTCTGAATATCTTCAGTATCCCACAATCTGCTGCGGTCTCCAGGCCTGTCAGCTGATTCTTGGCGAACAATTTCTCGACCGGTTGCCTGGAGAAACGGGAGCATGTCCACCATATTGTGTGATATGGTTAACAGTGATTTGTCAACAAGGTTTTTGAATCCAATATGTGAAGAGAAACCACAACCATCGAGCAACATTGCAACAACGTCTTTATCCATCCTTCTAAAGAAACATGCAATGTCTAAAAATATACTCTTTTCATTGTCATCAAGCCCACAACAGCTTCTTTCGAATATACCTGGAATGTAGATATGAGAGGGTTTCTGAGCTTCTTGTGATAACCGTTTCCATTCTCTATTCGATCTGCTTAAGAATTGAAGAACCTGGGGATTTCCATTTGAGAATTTGACCAACTCAACTGACAGTGTCTTGAAAAACTCTGGTGAGAAAACACTCTCAAATGTCCCACGCTCGAGAAGTAGTAGAGACTTAGAAAAATCTAGTGGCTTGACCTCGTAGACATGATCGATTTTACATAGTACAAAAACATGTCTATTCCTAGAAGTTATGATTATTCTGCTTCTTGGACCAAAATAACTAAGGTTCCCCAAAAAGGTTTCAACATCCCTGAAATCACTCACATTGTCGAGAATTACGAGGACGCTCTTACGCTGAAGCCTACTCCTCAAGAAATTTGTTTTAATGTTTGAAGTATGTACGGCATCTAGTTCTACCTCTAAAAGTTTAGACAAAATTTCCTCCCTCACAGCATCATACCCTTTTAGCTTGACTTCTTTATGAAGGTCTTTGAGGAAGACACAAGTCTCATATTGGACAGAGAGTATGCGAAAGATCTCTTCAGCAATGGCTGTTTTTCCTATACCAACCGTACCCCATATACCTATGCGGCGAACATCTGGAGACTCAATGCATAGCAGTGAAAAAATCTCCTTTATTTGCATATCCATCCCAATCATTTTCTCCATATCAGTGGAATATATCACCTTCAAAGCGTCTCTGACAATCTCATCTATAAGTTCAGACTCGGACCTGCGAGATTTTAAGAACAACAAGAGCCAAATATCAGGAAACGACAAAGTTAGTACGTTTTCTCATGAAAGTATTATTAGTTACTCAGCACTATCTAATGGCTTTTCACTGCTCTGCAATCAGAACAGGTATATACACCAAATATCTAATGCCTTTTCATTGGTCTGCTGCTGCATATATTGTTTATAAATTATTATATACCTTTGATATACGTACTAGCTTTGTCTTTTCCTGATACTTTCAAAATACTTTAATGAGAAAACGCTCAACACTAACATGAATCATTAATCAAAGACTTTCTACGATTAGAACCTAAGAATCACGTACTTATCTGTCAATATGTAGCCAGGCATCTGAGCTATTTCCTCCAAAGCAGCCTGCCACCTTTTTGGCTCGTATTGGTGAAAAAACCTCTCATAAATCTTGATGTTACTGATCAAATTAGATGGTGTTATTCCGTAAAAAATGGGATAAACCACTTGATGCTCTCTTCCTTGATGTTCAAAAATGCTTAAGAGGTTGGAAGGGACGTATGTCCTGGTTAAGAAAATTATCAAAACCCTACATTCTGGAACTGCATCCACTTCATCAAAGTCTTCATGAACAGAAACCCCTCTGCGAAAGAAAGCAACACGAAGATGGCCAATGAACTCATCGTTGCTCATGCAGCCTCTCCTGTATCTGACTACAACATCATATTTTTTCAACGCGGATGATGCAACATGTGTGCTTAATTCAGCATTCTTTGGGAACCTTTTTGCAACGCATGTGGAGGGGGGTGATGCAACAGGTGTGTTTATAGGCTTAAAGACAGAAGTGTTTAAGTCTGAAACAGAGTTACGAATCCCGGTGAGTCGCCGGACAACCTTAATGAAATCATCATTGCTTATGTCACCTTTCCTGTATATGACTACGACTTCATAATCTGTAGAGTCGGATGATGCAAAGCATGTCTCTTGTGGCCCAAAGACAGGATTGTTTAAGTCCGAAACGGAGTTATCAATCCCTGTGAGTCGCTGGACGACGCTCATGAACTCCTTCTTAGTGGTGTGTACGACCTCCTTCGGGGAGACAGGGTGGTTAACAACCTGCTTGTGATCAGCGCACGGAAGCGGCGGTGCAAGTTTCTTAGGAGGTTTCTTAATCTTTTGGGAGTATTTGCGGACACTGAGAGGTGAAGGTCGATAACCACGGATATGAAGCTGCGGTCTCTGCTTCTGTTGATCGTAAGGATTACCGCCACTGAAACGTGATTCTATAACGCTGTGTTTGGTCATGTTGTCTAGTCCCCTGACCTCAGAATAAGCTGCATAAATCCAAAACGTACAGATTAATTTACTAAATGCGGTTTGCTGAGTTTGATAGAGTTTTAGGCCTAGTACACCAATGACTAAGAGATAAAGCCACCTCAAAACCTAGGTTGTAAGGAAGGGAACCCATAGTCGCTTAGAGCACCAATATCCTGAAGACTCAAGGAAGGGAACCCATAGTCGCTTTACTTTAATCATGATTCCGAAAGGCGCATAAGAACCTACTTAAGCTTCAGACGCTGTTGGGACAACTCAAAACTAAGTCGATATTATGCTTTCTAGAGAATGTCTTGTATGAGGCCTGTGGAAAAACAAATCGAAAGCACAAAACTTTTTAGCAACTCAGAGAACCCATACAAGACAATGGCATGCATCTTATCTGGAAACCACAGTTTTCTCAAGGTTAATATGAAAGAATGACACTTTCAGCGATTATACAAAAACAGAAATCTTAAACAAGGTTTGATCCACATAACCAAGTCCAGAGATCATACATAGTTGACCACAATGCTAAGACCTTTTCAAAGTTCCAACAAGTTCGATTTCCTTGATGAATATAAACCTAAATATGAGTAGAAAACTTGTCAAATTAAATCAAATTCAGTGATCTTTTGAACCAAACGTGTATGAAGAAATCAAACAATCCCTTGAATACAACAACTAGACGCGACGAATCCAGCACTATGTCCCGTTTCCTAAACATCAAATCTCTGACAGAGTGGGAAAAAAAAAGTAAAACTTTGATCCTTGATCTAAAAAGCTTGACGGCTAAATCCTAACTCTTACAATAGGACCAACAGAAATAATTAGGTTGACATCAATCAGTTTACATGATCACGATCTAATTTGAGATCGAAATAAACCTGAAAGATGCGAAAACACAGATTGATTGGTGTAAGAGGGCTTGCTTGGAAGGATAATTCATCGAATTCAAAGACAGACAGAACAAGTCAATAAGCCTTGACGACGTCTCGCGAGAGAGATGATGACGTCTCTATGTTAGCTTAATTAAGCAACGTAGTTTCATAATTTAATTAATTTACATTTATTTTAAGAATAATTTAGTTCTATATCATTATAAACTTTAAATACTAATTCTATAGTTTATGAAAATTGAAAATTAAGTAAATAGCATAAAGAGTGTCTAAAAAATTCTTATTTTTTAAAACTAATTACATAAAATATCAACAACTAAACGCGACGAATCCAACACTATTCATCGTCAAAATTACACGTCAACATTATTGCATATTGTTAATATGTAACATTCATCCGATATTCGATGACCAATTAATCGATTTTATTATATGTTAACTCAAATATATAACATGTTAACTTTATTACCCGTTAATACATAATGTATTGTTAATACAGTAACACGATTATACGATAATATATTATACATTATTAGCACATTAATATTAATTATACATTAAATACATAATACAATATTAACACATTAACAAAATTATACGCTAATAACATAAATAACAAATATATGATGTGTCAGATAATATATAATAACACTATAAAATGTTAACATTATTATGCGCTAATACATAATACATTATTATATCTGCTAACATTGTTATATGATATTTTCACTCTCTCTTTTGTATGTTTTTTATCTTCTCTTTCTTCTCTGATCTTTTTCTTCTTCTTCCTTATCTTCCTCTCTCTCTCTCTCTCTCTCTCCTTCTCTCTTTTCCTCTCTCTTTTTTTTTTCCGTACATTTTTTTTTCTGACGAATGACATGAATTATAAATTTGATAAAAGTTAAAAGTTAAAACAATAATTATCTAAGATGGACAAATGTACTGTTGTCAGTTAATTTTAAAATTATTGAATGTCATTTGATGCAATTTCTCTTATTTTAAATGCTCATTAATTTTCAGAAGGATGGATTTTCAGAAACTATACAGGACAACCTTTATTCTGGGAAACTAAATCGTTTGGAGCATCTAACTCTCCTCTTGAAGCGGAAACAAAGGCTCTGCTGGAAGTAAGTAAACGTGGTCTATAACTTGGGTATCATACGATTATCTTTGAAATTGATTGCCAAGTCCTTCATAACATTCTTTTAGGAAAATCTAACAACTGGAGACTACAAAATCTAATTGAAGACATCCGCTTCAACATCTCCCATTACTCGGAGGCTAAAATCACCTTTACTACTTGGGGAAATAACAAGCCGGCACACTTTCTTGCTTCTCAAGGAACAAATGATGCAAAATTCTGTACTATTTCTATTTTAATATCTACTGAACTCCAAACTCTTCTTGAAAGAGACATTGTATTCTTACAAAATTAATATATATCATATTAATTGGCGAAAAAAATGCTCATTAATTTAAACAACTCCCGCTAGCGACAGTTGTGGGATACTCCGTTGGTATATTAACGTGCTCTTAGACCATGATTAACGTTTTGTTATTCAGTTTGTTATTACTAAAATAAAGATAAAAAATCAAGACATAGATTGAAAACGTCGCTTGTATAAGAGCATATGCATTGGAGACTTATAAGTGGGGTTCACGCGTTTACCAAAAAAAAACAATAAAATAAAGGTAAAGTGATGAATCTGTATCA
>KE154892.1:147091-163173 GCA_000411075.1 Sisymbrium irio | reverse complement strand
TAAATAGATAATTTTCATATTAAACGTTATATAAAACAAATCATTATGTATCAAAGACTAAAACTTTATAAGAGTTTACGTAGAGTTGGAGAGAAAAAAAAACTGATGTGATGAAAAAAACTATTGTACTATGTGTCAGAGAATGTATTTAGTTTCAACGTTATATAATCTATTAATTGTCATTACTAACTTTTTAAATTATGAAGTTTGTTAGCATGATTGGATTTGTTTTCATATATTCAGATTGGATTTTGAAGTTTTTATGTTGTAATACCTCGACGTGACAGTCAAAATTTTCTAATTGGATTAATTTTCCGAGATTGGATAGAAATAGGGGTAGACGAACTAAAATGACATCTTCTGCTTGAACTCTGCTTAGTAATTTTTTTCCCAAAGTTTCAAATAGATATTACATATAATTTTAAATTGTAAAATATTAAACTAAAATCTTCTATTTTTCAAAACAATTATGTCAATTTCTAAGAAGATTTTATTATTTGCTCGAAATTTTATAAAATTAGTTAAATATTTGAGAATTATATAAATTTTGATGTGAGTGCAAAACATAATTAAAAAGGCTTCAAAAATAATTTTTAAAAACGACAATTATGTACTTTTAGAGAAATTTGGGTATTTAAAATTAGTGATACAAGTTTAACATGTAAACATTTATATGATGTAATATACATATAGAGAAAAATAACATACTCATAGAGGAAAATGAGTATTTAAAATAATATTGATATTGTAGAGAAATGTTAGAATTCTATTTATAAAACCACAAAAATAAAAAATAATTTATATGATGTAAAATAAATAAATATAAATAGTTGATTCATTGATAATTGCAAATTTATCGATATAAATATAATATAATATATATATGATTTTTATTATTATGCTTATATAATATTTCAATAAAAAAAATTAAAACATGAATTAAAAAGATCTTCACGCATAGCGTGACAGAAATTTTGTGTGTAACTAAAAATTCATAACCGATCTTAAAATGTCATAGTTAGAGACCAACTCTTCAACTTTTTTACCTCTCTCTTACTTTTTAATTATTTTAATATTTTAATTTTTGTAGACTCTAAATTTAAAGCTTCAGTTGGAGGTGGTCTAACACCTAAAAACCCTATCTAACCGATGTGGGACACTTGTCAGAATTTTATAACGGTCAAATGAAATCAGTCTACTAATCCCCTAGTTTACTCACGTCCTGGACGATCTCTGCACGCGTACGCTCTACTTATCGCCTCCATAGCTCCTCCTCCTGCCACTTTAGCACCTAATCGGAACTTCCTGCTCCTTGTCCAGCTCGAATTCTCTGTGAAAGCGAGGTCACCACGGATTACTCCAACTCCGTCCATAACCGTCACGTTCATATCTCCGGTGAGCAACGGTCGTTTCTCTTTGATTGACAGGAGTATATTCCTGTTAAACTCCTCGGTGGTCAAGCTTTCTTCGGTGACATCGGCGTTAAGCGCTACGATCTCGAGCGGCAAGTCCATGGTGATTCTAGCGTTTGTGGAGGGATGGACGAGCTCGATTGCTAGTGGAGAACCGTCCTCGGATTTGATATTGGAAAACGTAAATATCAATGGTGGTGGCGAGTTTACGAAACGCAGCTTCCATGGTAGTGGCTGCAGCGTCTCTGAAAAAGACTTTAGACCTGATGCATCTGCTGTCATGCTCATGTATGTGTATTGTACGTAAAGCAGCTCTGGTCTCTTTTTTTTCTTGTTTATCTCAGTGTAATTCCAATTATTGTTCTCTGATAAATGTTGCTTGAAGAAAAATGGTTTCATTGACTAGAAAGGTCAATTTTGAATTTTCTGCCACAAGAATTTGACTTCGAATTTCTACCACATAATTTGAAGATTGATTTTTCTTCTCTATCAATCAATAATCACATAAAACCAAAACTCTTTCTTCTCTTTGCTGACTGATCGTTTCGCTTCCTTTGTGTAATCTGTAGAGTAATAAAGAAACCAGAGAAATTGTATCGAAACCTCTCTCCCACGGAATCTCCTCCTGCTTCCTCTGCAGAGCTCCACGTGTTTCTGAGGCTTTGATACACTGATAAGTTCTGCTCTTATTTCATGCCTAACCATATTTACATTGGAGATGGTGAAAAACTCTCTTTGTTGTGTCTATCCCACAGAGTATAGAAGAAGAAACTAAGAGATCTGAACTTTCTTGAGCCATCCAAATCTATTCCACAGTTTCGAAAACTTCTCCGCGTCAATCTGGCGAAATTCAACCTTGAATCTTAGGCTCCAAGCGTTATCAGGCAATCTTACTAAGCTCTTGCACTCCACAAATCTCAGTTCTTCAAGA
Source organism: Sisymbrium irio (assembly GCA_000411075.1). Lineage (NCBI taxonomy): Eukaryota > Viridiplantae > Streptophyta > Magnoliopsida > Brassicales > Brassicaceae > Sisymbrium > Sisymbrium irio. The sequence goes on along the minus strand of KE154892.1, from coordinate 160,830 downwards.
GCAGTCAAATATGAAATGGAGGAAGGTAGCTCTTGAATGGCTGTCCTGCTTAAATCCAGAGACTTTAAGCATTTCATCTTTCTAGACAGGTCTGGAAACTGCTCAAAGCTTGAGCAGCTTGACAGATTCAGAGTTTCAAGATGCTTCAACTTGCAGATGCTCGTTGGAAGCTTCACGAGGTGTCTGTTGTTTTCCAGTTCCAGTTTCTCAAGCCACACAAGGTTCTTAATCGAGGATGGGATTTCTTGTATCATAGTGCCACCAAGGTCGAGTTCTTTCACATTTGGGGAGATCTCCGGGAAATTCTCTAGCTTCGAGCAGCCAGAAAGATTCAAAACCACGAGAGACTCTAAATCAACTGTAGATGGTACACTCTCCAGATTCGAGCAGTCCTTCAGATTCAGAAAAACAAGTTTTTTAAGATGACAGATAGACTGGCTGATGCTCACCAAACTACTGCAACCTTCAAGATCAAGAAGCTCGAGATTTGGTGCTCTTAAAAGTCTTGGGATTTTTGTTAACTGGTAGGAGTAGCTAAGTCTCATCTTTTTCAGTCTTTCCACACTCTGCAAAACAGAGAAACAAACATCAGCAACAGCGGTTCACGGTTTATCATATTTCACGGTAAATAAATCTTAAACATTACCTTTTTTCCTTTCCAAAGTTTCTTCACACAACTATTCGGCAGGTTAAGCTCCACGAGGTTCTTTGGATCAAAGCTTTGCGGCAAGGAGCTTAAAGGGTAATGTTCCCAATGGAGAAGCCTTAGCTTGCTTGGCAAATATTCAAGACCTTGAGGTAAAGAAACTCCATGGTTCTCTATCACTTTGGAGAAATAAAACTTAAACAGTCTAAGGTTACACATTTTGTCAAATATATTGGGGTTTGCATCCAATTTCAGATTGGACATGTCGAGGAAGATCCCCTCAATAGCTGATGTGCCCTGAATACCAAGAGAAGAAGTCAGCTTAAGATATAATTTAGCCAAAAAAAAAAAACTCAGGGACTACATATCAGAGAGACCAAATATTGTCCTTACAGTGTCATTAAGGAAAACATTCTGAATATCTTCACTATCCCACAACCTGCTGCGGTCTCCAGGCCTGTCAGCTGATTCTTGGCGAACAATTTCTCGCCCGGTTGCCTGGATAAACTGGAGCATATCCAACATATTTTGTGATATAGTTAACAGTGATTTGTCGACAAGGCTTCTAAATCCAATATGTGCAGAGAAACCACAACCATCAAGCAACATTGCAACGTCATCTTTATCCATCTTTCTAAAGAAACACACAATGTCCAAAAATATATTCCTCTCATCTTCATCAAGCCCACAACAGCATCTTTCGAATATACCTGGAATGTAGATAGGAGAGGTCTTCTGAACTTGTTGTGATAACTGATCCCATGCTATGTCCGGTTTGCTACAAAATTGAAGAACCTTTGGATTTCCACTTGAAAATTTTACCAGCTCAAGTGATAATGTATTGTAAATCTCGTGTGACAAAGTAGTCAGCAATGTATCACGATCGAGTAGTAGTAGAGAGTTTGAAATATCTAAGGGCTTGACCACATAGACATGATTGATTTTACATTGTACGAAAACATGTCTGTTTCTAGAGGTGATGATTATCCTGCTTCCTAGACCAAGATAGTTAAGCTTCCCCAAAAACGTTTCAAGATCCCTGAAATCATGCACGTCGTCAAGAACAATGAGGAGCCTTTTACGCTGAAGCCTACTCTTCAAGAAACTTGATTTTATGTCGGAAATCCGAATAACATGTTGGTCTACCTCTAAAACTTTAGACAAAAAATCCTCTCTCACAGCATCGTGCCCTTTTACCTCTACTTGTTTATGAAAGTCCTTGAGGAAGACACAAGTCTCGTATTGGACAGAGATTCTGCGAAAGATCTCTTCAGCAATGGCTGTTTTTCCTATACCAACCGTACCCCATATACCTATGCTGCGAATATCTGGGGACTCAATGCATAGCAGTGACAAAACCTCGTCTATTTGCGTATCCATCCCAATCATCTTCTCCTTATCATTGGAACGTAGCACCTTCAAAGCATCTCTGACAATCTCATCTATAAGTTCAGATTCGGACCTAAAAGATTTTAAGAACAATGCATAAGATTAAGAGCCAAATACCAGTGAATAGACATTAGATATTTTCTACGTTAGACACCAAATACTTTCATGAGAAAACCTAATAGGATCACGTACTTATCTATCAATATGTAGCCAGGTATCTGAGTTAATTCCTGCAAAGCAGCCTGCCACTGTTTTGGCTCGTCCTGGAGATCAAATCTCTCATAGTAGTACTTGCTGTTAGCAATCATTTCAGATGGTGATATTCCACAAAAAATCGGATAAACCACTCGAGGCTCTTTGCGTTGATCTTCAATACTGTTTAAGAGATTGGAAGGGACGCATGTGGAGGTCAAGAGTATAATCAATACCCTACATTCTGGAACTGTGTCCACTTCATCGAAGTCTCCATGGACAGAGATCCCTCTCCGACAGAGGGCAGCACGAAGATGACTGATGAAATCTTCGCTGCTTATGTCACCTCTCTTGTATCTGATTACAACATCATAATGTTTACAGGTGGGTGATCCAACACGTGTGCTTACGAGTCCACAGTCATAGTCTTTAGGGGAAATTGCACTAGGATCAATACACTGAGGTGGAGAGCCAATACTTAATTCAGTGTCTTGCATATTGTTTGAATACCCTGATGCACCGAATGTATCAGGACGACACGTTCGAAACTCGCTTATTACTACCGGCGGCGGGAACATATCGGTAGAAGGTGTTGGCAACATGGCTGGAGATGATGAGAGTATTCCTGGCGCACAAGCCTCGAATTGATCAGCTGCTTCTTCCATTTCATCTGTCTCATATCTCGCCGGTTCCTTTTCTCCTCTCAGACTAGCATTCTCCGTGGCCCCCAATCTAGCTGCCTGCGACACCCCATTGCAGCTACCGGGTTCAAGGAAAATCCCAGACGAAATTCCAGTGTGTCGCTCGACGAGGTTCTTGAAATCCGACGTATTGGTGTGTACAACCTTTGGTGAGACTTTGTAGATAACCCTCGGCTCTTGAGCAGTGTACTGCACCTCTTGGTACGCAGGTTTCTTAGGAGGTTTCTTAATCTGATGGGAGTCTTTATTGACGCTGAGAGGTGAAGGACGAGGACCACGGATATGAAGCTGGCGTCTCTCCTTGTGTTGATCAGAAGTATTACCGCCAGTCAAACACGATTCTGTAACGCCGTGTTTGGTCATGTTGTCTAGTCTGCAGACCTCAGAATCTGAATAAGCTGCATAAATCCAAAACGTACAAAATGATTTGCTTGTTGCTGAGTTTTATGAAACTATTTTACTAATCTACGAGTTTACTCACGTCCTGGACGCTCTATGCACGTGAACGCTTCAGTTATGGCTTCCACAACTTTCCCTTCTGTCACTTTAACACCTAATCGAAACTTCCCACTCCTCGTCCAGCTCGAATCCTCTGTGAAAGCGAGGTCGCTACTGATTACTCCGACACCGTCCTTAAGCTTCATGGTCCGATCTCCGATGAGCAACGGTCGATTCTCTTCACTTGACAGGAGTATATTCCTGTTAAACTCCTCGGTGGTCAAGTTTTCTTCGGTGATATCGGCGTTCAGTGCAAAGATCTCGAGCGGCAAGTCCATGATGACTCGAACGTTTGTGGAGGCATAGAGCGCGATTGTTATTGGAGAACCGTCTTCCGCCACGATCCTAGTGGACGTGAATATCATCGGTGGCGGCGAGTTTAGGAAACGCAGCTTCAGTAACGGAACTGAGTTTAAGTTGGGAACAATGTTGAAGAAGGTTGATCTATGTCGGCGTCGGTTCTTGTTACTTTGGCGGATGTAATACTTCTGAGCATGACTAGCGACTTGAGTGGGTGTTCGAGTTTCAACGAAGTTTTTAGAAACTCCTCTCCAATCTCCCTTCCCTAGTTCCTGCAGCCCTATGAGGAACCGTCTATGTTCATCCTCCGTCCAAGGAGTCTCTAATCAAGAAAACAAAAGAAACAAGATGAGACTTTCAAATCGAAAGAGAGATTGATTCATGTGGGGAAAGATAAAGAGATACCTTTCTTGCGGTCGCCGGAGACATGAGATCCGTCGTCTGAGACGTAAACGTCGATTTTAGAAAGATTGTCCATACTGACGATTTTCCTGAGAGAAGACGACGAAGAAGCTTCCGTCACGCCGCTGTTTTCAGTTCCGCTCATGCTGAGAGAAGAAGAAGCGTCAGGACAAGAGTCCGATTGGTTCCAAACCTTAGCCGGACTTTCAAGATCTAACGGAGAAGAAGTTCCATCGATGGGATATTCTGACGGTTCCATTAAATATATAGTTACAATTAATTTTGGTTTCTGTTTTCCCGCCTCTTCTAGCTGCACTCCCGAGTATTTTAAATCTTCTAATTTGGTTTCTGTTTTCCCGTCGATCTGATAACAGAAGGTTTCACAAATTTCTGTAACCTAAGATAGGAGAGGAAGAGACTCTCGTTTACCCCAAAATATGGTTTTCTCATCGACAAAAGAAAACAAAAATTTGAGACCTTTCGTCTTCAGATTCAATTTGACTTTTGTGTTGAGCATCTTCTAACTTCAACCAAAATAATAATAATAATTTATTCTGAACAATCGTTATATGGCTTCGATTGATAACTTGATAACTTATAAAATGGCGGAATTGCGTTTGCGAAATAGTAGAATTGCGTTTTCGATTTGCAAATTTGCAGAATTGCTGAATGTTTATGGAATAAATTTTGTGGAATAAAATTTTTATGAGATTGGATAAATTTTGCTGATTAGTAAAATATATATGATATAAAATGAATTTTAATTATATTTAACATATCTATATATCATATGAAATATATCAAATATTAAAATTTATTAAAAATATGTTTTTCTATTAATATATTATAAAAAACTATTAATAATTATTAGGAAAATATAATAAATAACAATAAATATTTATTATTATTAGATTTAATATTGATTTATTAAATATATTTAAAATATATAAATTTTAATGAAATTATCGAATCCAAACCAAATATAACTTTATGCAATTTTATTCAGTATATAAATATTCATACAGTTAACAAAAATTAAAATAATATTAATTTATATTAAATTTAAATATATGTTTAAATAAAAAATTAAGTAAAATGTAAAAAATTATTTTTATTCATCAATTCCGCAAAAAGCATCTCAATACTCATTTTTCTGTGGAATAAATTTTCCTTTGTATTTTCTTTCCGCCAAAACGCAGACTGCGTTATTGCGTTTTAATTTCCATTTTGTGAATTATTCTTCATTGGCAAAATACCTGAAGAAAACGCAATTCCACCATTCCGCAGGTTACCAATCAAGGCCTATATAAAGTACAAGTTGAGTCTCTTCTCATGATGACACCTCAACAACTTAAACACCAAAATTTTGACACATCAGCACGCCCGCCCGATGTAGAATCCATTTTGCGACCCGATTTATCTATTTTAATTTCTTAATAAATAGATCATATTTTATAGTTTTAAAGTCAATGATTTATATTGAATATATATTAAATGTAAAAGGTTCTTTTAAAATGGAATATGAAAGCGCTTTTCTTATCTTTTATATTTTTAAAACTAAAACAAATATAATTTATCAAAAATAAGTTTCTCTAAAAGGAATCTAAATTTTTTTTCCATATATTTTATATTATAAAATTAAAACAAACATAATTCATTAAAAACCTGATGGATTTACTTATTTCAAATTCAGTAAGCATGTGTAGTTTTAAAGTAAAAAAAAAATTAACATATGTCATGAATAAATTGTGTTTGTCTATCAAAAACAGAAAAATAAATAAACGAAAAAAAGTAAATACCGCATAACATAAAATTTGAAGAACAAAATGAAGATGAAGATAATCAAAATATATATTAAATGTAAAAGGTTTTTCTAAAATGGAATATGAAAGGGTTTTTCTTATCTTTTATATTTTTTAAAACTAAAACAAACATAATTTATTAAAAATAAGTTTCTTTAAAAGGAATCTGAAAAAAATTTCCATATATTTTACATTATAAAAGTAAAACAAACATAATTTATTAAAAATCTGATGGATTTATTTATTTCAAATTCAGTAAGCATATGTAATTTTAAAAGTAAAAAAAATTAGGTAAATTAATAGTAAAATAATATATATCTTTAAAAAAATTAACAAGTCAGGAATAAATTGTGTTTGTTTATCAAATCCAGAAAATAAATAAACGAAAAACAAAAGTAAATACCGCATAACAAAAAAATTGAAGAACAAAATGAAGATGAAGATAATCAAAATAAAAATCTAAAAAGAACACGACTGTGAAAACGTTAATAAAATGAAACAAAACTTGAATGTACTAATACAATGTCACCTTAATGTATGAAACAAAAAACAAAACAAAAATGAAAGTTCAAAATGAGAATAAAAAGTATTACATAAAATACTATAAACACACAGAAACATAAAAATATAAGAGAAGGTAAACTGAAAATTATGACGGAATTTATCAAAAATATAATAAGAATGAGAATTTTGACAATAAAAAAAATTTCATCCAAAATTTATAAACATTGATAAATTAAAAAAATAATCACCGTAATGCGGATTAACCCCTAGTAATCATATAAACCAGAACTCTTTTTGCTCGTCGTTGACCCATCATTTTAGCTTCTTTTTCTGTAATCTGTACAGTATAATGCATCGAAGTGTCGCTCCCATGGAGTCTCCTCCTGCTTTCTCTGCAGAGCTGGACGTGTTTCTCAGTTTCAGGGCATTTGATACACGCAACAACTTCACCGGCCATTTGAGAGTAAAATCACGTCTTAAGATTGTTGAAAAGCTTTTAGCATGCCATGAATTGGATTCTGTTCATATCACTGGCATTATTGGAATGGGTGGGATTGGTAAAACTACTCTTGATAAATATTCTTTGTGCAATCATGTATTTACCGTTTATAACAAAGATAGAATGTGTAAAAAAAAATTCTTGGACAGAAGCAAATTTTATTTTATTTCAAGTGATGAAAGCATATTCGCCAATTAGATAAGTACTAACAAAATATCAGACTCTACATTCGGATACACAGAGTCAGATTTTGGCAGACTCAGCCAGTAGTTCGGTTCATATTTCACGGCTAAGCATTGGAGAAACAGTAAAAACAGCTCTCATGGGTGTGTCCATTTCACGGAGCATAGAAGAAGAAACTGAGAGATTTGAACTTTCTTGAGCCATCCAAATCTATTCCACAGTTTTGAAAATTTCTCTGTATCAATTTGGCGAAATTCAACCTTGAATTTTAAGCTCCACGCGCTATCAGGCAATTTAACTAGGCTCTTACATCCCACAAATCTCACTTCTTCAAGTGCAGTCAGATATGAAATGGAGGCTGGTATCTCTTTTATGGCCGTCATGCTTAAATCCAGAGATTTTAGGCACTTCATCTTCCTAGACAAGTCTGGAAACCGCTCAAGGCTTGAGCAGCCTGACAGATTCAGTGTTTCAAGACGCTTTAACTTGCAGATGCTAGTTGGAAGATTCACGAGGTGTCTGCTGTTTTCCAGATCCAGTTTCTCAAGCAATACCAGGTTCTTGATCGATGATGGTATTTCTTCTATCACAGTCCCACCTATGTACAATTCTTTCACATTTGGTGAGATCTCTGGGAAATTCTCCAGCTTCGAGCAGCCAGAAAAATTCAAAACCACAAGAGATTCTAAACCAACCGTAGATGGTACACTCTCCAGATTCGAGCAGTCCTTCAGATTCAGGAAAACAAGCTTTTTAAGATGACAGATGGACTGGCTGATGCTCACCAAACTACTGCAACCTTCAAGATCAAGAAGCTCAAGATTCAGTACTCTTGAAAGTCTTGGGATTTTGGTTAATTGATAGGAGTAGCTAAGTCTCATCTTTTTCAGCTTTTCCATACTCTGTAATAAAAAGAGAGAAAACACATCAGAAACAACTTCAAGGTTTATTTATATATAATTAATTGACTCAGTAGTAAATAAGTAATCTTGAGCATTGCCTTTTTGCCTTTCCAAAGTTTCTTCACACAACTATTGGGCAAGTTAAGCTCTACGAGGTTCTTTGGGTCAAAACTTTGCGGCAAGGAGCTTATAGGATAATATTCCCAGTGCAAAAGCCTTAGCTTGCTTGGCAAGTATTCAAGACCTTGAGGTAAAAACACTCCATGATTTTCCATCGCTTTGGAGAAATAAAGCTTTAAAAGTCTAAGGTTGCACATATTCTCAAACACATCGGGACTTGCATCGAATTTGAGCTGCAACATGTCCAGGAAAATCCCCTCAATAGCTGATGTGCCCTGAAAACCAAGAGAAAAGAGGTCAGCATGTAGAAAATGATCTAGCCAGAAAAAACCTAAGGGATAGCACATTAAAGAGACAAAAGATTGCCAAGACGACTTACAGTGTTATCTGTGAATACTTCCTCAATGTCTTTCGTATTCCACAACCTGCTGCGGTATCCTGGCCTGTCAACTGATTCTTGGCAAACAATTTCTCGACCGGTTGCCTGGAGAAACGGGAGCATGTCCACCATATTGTGTGATATGGTTAACAGTGATTTCTCAACAAGGTTTCTTAATCCAATATGTGAAGAGAAACCACAACCATCGAGCAACATTGCAACATTGTCCTTATCCATCCTTCTAAAGAAACATGCAATGTCTAAAAATATACTCTTTTCATTGTCATCAAGCCCACAACAGCTTCTTTCGAAAATATCTGGAATGTAAATGGCAGAGGATTTCTGAATTTCTTGTGATAACCGTTTCCATTCTCTGTTCGATCTACTTAAGAATTGAAGAACTTGGGGATTTCCATTTGAGAATTTGACCAGCTCAGGTGAATATGTCCTGTTAGGCTTGAGTGAGAATAAATTCGAGATTATCCCACGATCTAAGATTCGTAGAGACTTAGAAAAATCTAGAGACTTGACCTCGTAGACATGATCCATTTTACATAGCACGAAAAGACGTCTGTTCCTCGACGTTATAATTATTCTGCTTCCTGGACTAAAATAGCCAAGCTTCCCTAAAAAGATTTCAGCATCTCTGAAATCATCCACATTGTCGAGAATTACGAGGACCCTTTTACGCTGAAGCCTACTCCTCAAGAAACTTGTTTTCATGCCGGAAATCCGAATAACATGTGACTTTACCTCTAAAACTTTAGACCAAAAATCCTCTCCCACAGCGTCGTGACCTTTTACTTCTACTTCTTTGTGAAGGTCCTTGAGGAAGAAACAAGTCTCAAAGTGGACAGAGATTCTACGAAATATTTCTTCAGCAATGGCTGTTTTTCCTATACCCAGCGTACCCCATATACCTACGCTGCGAACATCTGCAGACTCAATACATAGCAGTGACAAAATCTCCTTTATCTTCATATCCATCCCAATCATATCCCCCTTATCAGTGGAAGATAGCACGTTCAAAGCATCTCTAACTATCTCATCTATAAGTTCAGACTCGGACCTGCGAGATTATAAGAGTAAAGAAAATGTTAAGGATGAAATATCGAAGTTACGTAACATTAATGACTACATATTTGCAGAGCAGGGAAAAGCCACGAGCTACTGGTAAGTCTAAACACTAAATACTTTCATGAGAAAAGGTTAATAATAACAGAAATCACTAGATTATTTTCCAAATCGAAATTCAGTAATCAAAGGCTCCTACGGGATCACGTACTTATCTATCAATATGTAGCCAGGCATCTGAGTTATTTCCTTCAAAGCAGCCTTTGATTACTGAGATCAACGAGACAAAAAAAAAAGGTTTTGTTTGTCTGGAAAAAAATTCCACATTGTGGTAGAGACTAGAAATTGCACTTGACAGAAATGTCAAATAGAGCTAATCAAACAAAATCAAATCGGCTAGAAAAACCATATTTGGGGTAAATCATTCCTTTTAACTAAAAACAGCAACAGACGGAGATATAAACAATGGAATCTAAATTTGACACACAAGAAGAAGAAGATGAAGAGAAGGAGTTGTTAGATCTTAGTCGCTTCCAGCCTCCGTCACTGAAGCTGCGTTTCATAAACTCGCCGTCTCATACGATATTCACGGACGCAAGGATTGAGGCTGAGGACGGTTCTCAAATAGCGATCGAGCTTGTTGACGCCGTCTCAAACACTCGAGTCACCTCAGGCGAGCTTTCCTTCTCCCGGCTGGAGATCGTACCGCTGAGCGCTGATATCACTGAAGAAAGCTTGACCACCGAGGAGTTCAACCGATATATACTCCGACCACGGGGAATGAAACCATCATTGCTCGTCGGAGATCTGACCGTGACGCTTAAAGAAGTGAGTCATTTGCGCCCTTTTTCGGATGTGCTAATACACTTTCTGCCTCAAGAGACTATGATGGTGGACCAGTTTTTGATCCAAGTAATTTAATAGGACAAAACCAAATGACATGCAAACTTTAGAGAATATGACAGGGATGTTTCCGATGGTTTTCAGACTGTCAAGTAAGTACTAATTATAAAAATAAACTATAAAACTAGCCCTAGGAAATCAGAAAAGATCGTAGAGAGTGCAAGGTTCGATAGTCCGTAATAAAAAAGGATCTATCGAATCTTACCTTTGTAAAGTAGTTCTTTAAGTGTAAAACAAAACAAAGTTTTATGAGTTTAAAGTTTGATAAAGCCAAAAGTCGACCAGAAAAGCTGATTGAAGTTTTGGTAATGAAGAGAGAGAATTTCAAAAATCACCGTCACCTCATTTAAGACATCTTCAACCATAATACCTGATTTAGTTTCATAGTAATATGTTTTCCACTAGATGTTAACTTGTGAGCGGAGGAGAAGATAAATGAATAATAGAATAATGATTATATTTAATTTAAAGATATTTCAAATATTTTAAAAAATATTCAGAAATTAGTTAAAGTAACACTAATTTCAAAATTCTGTTTTTTGTTATAAATAATAGGATTATTCTTAACATAGAAAAACTTTCATGAGTCTTTAATTGTTTTACATTTATTTTCAGTAGATATTCTACCATGATTATAATAGTAAGTTGAAATTATTTGTAGAAATATGCCAATCTAATAGTTAATAGGCATATATTAGACTATTACCTTTGTAGATGTTTAAATCTTGAATTCATTTATATTTTCTTATTGTCCTAAAAATATGATATTGTTTGTATTCTTCTTTTCTCTTATACATTTTATTTTCAAACCACTGATTTAGTCAAAATAGAAAAATTAAAGAGATTTAGTGTAGTGTAAGGAGGTCAAGCAAAATAATCGATACTAATATTTAGTTTTTTAAATTTCACATGAATTTTTATATGGTATTATAAGTTTTCTACTTTTCTTCCAGTTTTATTTCCGGAGATATATTTTCTTTCTTTTGGCTATGTATAATTTTATGTTTTAATAAATTCTTCAAATGAACTATAAAAAAGTCTCTCAATATCTGACTTAGAAGCATTTGAAGACATTTTAATAAATATCATTGCAATAATGTTTTATTTTTTTATTTATTGTTATCTAATTCTCTCTTTTTTTAAAGATAATATAAGATGTCCAGGTTATTATTTGTTTATTATGGATAATAAATATGTATTTTCATGTTTAGTTGATTGTCATTTATATTGAAAAAGCATTTACTATTTTTTGTTAGTTTCTTTTTTTGTTTTAGTTTTTTTCTTCATTTATTTTTCATATTTACTGTTTTTTGTTAGTTTTTATTGTTATTCTATTTTTAAAATATTTTAGTGATTGTTATTTAACTTTTTAGTGATTGTTATTTAGTTTTCATTATTCCGATTTACATAAATATCATCTCATGTTTTGTTTATATCAATGTACATTCATCTAATTTGTATAAGGTTGTGTTTTTGTTTTGTATACATATATATTTTAGCGCACGTATAACTGTTTAAAATTTGTGTTTTTCATTTCTTTTGTAAATATGAATTACAAATAGATTGATGATGACAATATTTTTTTAAAAAGATTTGGAAAGTTTTTTTCCAGAGAGCACTACTATATGTGGATAAATCTGATGGTTGTATACTAATGTATAGACATGTAGATATACATAAAAGACCAGATTAGTTATTGATATATACAGATTTTTTTGTACATATTTTACATATAACATGTTTGTTCAATTATCTTCATTCATATTACTATAATAATATATATTTTCAAAAAGATTTGGAAATTTTTTTTCCAGAGAGCACTGCTATATGTGAATAAATCTGATGTTTGTATACTAATGTATAGACATGTAGATATACATGTATTTTGAAAGACCAGATTAGTTATTGATATATACAGATTTTTTTGTACATAGTTTACATATAAAATGTTTGTTCAATTATCTTCATTCATATTACTATAATAATGTACATACAATTGCTTCTATGCTCATTAAATACACGCACTTGTCACTTTCTACACACAACAAAAAAACCAACAAATCAAATTAAACTTGTTCATCGTTCTCTATATTTTTTTCAAACCAACAAATCAAATTGAAATCAACACACCTAACAGTTAAAACTCATGATAGATATATTGAATCATTGTAATAAATCATTTGAATTCCTCTTCCTTTAAAAAGACTTATTCCTTTAGAGAACATACATATGTAAAAATTAAAAGTTACAGAGGTGGAAAACAAAATTTTTAATACAAATTAGTAAAACAACAGAGAAAAATGAAGATGTTGGGAAACAGTATAAAGATACCGAAATAAACGATGTGACATGATGTTTAATTGCAAGAGACGTGCAACTGCACAGGGGAAAGAAATCGAATGACAACTAATGATAATGTGATTTTTAGGTATGAAAAATAAAAAATAAATAAAAGGTTTGAAAACTTCAAGAAAAATAGAAATTAATGAAGTTGTGTAAATGAGGAAACATTAATAAATTCGTATACATATACACTTTTATTTATTTGTATTATTCAAAAGTATAAATGCATGAGTGATTTAGATTAATATCATTCAGTAATTTAAAAATTAGTTTTTTGGTATTAATAATTTAAAAATTAAGAAAACAGGAAACATAACAGAAATGCATATCAAATATATTCTCACTTTTTAAAAAAATTACAGGAACTGCCATTGCCAAAATCATTATACATCACTATTCATCCGGTAACCAAATATTTTATTTCGTTTTATGTTAACTTGAATATCAACTAATTACTAATATGTTATCATATAATACTTATATAACATTCATATTATATGCATGCTAATACTATTATACGCTAATACATAATACATTATTTACATGATAACACTGTTATAGGCTAATAACATATATATCACATAAAAAACAAATATTTCGCGTGTTATCAGATAATATATAATACATTGTTTGGATGCTAACATTGTTACATGTTAATACATAATATATTATTTGCACGCTAACATTGTTATATGCTAATATATAATACATTATTTGCACGCCAACACTATTATACGTCAATAACATAAAAATATCGCACAAATAACATATATAGTACGTGTTATCAAATAACATATAATACATTATTATCAAGATAACATTATTAACAGATAATATATATGTGTTGTTAGATAATGTTTTCTAATATTATCTTCTTAATTTTATCTTCTTCTTCTCCTCTC
>KE154892.1:122992-146958 GCA_000411075.1 Sisymbrium irio | reverse complement strand
TCTCTCTCTCTCTCTCTCTCTCTCTCTCTCTCTCTCTCCATATGTAGTTCAGAGTAATATAAAAACATTGGCATTTACTTTTTATGTATATATGCATATTTTATAAGATTTATGACTATTCAATTTAATGGTTATTTATGTAAACTTAAATCAGTGCCAACTGATAATACTTTGTATATATATAATTGTATCGCTCTATTAGAGTATATTACAATGAAAACATTGAACAAAACATATATCATACACTTATTTCACATTTGGAAGTAGCAGATATGAACACAAATGAATATGTAAAAATAGACATATGTGACTAATTAATTTATGACACGTGAAAGAAAATATGTCGAATAAAAATTAAAAAGTAATAATGTGAGAAGTTGTAGAAACGCAAAATAGATAAACATGAAAATATACTAATACCTCTCTATTTTGTTTATTAGACGAGTAAGAAAATATGTAGTATGAAAGCTAAATACTTAATAAGTATTAGAAACATAAAAAATAAACATGCAAATATATATCTTATTCACTAATTCATTTATTAGATATGTAAGAAAACATGAAGCATAAAAACACGTATAAAACTAATTCACACCAAGTATGTTCCAACAGAGTTGAGAGAGCGAGTTGACGAGTTAGTACACCAAGAAATTTATCTTAGTCGTCATTGTTCTCCTCTTACATCTTGGTGGAATCACCAGGAGAGTTGGAAGCTAGAGGATTGGAGAAACATGGAGAGTCAAATTCGTGAGAGAATAACCAAGTTGAGACGGAATTAACTCAGATTTTTAATATTTTCTCTATGAGAATTTTTTTTATGGAAATGAAAGAATTGTTTAGAAAAAACAGTGATAAAAGACAAAGAAATATGTGAGAAGAGAAAAGAGAGAGAGGGGGAGAGAGTTAGAAGGAGAGAGAGGGAGATGTAGATTCATATTGACGTGGAGATGTATTTAATGAAATTCTATATTGATGTTTGAATTTGGTTTGGGGCAAGTGGGGGTAAAAATGATCATTTGATAGTTAAATATGATAATTTGTTAGGTTATAAAATCATTTTATTGAAAACTAATTTAGGTTTATAATTAGATCTCTTACTTAATTATCTCAAAATTAAAAGGAACATAGTCATGATTTACATAAAAACTGTAAACTTTGACTTTTGTATTATTAAAAGTTACATCACATACAATCATGATTTTAATTATTATAATATTTTTTAGAGTGATTAAGTTTAATATCAATCAATAGTTGTAAAATTAGTTTATTGGTATCAATAATTTCAAAATTAATAAAATAGGAAAGAGAATAAAAATGTATACCAAACATATCCTCATTTTTTAAAAAACTTACAAAATTGCCATTATCGGAATCACTGTTCATCCAGCAACCAAATGATTTATTTCGTTGTATGTTAACTCGAATATCAACTAATTATTACCAAGTTATCGTATAATACTTAAATAACATTCATATTATATTTTGTCAAATAATACATAATATATTGTTAACACGCTAGATTTATTACATGTTAATACATAATACATTGTTAACACTGTAAAAACTATTACATATTAATACATTATACATTATTTTCACGCTAACATTATTATACACTAATATATAATACATTATTTGCACGCTAACACTACTATACACTAATAACATAAATATCACATAAATAACAAATATATTGTGTGTTATCAGATGATATATAATACATTATCAGATAATGTTAACGGTGTAATACATTTTATCCGATAACGATAACGTTGTTAGCTGGTATTTTTATATCTTTTTCTTTTCTTCTTTCTCTCTCTCTTCTGGTTCTTTTCTCTTTCTTCTGGTTTTTTCTTTCTCTTCCCCTCCCTTGTTTTCTTCTTCCTCTTAACTCTCACTTCTTTCATTGTTTTTCACTCTCTCTTTTTCTTTTTCTTCCTCTCTTTCTTTCTTTCTCTTTCTCCTTCTTTTTTTGTTTTCTTTCCTTTTTCTTCCCGTCGATTTCATTCACGGCAATGGCACATTTCGTAATTTTGTTAAAAAGATTTGATAAAAACATAAATAACCACTCAGACAAAGATTACTGTTTATGTCATAAGTTATCACTTAATTTTTCAAGTATTGATTCCCATTTGATGACATTACTCATTTTTTTAATATACTGTACAAATTCAGTTAGCTATTTCTATACCGATATTATTCATGTACCACAACTCATGATTACATGTATGTATTTTTCTGCAGAATTGACTATGCTTGTTGATGGATTACTTTATTTAAATTGGTGTAAACAAGGATTTACTACACTTTTATGCAGGATTTATTTTCAATATTGGTTTAACAGACAAGACACAATGTGTTAGTGAATGATCATTGTAGCAATTGTTTCATCAACAAGCATAGGAACGATAGCATCAATTCATCAAACTTGTTAGCTACTTGATAGTAATAACGCATCAGCTTATCAAAATCGAGAAATCGAGACCATAAATACAACATTGGATAAAAATATAACTAAAACCCAATTTGCATCGTTTAAACTTATCATAATCTACAAATGGAAACTATAGAATCTAACTAAAATCTAGAAATTGATCAAAATGTAATGCGAATACAAATTATTGAATTTCAGTCAAAAACAAAAAGAATCAATGAACCCTAATTAATTTGCACATGTATTTCAACCCAACACAATAATATTTCAAACCCAAGTATAAAAGGAATCTAAGTAGAAAAAAGATATTTTTCGGTTAAGCATAATTGGAAAAAAAAGAGAGGATGAGATGAAGAGGAGGAACGAGAGACAAAGACAAATGAACAAGGGGAATGAGAATAAAAATGGAACAGACAATTAGAAAAAGAAAAACTAAAAACCAGGGATATTCACCAGAGAAGAGAAGAACATAATTGCAAGAAAAATTGATATTAAAAGGGTAAAAGGATTAATCTGCCAAGTAGCCAAATTGGAGACAAAATAGCACTTGGTGACCTTGTAATAAATGTCTTTAACTATTTAGACGTTTAGTCAATAAATAAGCAATATTATCCACACATAACACAAACGCAATCTCTCTCCAAACATTGTACTTTTTTGTTGTTATTATATCCATCCTAATTATAATTTTTTATGTATAATAAAATCATTCAAAAGTACTAAAAATTAATAGATTTCATTTTACGTTCGTAATATTTTGAATTTTTTCAAACAGACTTATATTTCTAAAAATAAATAAATAATATCAACACTAAAAACATGTAAAACTATTTATACATACACCTAAAATAGAATAGCATGAACAGATTTATATATACCATACAACTATACTATACTATTTAAATTATTTTACACTTTTCAAAGTCAAAATGTACATTGAATAGAATAGAACAATTTTTCTCCAACAAAAAAAAGCAAAATAATAGAATATTACACAGTCTTTTTATTTTCCGTAATATTTAGTATAAAATAACATCCGAAAGCTGAATGTGCAGAAAAGATTAACTACAAACATAAAAATAATATAGAATTAATTAAAAAAATTGTATATAATTAATTAAAAAATAGTGTAGCAAAATGATAAATTGAAGCATAATAAATTGATTGGAAATATTAGTTCTAATACCATAGAACAGTAAAGACATCTAACCCATAAATTATAAAAAAATTAACATAATTGATGAGAGGAAACAAATCAATTTTAGGGGGAGAGATATAAATCAAAAGAAATCTGAAAAAATATAAATTAATAAAAAAAATCAATGTTAGGAGGAGAGATCTGAGAGAAACCGAAAACGAAAAAAAAATAAATAGATTATCATATCCCAAAATCGCTTATAATCGCTTTGAAACAAATGAATCAACTGAAAATTGCATAGATGAGAGAAAGAAGAAGATATGATTGCATAGAAAAAAAAGTTAGAGAGAAAGAAGAAGACGAAAAGATGAGAAAAGTGGAAAAGAGAGAGAAATAATGTATTTTATATAAGTACATTTTTGGCATTAATACATAATATACACATAATATTTCAGATATAAGATTTAATGGTTATATATTAAATTAGCTTTTTTAGGTCATTTCGTATAATTTCCTATATTAAAACCTAATGGATCCTCTAATAAATTTTCTCCTTCCTTTTTTTTAAAACAACTAATAAAATCGAAAAAGTAGTTTCGTAAAACAATATAATAAATTTTAAATTTAAAGAGTAAACTGGATTTAAAAATTTGAAAGTATAATGAGACAATTTGAGATTAGAAAATCATAATGGTACAATTTAATTTTGAATCTATCCTTTTTAGATAAATTTTTCTTTTTTTATATATAAAATTTATTCAGTAGAAACTAGTATGTAACATACAAATTATGAAATTATTACTTTAGTGACACTGATTTCAAAATTAATCCAATCATATTAATATTTTATTAATTTTGATTTTGAATCAAATCTGATAGCTTATATAATATATTTCAAAAAATGGTTTATCAAAGTTGAAAGAACCATAATACAGTAAAATATCTATAAATTAATAATATTGGTATTTTAAAAATTTTAATTTATAAATTTATTAATTAATAGATAAATTATTAATTTATATAAATAAATTTTAATCTATTACTTTTTTAAAACTGATGTTATTCTAAAAAGAATTAAATGTACAAATTAAAAATGATATAAAAAAATTTAAAGTTATGAAAATAAAATTTCTTATTGCATTAAAATAGATTTTAATATCATATATTGCATATCCATATTAAATGATATATGTTCACAAGTTCAAAATATATAAGAACTAATAACTACAATCAGTAATGATAAATTGAAATTATATGATACTGCAATACATTTGAGAATTTAGAAATCCAAAACTAATTATTGTGACTAAAATTCTTTATAAGTTTTAGATTCAAATATAAAAAGTATCACTAAGAATTTTTAATACAATATGTAAAATTAGAGATTAAATATTAAGGAAATCTTAATGTTACATAAAATATATATAGATATTGTACTCATATTTTTGTATATTTTCTTATATTTATGCATAAATTTATTTAATTATTAATTTATATTATTTTTGAGACTATATATATATATATATAGATATTTTCAAAAAAAATTTATTATCTTGTTATTTTATCAATTTTATACTAAATATATTTGAGATCGGATAAATTTATTAATTTAGAAAAATTATTAATTTATCAAATATTAATTAATAGAGATTCTAATTTGTAAATTGATGTATGAAAAAGAAAAGACAGGAAATAGGCCATTTTCCAGTTTATATCTATCCAAAAAAATTTTTAAAAACTTTTTATTATTTTTTATTTTTTTAGAATTTATAATATGTGGGTTTTCTGGTTTTATGTTCTCTACCGATGAATGTTTTTCACTCTTACTTTATCGAAGACCTAAGACAATAAACTTAGAGCATCACCAATGCTAGAAGTCTTCAATTTGGTGTTTTAATAATTATATATTAATTATTATCATATTATTTAGTTATATATTTAAATTTTAATCTTTAAAGAAAAAGTATAATGTGTCACAAAAAAAAAAGAGTATACTATTAAAACATGACATACAGCATTCGAGATTTAAGGTTTTAAAAGTCACTGAAGAAGAGTCTGTCTCTTATTTTATGTATCTTCTCTCTTACTTTTTAAATTTTTAATTATTATATTTTTTGAGAGACTTTGTGTATAAAATCTTCCATGAGGTTGTTTTATGGTCTGACTGATTTAAACGCATGTAATTACGTGAACCAATCAACTCCTATATAATCTATGTTAATTTTGAGACAGAACCACGATAATGTCCCCGACAATAACCAAACTAATTTTTAAATTAAGAGGAAATAAAATAAAAAAAACTATGTTCCCGTTTCTTTATCAAAAACTTCTTTGCTTGCCGTGGACCGATTTCATTTCGTTGCTATTTGCTAGTACCAAAGGCTCTCTCTTCCATGGAGTCTCCTCCTGCTGCTTTCTCTGAAGAGCTCGACGTGTTTCTCAGTTTCAGGGGATTTGACACACGCAACAACTTCACTGGCCATCTCCAAAAAGCGCTCCGTCTGAGAGGAATTGACTCTTTCATTGACAAAAACTCCCTCGTGGAGACAATTATAGAATCAGACCAAGTAACTTAATAAGAATTGCTTTCTTACTAATGGTTTTAGAAAACTTACGCAAAAACTAAAACTCTTTTAAACAAACTCAATCTCTCAATCTCAACGTTCTAATTTCTCTAACTCTAATGCAATAACACGACATTCTTATATATAGGATTAGGAGTTAACAAACTTTATTTTTCCTTGATTTCCTATTTTTAATATACTTACATAACTCCTATGTATATTTCCTAATCCTTATCTTCTTTTTTAATCTTGCTTACTTTTCAAACTTAATCCAACATTCTCACGCTTAAGTTTTACTTAAGAAGTTCATTTCCTTCAGTTTTTGAACTCCAATGAATTCTCTCATCGCTTTGAATTTGATCTTTCCGAGTGCCTTTGTGAGTATGTCTGCTTTCTGCTCAGCTCCCGGCACATGCTCTTCTTCAATTTTATCCTTCTCAACACATTCCCTGATGAAGTGAAACCATCTGTTTATGTACTTGCGTCCGTGAAAAACTGGATTTTTAGTCAGGGTAATCGCAGACTGATTATCTATTCTTATGACAACCTTCTCCATTGATGTTTCAGTAATCTCAAAAAGTAGCTCACTTAGCCAAATCGCCTGTTTAGCTGCCTCTATTCCAGCCATGAACTCAGCCTCACAGGATAATAAAGTGATGACATCTTGTTTATGTGAACTCCAAGTAACAGGGCTTTCTCCGAGATAGAAAATATGTCATGCAGTACTCTTACCATCATCCGGATCTATGTTATGACTACTGTCACTATATCCAACAAGTTTTGGTGCCTTTGCTTGCCGAAATACCAATCCAAGGTTAGTTGTTCCTTTCAAGTGTCGAAGACATTGCTTCATAGCAGCTCCATGTGACTCCAACACATGTATCTACTAAGGACTCCAACACAAAATGACAAATCCAGTCTTGTGTGAAGCAAGTATCTCAACCATCCCACATTCCTTCTATACATTGTCGCATCGATTTCTTTCTCATTCTCTGCTTTTAAAAGTTGCAGACAAATCTCCATAAGTGTATAAATTTTACTGCAGTCTTCAGGGTTATCCCACTCTCGTGCTGATCAACTTCAATGCCGAGATAGTATCTCAACCTTCCCAGATCACTCATCTCAAATTTTGTGGCCATCTCTCTTTTGAATTTGTTTATCACCTCACAATTCTCAAGTTTCTTCTTCGTTTCATCATCTGTCACATAAAATTCCTACGAAGCCTTTGTGTAACAGCAACTGTTACTCTCTCCATGGATTGTTGTATCTCATTAAAACATGGTCCGAGTTAAACCTTCTTAGGTCATGGGTAAGCAATCCACACCGTTCGTTCCAGCCCGCGAGAGTGAAATCAAATCTTACAAATGAACAGTCTTCGTTTTCGAATTTGCTAAAACACTTTACAGAGAAACGTTTTGCAGGGTCTTCATAGTCTTTGAATGAAACAACTACAGAGAAGAAAAGTCCCACAAAGTTAGTGTCACACCAATGCGGAGGCAACGTGACTATGAAGACCCTGCAAAACGTTTCTCTTGTGAGGTGATAAAATGTGGGGTGAGTTTAGTGTATTTTCCTGATAAAGATAATTGTATGTTGTTGAAGAAGTCAAATCTGGTTCAGCTGAGTTCGAAGACCCAACCAAGCTATTCCAATCGTCTTGATGAGGTCACTGTCATGGACAATGTACTCGACAGAAGACGATGCCAGCTTGGTAGTGTTGATGAAGAATCAGATTGTAAGACCACCAGCATTGAAGACTCTTGGCTGAGGTTCACACGTTTGCCGAGAAAAAAAATATTTTTTTATTGCTACAGTGAAGGGGCGGTATCGCTGGAGTGAATCCGTATTGACACTGTTCTGCGGGCCCGTGGCGGCCTACGGTAGGTTCAATTTTTTTTTATTTTTTTTAAAATGAAACAAGAAAAAAAAAACATTGAAAAACGGGATTTGAGCGCATCGCTGATACAGATGCTCTAAGAGATGCAAAGAGAATATATTGGTGTGAAATTTGATAAAGATGTTTATTAATCAAATAATAGAGAATAAATATTAATATTTTTTATTTGTATGTTGACTATATGTTCCTTCCCCAATAATTTCAAGAGTTCTGTGTATAACAAAAATAGGATATATGAGAAAAAAGAGTTCTTCAGAATAAAATTTTAATTTTATTTTAAATGATGAAAGCAAATTCAGCGATGATAAATACATAACGCATTTAATTTTTAGATAGACTTTCGCAGATTCAGCCATTAGTTCTACTACTTATAGTTAAGCCTTAGCATATTTACATTGTAGACAGTCAAAACAAGCTCTCTTTGTTCCACGGAGTAGATGTAAGAAACTAAGAGACCTGAACTTTCTTGAGCCATCCAAATCTATTCCAAATTTTTGAAAACTTTTCTGTGTCAATCTGACGAAATTCAACCTTGAATCTTAGGCTCCACGCATTATCAGGCAGTCTTACGAGACTCTTGCATCCCACAAATCTCAGTTCTTCAAGAGCAGTCAGATATGAAATTGAGGATGGTAGCTCTTTAATGGCCGTCCAACTTAAATCCAGAGACTTTAAGCATTTCATCTTTCTAGACAAGTCTGGAAACACCTCAAGGCTTGAGCACCCGGACAGATTTAGTGTTTCAAGATGCTTCAACTTGCAGATGCTGCTTGGAAGATTCACGAGACGTCTGCTGTTTTCCAGATCAAGTTTCTCAAGCAGTACTAAGTTTTTAATCATTGATGGGATTTCTTGTATCAGAGTCCCACCGATGTACAGTTCTTTCACGTTTGGTGAGATCTCCGGGAAATTCTCTAGCTTCAAGCAGCCAGAAAGATTCAAAACCTCTAGAGATTCTAAATCAACCGTAGATGGTACACTCTCCAGATTCCAGCAGTCCTTCAGATTCAAAAAATAAAGCTTCTTAAGAGAACATATAGACTGGCTGATGCTCACCAAACTAGTGCAACCTTCAAGATCAAGAAGCTCGAGATTTGGCGCTCTTGAAAGTCTTGGGATTTTTATCAACTGGTAGGAGTAGCTAAGTCTCATCTTTTTCAGCTTTTCCATACTCTGCAAAAGAGATTAACAAACATCAGCAACAACGGTTTATAGTTTATCATATATCTAATTGACTTGGTAGTAAAAAACTTAAACAACAACCTTTTTGCCTTTCCAAAGTTTCTTCACACAACTATTGGGCAAGTTAAGCTCTACGAGGTTTTTTAGATCAAAACTTTGCGGCAAGGAGCTTATAGGACAATGTTCCCAATGGAGAAGTCTTAGCTTGCTTGGCAAGTATTCAAGACCTTGAGGTAAACACACTCCATGGTTCTCTATAACTTCTGAGAAATAAAGCTTTAAAAGTCTAAGGTTGCACATTTTCTCAAACACATCGGGACTTGCATCAAATTTCAGCTGCGACATGTCAAGGAAAATCCCCTCAATAGCTGATGTGCCCTGAAAACCAAGAGATATGAAGCAAGCCTCTAGAAAATGATTTAGCCAGAAAAAAACTAAGGACCAGCACATTAAATAGACAAAAGATAGTCGTGATGACTTACAGTGTTATCTATGAATATGTCCTTAATATCTTCGGCATTCCACAACCTGCTGCGATCTCCTGGCCTGTTTGATTCTTGGCGAACAATTTCTCGACCGGTTGCCTGGAGAAACCGGAGCATGTCCACCATATTGTGTGATATGGTTAGCAAACATTTGTCAACAAGGCTTTTGAATCCAATATGTGGAGAGAAACCACAACCATCAAGCAACATTGCAACGTCGTCTTTATCCATCCTTCTAAAGAAACATGCAACATCTAAAAATATACTCTTTTCGTTGTCATCAAGCCCACAACAGCTTCTTTCGAATATATCTGGAATGTAAATGGCAGAGGATTTCTGAATTTCTTGTGATAACCGTTTCCATTCTCTATTCGATCTACTTAAGAATTTAAGCACCAGGGGATTTCCATTCGAGAATTTGACCAGCTCAGGTAAATAGGCCCTGTTAGGGTTGAGTAAGAAAAAATTTGGAAATGTCCCACGATCTAGGATTTGTAGAGACTTAGAATAATCTAATGGCTTGACCTCGTAGACATGGTCGATTTTACAGAGCAGGAAAACACGTCTGTTCCTTGACGTTATGATTACTCTGCTTCCTGGACCAAAATAGCTAAGTTTCCCCAAAAACGTTTCAACATCTATGAAATCATTCACATTGTCGAGAATTACTAGGACCCTTTTACGTTGAAGCCTATTCCTCAAGAAACTTGTTTTCATGCCGGAAGTCCGAATAACATGTGGTTCTACCTCTAAAAGATTAGACAAAAGTTCTTCCCTCACAGCATCGTACCCTTTTAGCTCGACTTCTTTATGAAGGTCCTTGAGGAAGACACAAGTCTCATATTGGACAGAGATCCTGCGAAGGATCTCTTCAGCAATGGCTGTTTTTCCTATACCAACTGTACCCCATATACCTATGCGGCGAACATCTGGAGACTCAATGCATAGCAGTGACAAAATCTCCTTTATCTGCATATCTATCCCAATCATTTTCTCCATATCAGTGGAATATATCACCTTCAAAGCGTCTCTGACGATCTCATCTATAAGCTCAGACTCCGACCTGCGAGAATTATGAGAATGTTAAGGTCAATGATTGCAGACCAGTGAGAAGCGAAAGCTAGTGCTAAGTCGTAACACTAACTACTTTCATAAGAAAAGGTTAGAGTCACTAATAAATGTCTTAGTCAAATAAAAATTCTTAACAAAATCCACTAATCAAAGGCTTCCTACAATTAGAACGTAGGGACCACGTACTTATCTATCAATATGTAGCCAGGCATCTGAGTTACTTCCTTCAAAGCAGCCTGCCACCTTTTTGGCTCGTCTTGGAGAAAAAACCTCTCATAATACTGGATGTTACTGATCAAATCAGAGGGGGATATCCCGTAAAAAAAAGGATAAACCACTCTAGATTCTGTTTGCTGATATTCCAGAATGTTTAAGAGGTTGGATGGGACGTATGTGCTCGTAAAAAATATGATCAAAACCCTAGATTGTGGAACTGCATCCACTTCATCAAAGTCTTCGTGTACAGAAACCCCTCTTCGGGAGAGAGCAGCACGAAGATGGCTGATGAAATCACCGTTTATGATATCCCCTCTTCCATATCTGATTACAACATCATAGTCTGTTGAGGAGGCAGTAAGTGTGGGTATAGGCGCAAAGACATCAGAAACTGATCCATCATCTTGAGACTCTTTAAAACCAGTGCTTAAATCAGTTTCTTGCACATCACTCTTTGATGAAAAACTCACAGTGCCCGTACTATTAACCCCGAGGAAACTAGATGATGATTCGACACTTGGACCACGGTTCTTGAGCTGCCGTCTTTGGCTATGTTGATCGGAAAGATTACTCGATTCTTCAACACAGCTTTCGGTGACGTCAGAATCGGAATAAGCTGCATAATCCAAAATATTAGTTTAACAAAACGAAATAAGTCCAAACTAATCAACGAGTTTACTCACATTTTCCTTGTTTTGGACGATCTCTGCATGCAAACGCTCTAGTTATCGCTTCTGCTACTCCTCCTCCTCGGGTCACTTTAGCACCTAACCGAAACTTCCCGCTCCTCAACCAGCTCGAGTTATCTGTGAAAACGACGTCGCTGCTGATTACTCCAACCCCGTCTTTAACCGTCACGATCAGATCTCCAACGAGTAAAGGACGTGTGTCATCTCGTGACTCGAGAATATTCTTGTTGAATTTATCAGTGGTCAAGGAGTCTTCGGTGATATCGGCGTCCAGCGCCACAATCTCAACCTGAGAGTCCAAGGTGACCCGAGCGTTTGTGGAGGCATCGACGAGCTCGATTGCTATTGGAGAACCGTCCTCTGCCTCGATCTTGGAAGACGTATATATCGTTGGTGGAGGTGAGTTTACGAAGCGCAGCTTCCATGGCCGTCGCTGTAGCAGCTCCTTTAGAAGTGACCGCAGAGCTGCTGTATCCTTGGGTAGAGCACCGAGTTGCATGCCTCCCATTTGGGGTCCTTTTAATCTGAGTAACTGAGTGAGATCTCCTACCCTTTTGAGTCTTGACGACATTTAAACAAGAAGAAACAAAACTGTGAGTTGTTCTTTTTTTTTTTTCCTTCAAAACCTAAACGATCTCAGATATGTACTCTTTTCTATTTAAGTGACTGTATTTAATATCAATCGTTGATTGAAGTTAGGTAACATTGTTATTTTAGAAAGTAGGTGAGTAGTAAAGAGAAAAAAAGTGTATAATTAACTATTTCTCATTTAATTAAATTCATTATTTATCTAAGAAATATACTTAAGATCCGGCAATCATGAAAGTTGAGGTGATGCTTTGGATGCTCTCAAAAATTTTAGAGACTTTTGTAAAAAGTAACCGTTTTTAAAGGACAAAATTTATCAAACAGTCTTTCATTATTCTAAAATCAATCATAATTCTAAAATATTTTATTATTTATATTATTCTTTCTAGAGTTTATAATGTGTGATTTTTATAACGAGCATTCGGGTATTCGGTTCGGTTCTAGATAAAATCCAACCAGTTTCAGTTTTTTCGTATTAAAAAAATTTATATTCATATAAATATCGATTATATTTCGGTTCAATTCCAATTCGGTTTCCACTCAATTTTTGTTAATTTTGGTTCAGTTCAAATAATCTAAAAAAATATATTTATATATGTTTTGAGTGAAATAACATAAATAACGAATGTAATTTAGTGATAATGAAGTTCCATTTGTATTTGTTAACCCGAGTCGAATCTCAACACATATTTTTATATTTGGTTTTAATGAAATTTTCCCTAAATGAATTTTACATGAAATAATGTATATCAAGTTCTTCGTAGTTTAGTGGTCAACAAATGCTTTAAAAGCATCTTCAATGCATAAAATTCATAAGAAACTTTTATTTTATAATTAACTATAAAATTTATGATGAAAGAGAAGGAAAGAAATTGCAGAAAAGGAGATTTTTCTTCAAAAGTTTCACCAAAACCTCTAAATGTGTTACACGTAACATAAAACACGTTTCTTATACCTTTTAAATAAACGATGTCTTTTGTTTAGTTATCAAATTTCTATTTATTTTAATCGGTGATAATACTAAAAGACACTGCTAAAATAACAGCGTTGATGATGACCTAAAAACATGATTATTACTGAAACTCATATAAATTTCTAATAAAACACAAAATAATAATATTTTTATCATATAATCATCTAAATCAATAATAAGATGACATATGTAAAAGTAAGTTTTTTAAGTCATATAAAAGTTACAAAACAATAAACTTTCACACTCTTTTATTTTCTTTTTTAATTTTTATTTATTTAAATCATAATAATATTTTCTTAGAATCCTCAATAATTAGTGTCTAAACTAGAGCTCGATTCTTACCTGATACAAAGACTATGTTTCCTGAGACCCCACACTGTAGTAAAGACAGAACCACAATAATGTCCCCGACAATAACTAAATTGATTAATAAATTAAAAGGAAATAAGCTATTTCCCCAGTGGACAAAAGTTAAAATAAATAAAAAATCCCTTTCCCGTTTAACACAAACTTCTTTTGCTTGCCGTTGACCGATTTCATTTCGTTGCTAGAGCATCAAAGGCTCTCTCTTCCATGGAGTCTCAGTCTCCTCCTTCTGCTTCCACTGCAGAGCTCGACGTGTTTCTAAGTTTCAGAGGCTTTGACACACGAAACAACTTCACCGGCCATCTCCAAAAAGCGCTTCGTCTAAGAGGAATCGACTCCTTCATCGACGACAAACTCCGTCGTGGAGACAATCTCACTGCTCTTTTCGACAGAATCCAGCAATCCAAAATCGCTATCATCGTCTTCTCCAAGAACTACACCAATTCAGCATGGTGTCTCCGAGAGCTTGTCAAGATCCTACACTGCAGGGACAGAGACCAACAGGTAGTGATACCAATCTTCTACAAAGTTGACAAATGGGAGCTGAAGAATGTGTCAAGAAAGATCTTTACTGAAGTTACGGAAGATGAGATATCATCGTGGGAAGCTGCACTGATCACAGCATGCAACATCTTAGGCTACGTAGTCAATGAATCCAGGTATACAAAAAAACATTATCTTCTCCATTTTCTTGCATACTTTGGTTATTGCTTGTGTCGTTTCATATGTTCTTTGGTTTATCTTCTTGTTTGTTAGTACGTCTGAGGCCGAACTTGTGGATAAGATTGCTGTTGAAACATTCAAGAAGCTGAATGATTTGGCTCCCATTGGGAACGAAGGTCTCGTTGGAGTAGAATCACGTCTAAAGAATCTAGAAAAGCTTTTATCTTGTGATGAGTTAGATTCTGTTCATATCGTTGGCATTATTGGAATGGGTGGGATTGGTAAAACTACTCTTGCTGATTGTTTGTATGGACGCTTACGAGGTCAGTTCGACGGTAGCTGCTTCCTTACAAACATCCGTGAAAACTCTAGTAGAAGCGGGTTAGAATCTTTGCTTCAGAAACTCTTCTCTACACTACTACATGATAGAGATCTAGAGATTGGAGCTCCTGGGAATGCACATGAGAGATTTGAGCGCAGGCTTAAGAGCAAGAGGCTTCTTATTGTACTTGATGATGTGAATGATGAGAAGCAGATAAGGTATCTTATGGGGCATTGCAAATGGTATCAAGGAGGAAGTAGGATTATCATAACTACTAGGGATAGTAAACTAGTGGATACGGTCAAGGGTCGAAAGTATGTGCTCCCTAAACTGAATGATAGAGAAGCCATGAAGCTCTTTAGCTTGAATGCGTTTAGTAACTCTGGCCCTGTGAAAGAGTTTGAGAGTTTGACAAATATGGTTCTTGATTACGCTAAAGGCCACCCTTTAGCTCTTAAGGTGTTAGGATCTGATCTTTGTGAGAGGGATACTCTGTACTGGGAAGCTAAATTGGATAGACTGACAAGTAGATCACATGGAGATATCTACCAAGTTCTGGAAACAAGCTATGAGGAGCTTAGCTTGGAGCAGAAGAATGTTTTTCTGGATATTGCATGTTTCTTCAGATCAGAGAAGGTTGATTACGTGAAAAGCCTTCTCAACAGTCATGGTGTGGATGTGTCTAGCGTGATAGATGATCTAGTTGACAAATGTTTGATTACTCTTTCTGGTAATCGCATTGAGATGCATGACATGTTGCAGACGATGGGCAAAGAGATCAGCTTAAAAGCAGAAACCATAGGAATAAGAGACTTTGGGTGGCTATCACTACATACCACCCAGTGTCAGTCGCATATCAGACTATGGGAGAGTGACTATATTTGTTACGTACTGACCAAAGGCTTGGTAATGGCATATCCCTTTGCTCTGAATTAACTACAATCGATTCTATCATGTACAGTTTTGTATTATACTGCAGCCTCTTGCTTTGAACTAACTATTGTTTATATACCACTTGTTTGCTAGGGAACTGAAAAGATAAGAGGAATATTCCTCGACACATCAAAACAAGGAGCAATGCGTCTAAGCGCCAAAGCTTTCAAAGGGATGTACAATCTCAAATACCTGAAAATTTATGACTCTCGTTGTTCCCGTGGATGTGAAGTGGATTGTAAACTGCTCCTACGTAAGGGGCTTGATTTCCTTCCCGATGAGCTTACATATCTACACTGGTATGGATGCCCGCTACAGAGTCTCCTTCTGAACTTTGACCCCAGGAACCTAGTAGACCTTAAGTTGCCACATAGCGAACTAGAAGAAATTTGGGACGATGATAAGGTATATTTTTATGTATAGTTTTGATCAATCGAAAACTAAACTATTCAATGCGGATTTGGATCTATATATGAGTTGATTTGTGGTTGACTCTTTTGTCACAGGATGCTAGAATGCTCAAATGGGTCGACCTCAGTCACTCGTTGAATTTACGAAAATGTTTGGGCTTGGCTAATGCTAAAAATATTGAGAGATTGAATCTAGAAGGATGTACAAGTTTGAAAAAGTTGCCATCGTCCATGAATGGTTTGGAGAAGCTTATTTACCTTAATCTCAGGGAGTGCACAAGCCTTAAGAGTCTTCCGAAAGGACTCAAATCTCAATCCTTGGAAACTCTTATTCTCAGTGGCTGCTCCAGCTTCAGGAAATTCCCAACAATCTCAGAGAATGTTGAAGTTCTACTTTTAGATGGCACAGCTATAAAGAGGATGCCTGAATCCATTGAAAGGTTGACAAGACTTGGTTTGCTAAATCTGAAGAACTGCAAAAAGCTGAAGCATCTTTCTTCTGATCTTTATAAGCTGAAATGTCTACAAGAGCTAATACTCTCAGGCTGCTCACAGCTAGAGGTTTTTCCAGAAATCAAGGAAGACATGGAATCTTTGGAGATTTTACTTATGGATGATACAGCCATCACTGAGATGCCAGACATGATACATCTAAGCAATATCAAGACATTTTCGTTATGTGGAACAGACAGTCAAGTTTCTGTTAGTACGTTCTTCTTGCCACCTCCATTGAGCTGCTCTCAGTTAACAGATCTGTACCTTTCAAGATGCAGTCTCTACAAACTCCCAGAAGATATTGGTGGCCTATCCTCTTTGCAGTCTTTATGCTTAAGCGGAAACTATATTGAGAATCTGCCAGAGAGCTTCAATCAGCTTTACAGTTTGAAATGGTTCGATTTAAAGTACTGCAAAATGCTCAAGTCTTTACCAACCCTTCCAAAAAATCTGCAATATCTGGATGCACACGAGTGCGAGTCACTTGAAACTTTGGCAGATCCATTGACGCCTTTGACGGTAGGAGAGAGGATCCATTCTATGTTCATCTTTACCAACTGTCACAAATTGAACCAAGAAGCACAAGAGAGTCTTGTGGGTCATGCTCGAATCAAAAGTCAGTTGATGGCTAATGCTTCTGTAAAACGTTATTATCGGGTACTGTCTTTTTATCCTTCCCTCCCCTTTCACCATCGAAATGAGAACAGAATCTCATTGTTTGTCTTTTGCAGGGATTCATCCCAGAGCCTCTGGTTGGAATCTGTTACCCAGCGAATGAAATACCAAGTTGGTTCTGCCACCAGAGACTAGGACGTTCATTAGAAATCCCATTGCCTCCTCATTGGTGTGACACTGACTTTGTTGGACTTGCCTTCTCTGTAGTTGTCTCATTCAAAGACTATGAAGACTGCGCAAAACGTTTCTCGGTAAAATGTTGTGGCAAATTCGAGAATCAAGACTCTTCCTTCACAAGATTTGATTTCACTCTTGCGGGTTGGAATGAACCGTGTGGATTGCTTAGCCATGAACCTAGAAAGCTTTCTGACCATGTTTTCATGGGATACAACAGTTGCTTCCACGTCAAGAAACTCCATGGGGAGAGTAACAATAGTTGCTGTTATACAAAGGCTTCGTTTCAGTTCTATGCGACGGATGATGAAACGAAGAAGAAGCTCGAGACTTGTGAAATAATAAAATGTGGGATGAGCTTAGTGTACGTTGCTGATGATGAGGATTGTATGTTGTTGAAGAAGACAAATCTGGTTCAGTTGAGTTCGAAGACCGAACCAAGCTGTTCCAACAGTGTTGATGATGTCTTTGTCATGGATGATGTTAGACTCAAGAGAGGACGATGCCAGCTTGGTGGTGGTGATGAAGAACCTGGTTGTAAGAGAACGACGGAGGAGAAGATTTTGGTCTGATAAAAATTTATAGATACAGTATGTTTATTAATGAAATATTAGAATATAAATATTATTGTTGTTATTACATTGTTTACATTGTTGACTATGTTCTACCGGGATAAAATTTCAATTCAGCAACTTTTTAATAATAAATGATTAAATGGATATAGATTCAACAATAGAAAGAAATGTAATCATCGTGACATCGTCTCTCTGTTTTCAATTTGTGGACTAGGAAATTGCAAGTGGCGGTCCACACGGAATACGGGACGTCGGCCGATTATGAGTGGCCCCAAAAGCATCAAGTGATGAAACTCGCGCCAAACTAAAAAAGAACAAGGCAAACTATCTCCCATTTTGCGCCACGTGTATGTGATTGAGTTTGTTAAACTCAAGTCGAAAGTGACAGAGTTAACACGGGCTAATTGATCGAGGCTATTATTGTTTTTTTTTTTCCCTTAACATGTGACTTTTTCAGTAATTCACAAAGATACCAAATAAATAAGTATATACTTTAAAAATTACCATCAACAAAAAAACGTGTCAGTTGCCATTATTTCATTTCTTAAATAACAACTTTTCACCAAAAAAAAACTTTTCACTTCATCATCATTTAGCAAAAATCCTGTAAAACCCACATTGATCCAAGTATATTAGGCTAAACATTTTAGAAAATTTAAGTTACGAGACAACTAATATTTTATTATTTTCAGTCAATAGGTCGGTTAAATATTTTATTTTTATATATGTATTTGTTTGCGAATGGAATAAAATATGGAAAAAGAAAGTAAGCACTAAAGAAGCAACGTAGGGAATCAAATCAATGAATAAAAATATAAATTAAAAGAAATGGAACAAGCGTCAAGCAAACGATACAAGAAACCAAAAAGGCAAAACTCCAATCT
Organism: Sisymbrium irio; assembly: GCA_000411075.1. NCBI lineage: Eukaryota > Viridiplantae > Streptophyta > Magnoliopsida > Brassicales > Brassicaceae > Sisymbrium > Sisymbrium irio. The sequence goes on along the minus strand of KE154892.1, from coordinate 128,224 downwards.
GTTTCTCTCATTTCACTAAATCCTCTCCATTTGTTCTCACAATTCTTACTTCATGCTCAAGTCTCTTTCCATTTCTTAAACACAACTTGTTTCCCTCTCGTCTTCTCTAGCTTAGAAATTTTTTTCTTTCATCTCTGTTTCTGCGTTACAAAACGGATGACGTATCGCGAGGAAGACGATGTTGTTCCTGAACTTCATGTGAGAGTTGAAGAAGATGGAATTAAGAATCTAGTTCATTATGTTAAACTTAGTGAAGAGTTGGAGAGAGAAGCAGAGCAGCGAGAGGACGAAGATCCATCACCTTCTTGTTCTTCATCTTCTTCTTGTGGACGAAAAAGATCTCTTTGGTTCTGGATCAAACTTGCTCTTATCTTAACCTTTCTAGCTGCTTTAGGTCTCGCTGCTTACAAATGGCTCGTTCCTTTAATCATGGACAAGGTATGATGTTTTCTCCCTCCATTTGATAATATAAGTCAATGCATGTTGCCACTGGATTGATGTTTCTTGTGTTCTGTTCTTGGAAAAGTTTATCAATTGGGTTTCATTAGGACTTCATCACGCTCGAACAAGATCCTAAGTACTTGCCACAAGTCTTTATGATGTAACTGTTCTGTTAGTATAGAAAGTAGGTTTATTTGTAAGATTCGTATCATGTGAATTGGATCACTCATCACTGTATAGCTGCAATTAGATCAGTTGCATATAGATTGAATGTTAAGCAGAATTGAGGTTTGTAGATAATCTTGATTTCTCATTACAGATCCAATCAGTAATATCATATTGTTGCAGGAGCTTATCCCTATCATAAAATGGGAGATGAGGACATTTACACACCCTGTGTTAGGTATTCTTGTATTCGCAACCGTGGCACTTCTCCCTGTGGTACTTCTTCCCTCTACGCCATCAATGTGGGTGGCCGGGATTACATTTGGTTATGGCTATGGCTTTCTCCTTACTTATCCAGCTATGGCTATCGGTGTATCTCTTCCTTACTTCATCAGCTATCTCTTCTGTGAAAAAATTCAAGTATGTGTGTGTTTCATCTTGAAAATCAGTTATTATTAAAGTTCTTTCCTATAACTGAGATTGAATAATGGTTTCAGGAATGGTTAGAAAGATATCCAGATCAAGCTGCGATGTTGAGAGCTGCTGGTGGAGGCAATTGGTTTCACCAGTTTCGAGCAGTCACCTTAATCCGGATTTCACCATTCCCTTACGTTGTTTATAACTATTGTGCTGTTGCAACTCGTGTAAAGTATGGTCCTTACATCGCTGGTTCTCTCTTGGGAATGGTGCCAGAGAACTTTGTAGCTATTTATACGTGAGTTTTGTGAAAAATGTCTTTGCAGTTTTTGCTGTGAATATATATGAATTAGTTTAGTGTTCTGATAGATTTGTGTTTGTTTATTTGTTTTGGTGTGTTTGCAGAGGGATTCTTATAAGGAAATTGGCAGATGCATCCACTGAGGAACAACAGGGAATGTCTATTCTACAGATTGTGCTCAACATTCTTGGTTTTGTAGCAACTATTGTGACAACTGTTCTCATCATGAAGTATGCGAAGAGACAGCTTGAAGTTATGAAGAAGGAAGAGGAAGCTTTGTTGTTGCAGTAATGATGACAAACAACCTTGGAAGCTTTTGTAATTGTGTCTGCTACTTCCCAACACGTACAGGTTCAGTCCAAGATGTGAAAGAACTCTAGTTTTTGGTTTTTGGTCTCTGGGTTCTTCACTTCTGTTTTGTGTTTGTTTTTTCAGCTGAGAAAAGAAAGGGTAAAAAAGAAAATTATAATGACTTATTAACACAGAATATTTTTAAGTTCTAACACGATCTACTGTTATATATGCGTTGTTCTTTTTTTTTCTTTTTGATGTTTGAAACTTGAAAGAAAATTAGTAATGAACTCATTTATTGTTGTTACTAGTCTTGTTCATGTGGTATATAATAAACTTAAACATCTAACATATCTATTGATATTAGTTTTTTTTTATCTAACTTTTGATATCAATAATTTTGATAAGTTGATCTTTTGATATCATGCATAATGAAACTAAAATTAAAAAAAAAAAATCTTTTAAGCTTTTTTATCATATGATTTTTTAAAATAGGACATGAGTTTTTATGCTTTTTATATATATATATTAAATTTATCAATTTATTGATATATAGTTCAATTGTGATAAATTATATGGAATTTAGCTAATAATGTTAGATTCAAAATCAAATTGTCACATTATGCTTTTCTAATTACAAATCTGTCTCATTATGGTTTTGATATTCATTAATTCCACATTTGTCCTCTTAATTTCAAATTTATCTCATTTTTTTAGTTTCTTTTAGAATATGAATTCTAACCACGAATAGAACAACGACCATTAGTTAGAATATACATCCTAACCAAAATTAGAACATAGAGAAACAACTAGAATATAACTTCTATTGTCAGTTAGAACATAGTTAGAACATAGATGAATGAATAAAATAAAACAAAATATATTCTGAATAAGTTAGAATAAAGATCAAAAGATAGATTGTGAATTCTAACCCGTATTAGAATATAGAAAAAATATTATAATAGATCGACATGTGTTCTAATCTTGTTGGTACATAGATAAAAGTATATAATATGTATTCTAACCAAATCAGAACATAGACAAAAATTTAGAACATATATTCTATCGTTGAATATAATATAGTACAACAAATAGAATAGAATTGATCCATTCTAATAAGGAATGTTAGAATGTTAACAAAAATTAGAACTTACATTTTAGGTTAGATAAAACTATTATTAACTTAAATCGAAAATACTTTTATTAAATCGTTCGTTTTCAAAAGTAAAATAGAAAATATTGATTAATTAATATGTTTTCCCGATTTTTATATATTTTCTAATATTTATTTTATATTTTCGAAAATTAAAATATGGACAAAATAGTCTAATGTTGACAAAAAAATATGTGAAAACATAATGTGATAATTTGCTTTTCAATCTAGATCTAGAGTATTTAACCAAATCTAGCCAAATCTCCCTAAATTATAAATATAATAACACAGTGATCCAGAAGGTTAGTCAGGTTCACTGTCCAAATCAGCTTTTAAAATATTGATTATTTGTTTGTAAAAGAAAATTTGGTTTGTAAGTTTAACAAATTGCATAGGTGACCACTTACACCTTTTAATATCATGGGCTGAATAGAGAAAAAGCCCATATATAACTTCGATGCCCCATTTATTCATTTTCTTTAGAAACCAAAATGTCAAGGTCATGAGTTTTTGTAGTAGCTACAAAATTAGTCCTTTTAAATGCTTTCGGCATATTAAATGGTGGGAACTGAAGAAGAAACCTTAACTATGATTTTTGAAGTAGCTGCCCCACACTGCGCATGTGAGCTCAATTCAATGAACTATGTCAACTACCAAACAACATTACAAGAGCATTCAGTATTTAAGTTATATTTTCTGCTGGTTATTTTTCTCTTTTTTTCTTTTTGGATTCTGACTTAGTTTATAGAACTGGATCTTCGGAAACAAAACTTTAAGACAACATTGTTTAATTCGAATATACAGAATCGAATGTGTCTTTAGTTAAATTTGTTTTACTTTTTGTTTTCATATCTGAAGATTTCGAAACTGGAACTGTATCTCAAACGCATCAATAGTTAATTCTGTTTTATATATTGGTTATGGTTTATTATATTGGTGCATTTGAACCTCCCCAAGCACACTAAACCGAGCAACAAATCTGTTCAACAACCCTTATCCCCAAATAATTGTTGTCTTTGTACCTTTCAAAGGTATCTTTTAGTCCGAAACCCAAAAACAAAAGCCTTTTAGAATTGACTGTAGATAGTTTATCTAAAAGTGCATATAAATTAAAGCATTTAAATGGTGTGTCAGTGTTACCCAACTAATAACAAATGAAATACTGTATTTCTCGTATCATCTCAATTTGTTTGTCGGTCCCTCGTGTAACAATATTTTTCATCTACTTTTCCTTATCGTTTAGGCTAAAATATTTAATCAAATGACAAAAAAATTACATTCCAAATTTAATTGATAAAGTCTCTTTTACATGCCAAATTATGTTTTCAGTATACGTCTTTTCCTCGAATGTATTTTAATAAATCAATTATATGCTTCCGAATTTCCTTTCTATTAGTCACGATTCACGAATATGCTTCTGACTTGGTAGTTGGTACCACTTTCAACAGTGTATCTATGTGTCTTTCATGCGAATAAAAATCCATTAGTAATTAATGTCAATTAATGTGACTTTGTCATTTGGTGAAACGCATGCTCTCGCATAACGAATAACAATTTCAAATTCAGTTGCAAGAATGGAAATGATTTTTACCAACTTAAACCGTTACTATAAGTAAACTAAAGTATAGCATGTAACAGATCGAGTTGACTGTTCGTGTGTATTTTGTTCTTCTTGAAGTTGAGTTATACCTCTGCAGAGCAAAACAATACATGCGCTAACAAACAAACTAACATCAAAGAAAAATGTTTGTAAAGTGTAGTGAGTAACAAACTTCTAGGTGTTTTAGTCATAAACGTAGAAGGAAAGAAAAATGTAGGGAAGTTTTAAACATTTGCATAATTTATTAATATAAAAATTTCAAAAAATCAAACAACTAATTCAAGGTTGATAATGAGTTTATAAAATCTACGCAAGTTTGAGAATCAGCTCTGCTGGATAAGTCCACTGAACTTAGGCGAGTGAGTCATTGTATGTCAGCGAGACAGCGAGATGACTGAACTTTTATTGGTATTTGCTGATTGCAATTTAACTAATCATCATTTACCTAAATTAAAAAAATATACTTCAATATTGTTTGCTTTTTGGCAAATGCACCCAACAAACAAACACGTTGGTAGATACAATTAGTCGTGTGCGTTTGAACCGAAACTAAAGTACCGATCGAAACCGAACCGAAATAATGGAATCGAGACCGAACCGAATGTTAATGAAATACCTATTAATATTAAATAAAAAAACTTACGGTTACCCGAACCGAATTGGAACCGAATCGAGAACCGAACAGTTATCCAAATACTCGAAATATAATTTATATACCTAAAAATATTAGTTATGTTTAGATTTAAGATAACTAAATAATTAAATTAACTAAATATTTTCAGAAAAACCAAATTATCCAAAAATATCCGAAATTCTTTTACCCAAAATATCCGAAAAAACTGAAAAAACCAAAATATCTGAATT